>CM023858.1:29263017-29798017 GCA_013389735.1 Phaseolus lunatus | reverse complement strand
AGATAGGACAAATACTTTTCAGACCCCTTTTCAGACCCCCTCTCTTTGATATTCCCACTTCCAGCACTTTACTATTCTATTTGGACCATATACTTCATATATGTGCACAATCTTTAGAAAAGCCTTGGCCCATTCTGCTGCCCAGCATTTTCTTATCTGCACCACGCTTATTATATATGCACTCAGTTTTAAAACCTGGGCTCATTCAACTGGTCCATCACTTTTGCTATCTGCCACCCTTATTTATTAATGCACCCACCAACTTTTAATTTCTTTTAACAATTACTCACAGAATAATTGTTCCTGCCGGTTGACTTGGTCGCCGGTTGACCTGGTCGCCAGTTGACCTGGTCGCCGGTAGACTTCTGCCGACGAGCTCTGACTCTATGTTTCCTTTGCTGAAATATGCGCTTTCCTTAGTGGTTGGGTTGTTGTATCTGTTGAGACAAAAGCCGTTCTACCGTCCTGTCGCACTCCGATGATCAAGTCAGTATAGGGCTTATAATAAACAAGAAATATCTAGTTTCAAGTTCAGAAAAAGCATACCTTCACCTAGGAATTTAAGTCCCTTTTATAGACTAGTACTAGGCTACCTCTTGTAACAACTTCCCTTCACGAGATTCTTATATCGAGTGATAGTATATTCAATTACATATTCTATGAGATAAAATCCTGCTACAGGGGGCATAATCTTAGCGCCTCAACTACATAGAATCTTATCTCCAAGGAGTGCATAAAATCTTAATAGAATAACCATTTGGGTACCAATGCATATACCAACTCCCAAGGTCCAATCTGTTTTCGAGTACATTTATATGCTTTCGCATATCACTGTACCATGCATATGCCATTACGTATTCTATGTACAAATATTCTATCAAACCCTAACGCACTTGCGCTTAAGCTGATAGAATATGTTTTACTCTTTCTAGACCCAAATGCACTATATGCACCCCCATACTCATTTAACACACTTTCATTGACCTACCAGGCCTTATATGCAAAAGATTATACCAATACATGAATGAGAATTAATATGTACATACCTGAGTCCAGTCAAATGACCCGTCAGCTTGACTTAAGAGCCGAGCTGATCTGTTTGTCGCAAACGCCGACATCCGACCACCAAGAACTGAGCTCTACGCGCTCTGGTCATATATATATATATATATATATATATATATATATATATATATATATATATATATATATATATATAAAAGTTGTTAAAAAAAAAAAAACTATATCCAGCACTAAATTTGTATTCACAAGCTAATTAATTTATTAATCCAAATCAATGTTAATATGAATATCATACATTTTACATTAACTAATAGGAAACCTATGTTTTCAATAAATTTCAATCGAAAAAACACTCTTCTAATAAATTACTCACAGAATATGCTTCCCGCAAGACCGGCTGAATAAAGGCCTTGAAACATGTTTTAGGCTTTTTACTATGTTTCAATTTTTAGAATACTACATAGATAAAATAATAATAATAATAATAATAATAATAATAATAATAATAATAATAATAATAATAATAATGTTTTATTACATTATTTGGATCCTGCCAAAAAAAGTCGATTAATATCTTCTAATATAAAAAGAACCTACATAAAATATTGAGATTTTATAAACACTAAAAAAGAACATTAGAAGCTAAAATTATGTAGACCAAACTGACAATATTTTGTAAGGAAAAAACTATAAAATAATGTGAAAAACACAATTCATACTTTTAGCCAAGAACTTCTTCCTAACCCCTCTACCTTTCTCCATATAAACCTTCCTTTTTTAATCTTTTCTTCCACTTTCAGGGCCCTCTTTCACAAAACATGTTTCTTCTTTATACCTTCTACAATCTCTACTCTAAAACATTTATAACATGAAATAACTCAACTCTTTTTTACAATAAAATTCCCTCCCAAGAAACTCACATATTCAATGCCCATAAAATTCCCCAAATCAAACCAAAGCAAATTGTAAATTATCCAATAATCATAAAAAAAAAACCAAGAACTCTTTCAACTATAAAATTTTCAAACCAAAGTATAAACTGCAACAATGATAAACTCAAATCGCAACAACATTCAAATTCATAAAAAACTGAAACTTCTATTTAAATTTACCTCTCAGCAATTTAAATCTTCGTCAGAGAGAATACCATATGAAGAGGGAGTTGGACCTTCATACAGGTGGAATTGGAGCTGAAATAAAGAAATGAATAAATAAAGAGAAGTTAAGATAGAAGCTAGAGAGAGAAGGGAGAGAAGAGAACATGTTGCGACAAAGGGAGAGCGCGTCAGTGGAAGGAGGGACTGTGGCGGCGGAGGGAGGAAGGCAATGATGAGGGAGGGAGTGAGTGAACACTGGGAGTGAGTGAATGAGGGAGGGAGAAGAGAGAAAATTAGGGTTAGAAATTTAAGGATTTAGAAATTTTGGGAAAATTGAATGCGAGGGAGATAGAGTCGATATTTATTAATAACTTTGTGTCAATTCTGACCGATGCAACAACAGACACACACTTTGGGTCAACTCAGACCGATGCAAAATGACGAAACAACTCCAACACACTTTGTGTGGGCTCAGATTGATGCAAAATGATGCAACAAAACACACACCTTGCGTTGGCCTGGCCGACGCAATACCAACAATTCCTTTAGCGTTGGCTAGGCTGACACATATCTATAATTTTATTTAATTCTTAACTTAAAATTTCATTATAAATATTACCAATAAATATTTTACTACAATAATATTTTTATAAATTATTTCAAATTAAATAAATCAACCAAATTTAATGGATATTTAATTCCTCATTTTCATAATATTTTGAACATTTATTTAAATCTTGATAAAGTCAACTAGAAATTTAAGTAAAATAATTTAATTCATACAACGACAATAAAAAAATTTAAACAAAATATTGGAGTGGAAAACAAAACTCACTAACATTAAAATATTCAGCATAATTTATTTCACAATATAATAAATGAAAATAATTACAAATATACCATAAATAAAAATAGTCAAAATTATTAATATTTACATTTAAGACACAACAATTTCAAAATATATAAAATGACCTTATCAATTATAACAACATTCAATGTTAGATTTATTCTTGTTCGAAAAGACAAGTTGGTTGTTTATATTGCTAGTTGAGAGCGAATTGACAAGTGAGGTTTGTACATTTAATAAAGTGGTTTTGTGATCTCTCCATATTCATGTGCTTTTAGCGGCTTCAAATTATCATAGATTTTTGTTGACTTAATAGAAGGTGAAGGACATACATTAAAAGAAGCTAAATCTATCAATCTCTCCTTGAGTGCATTGGGAAATTGTATTAACACACTTGCAAGGAATAATGCACATGTTCCATTTCGTGACTCAAAGCTTACTAGATTATTATGTGATTCATTTGGAGGTCAGATTCAGTGAGTGTATAAGAATTTATGTTTTCTTTTTGTTTATTTCTTTTATTACTATTACTATATTTACATTAAAATTTTCAATTATTGCATGTTATGTCCTACATAGTGTTGGTAAAACACACTGGTATCCTGGATTAGTCACATGTTCCTGGATAAGGGAATAAAAAGGAGGTCCAATAGTTAAAGAATAATTATGCTATATATTCATTTTGCATGTATAGAACATCTATTGAAGCTTGAGACACTTTGGGTATTGTAGTAATTTAACAATTAAGAATAAATTAGTGACTCACTCTCACTCTTAAAGCTTGTATTATATATTATTTGGATAAATCTTTGAAATGAGCTTGTGCTTTATTTCTCAGAAGTCACTCTTTTGAACCACAATGGACATCAGAGGGAAATCTTAGGTTCAAAATAAATTGTTCCTTTATAGATTAGAGATATTATGAGATTCATATTTTGTTAAAGTTACCGAAACAAAGTTTTACCCTGCCTTTTCTTTTCTTACATTTAGTTTCAAATTTTACCACAATAATTGCTTTGTTAGTTTTAAATACATCCATTAAATTTTACATTAAATAGTTCATGTCAAATTTACATCTCTAAAATTTGTATAACATTTTATATAACATTTGCAAAAAAGTTAAATACATATTTTTTTTTCTTTACTCAATTATTATTTTTCTATTTTTTTCAATTATTTCTTAACCTTTTTCAAATAATTTTAATATTAAACACTTTAATCAACTAAATAATTAAATTATTTTAATTATATTTAATTAACTTATATCAAAATTTAAATTTCATCTGCAAAATAAATTATTGAAAACTAAAATTAATATTTATTACAATATAAATTCAAAAAATTTAAAATAAATTCAAAAACACATTTACTTAATCATATAACAAAAAGAATAAAAAATGAGTCATACTTCGACTAGGTCAACGCATAAATTTAATATTTTTCCTGATCATATATCGTTGGCCAAGCCGATGCATAGTTTACAAATTTCTACCTCAATGTGTTGGTTGACACAATATTTTTTTTTTCCGCTTTCTCTTAACGTATGTCATGCGTCAAACTGACCCGTACAACTTTTGTCTTGCGTCCACTTATCACAGGTTTGACCGATGTAATTTCGCTTTCTTTTCTTGGTTGACGCAAATCTAACGTAACCAATCTTCCGTTTTCTAGTGATCAAACACAACTTTGACTATTCTTAATCATGTTTCATTTTTTATTTTAAATCATGCAAGGGTAACACAATTTTAGTAATTTTTATATTTTCACGTTATTCCTAATTTCAATCCTTATAATAATTTCTATATTGTAACAATATTAGTTTTCTTATAGTTTTTTTAAAATCACCTATTGATCTTATTTTTTAAAAATTGTACAATAATAATTTTTACATTTCATAAATAATATTTTTATATAAATAATTAATAATAACATATTAATAATTTTTCAAATAAAAATGTATGTATTAATTTTAATATAAATAATAAAATAACAAACTATACACCAAAAATAAAAAATAAAATCTCATGTAGAAGTCATGTAAATGGTGCATAACTTCAATATAATATAATATAAAAAAACTAAAGTTGATTAGGAGGGACACAACTTTATTTAAAATAAAAATAATGAAATCTGGACTAAGAATAATCAATTCACTTTTAACTCACATAACTTCTAATTTCACATCGAAGCTGTTCTTGCCGGTTGACTCTCCTGTCGGTTGACTCTATGACACTCACACGCCTCCTTCCTCACCTTGATAAATGCTTGGTTCTTTCGAAGCAATCTGCACCTGCAAAAGAGAAATGGGCGCCCTAGAGGCCGTTTGCACTCCGACGCTCAAGTCAAGATGGGGCAAAAAACACCAAGTGTATTGAGTCTGTCTGTGTTTAGGTCTAGAAACTGCGTACCTTTGTGAAGTATCTCACTTTCCCTTATATAGTCTAGGGTTTACTGCGCCACTAGCCCTAATTAGGGTTCACTACGCTGCTAGCCATATTATGGGTTTACTGGAATACCCTCGCGCCGCTATCACCCAGTCTTAGGGTAATCTAGCACATAAGGTTTCCTTTTCTGGAGTGCAAACACTACAGGATGACCACCTGGATGCCTCCTCGTGCACCTAGTCTCTGGGGCCACCTGTTCAGGGAGTGCCCTTACTGTTCACGTGCCATGCATGTAGCCTTTACTGGGAAACCCTAATTCTGATGAGTACTCGACCCCTCAGGACTTTGCACCTAACTGTGCTTTCCCTGCCACACGCATAAGCTCTTCGTGATTTAGGCCTCTCCCTACTTCTGGGTATTTAACTGGTCATTGGCCCACTCTGGGAACCAACCTTAGCTGTTCTGGTTGTGTTGTTCAAATCACCCAAGACCGATGTCACCTCATCACACTCTGTTGCCGAGGACTGATCAACCTGCAGAGTGACGAGGACACATCAGTCCCTTCTGGTAATCACCCTTCTCTGTGGGGACACGCTGATGATTAATCACCCGCTAATCCAAACTACCTGCGGGGTCCATTCCACGTGGCTTTGGCCCATGCTGTGGGACCCAGCTGATGTGGTTCACCCTTTACTATCTGTTCTCGGTGTCCGAGGACTGGTCGGTACACAAGCCCCCCAGTCTCAAGCTGTTAACTTGTTTCAGCGAAGAGACTAAGTCATCGGCCCGGGCGACCTACGTGGCTCTGCGCGTAAGGACATGAGTAGTGCACTGATGGTACATCTCACCAACCCCCTCTTATCTGTAGACACGTGGCCGCATCAACAGTCGGGGTGTTTTTAACGTTTGCACTTCTTTGCCTACGTTAAACCCCTTCAAAAACCCCGCGCGCCCAGACTGTTTCATCACTTTTCACTTGAGCCTTCAAACTTTCAAACTTCTCTTGCACGCTTCTACCCTACTCCATCCCCTACCCTCGCGATCCTTCAACTTTGCTCACACAAAGGTATGGTTTTTAATCTTCTTCTTGCCTTTGCTTCATGGTTCTGCTTTTCTTTGCATACATTACAACATTAACTGCGTTGGGACTGTTTATGATTTCTGCATTCTAGGGTTTCTGTTCTTCTTTTCTGGGTTCGTTCTTCCTTTGAGTCTGTAACATCCCGCCAAATTCTTTTCATATTTATATAATAAAAATAAAGGTAAACAAATATATTGAAGTGAACATAATTATATATATGTAATGAAGTTTCTCCTCACAGGGAGTTTAATACATAATCGGTCAATTTCCAAAACTTAAACAAAATACAGCAAAAAGACAAACAGGCGATCTCCTATCAGAAAAAAGGGCGATCTCCTATCAGAAAAGGGCGATCTCCTATCAGACAACAGAAAAAGGGTGATCGCCTAACAGAAACAGAAATAGGCGATCTCCTTCCGGCGACCACTCACTGAGGAGCTCTACTACCTGCAACCTCGTCTGCTTCCGTGCAAAAATACACGATCATCACAGGTTTAAGAAAGCAATCACAATACCAGATAAAAGGGTAAGCTAGATGTTTTAAAAACTTTAAATATGAAACTTTAAATCAATAGAAAACATAAATCTTCACACCATTCATAATCCATATCAATTTCAACCATCAACATTCCCATATTCCACAAACTCGTCAAGTGTCTATTCACTACTTTCAATATTCATGGTTCACACGTCAGACTTTCCACTGACTCATAACATATAGACACATGACTCTACTTCCGGAAGACTCGTGCGTTGACTCAGACCCAGAGATCTGCACCTGTCATACCATACCACTGTGAAATCCACACAGGGTCGCTGTGAAATCCACACAGCCATGCGCATACATAATCTCAATATCATCACTCTCCCGGTATGACAGGGTTAATTCATATAACAGGTCAAGCTCGTTCTCTTTCAAACAACTTACCCATACATATGAACCTCCTTCGACTCTCCACAACTGAATAACTTCATCTATGTGATTCCATTATATCAGCAGAGTCAGGATATCTCCTTCTAGACAAGTCCCTAGTCAATGCACATTACACACGATCTTACACGGTATTTTCTTTCCTGAAAATACTATGCCTTGATCCCACATTCACAACATTCAACACATCATACAACACTTAATGAACGATTCCAGTCACAGCAACATTCATTCCGCGGTTCAGATTTTCGAATATCACATGCATTTCACATTTAAAACTCAAACAGTTTCAAAACAACACAAAAACAGGGGAGTTCGAAAAACAACGCCAAAACCGGCGATCTCGTCCAAAAACAGGGGATTATGCAATAACAGTTGAAAACCGGCGACCACGTCGCCCCATCATCTCAATAATTTAATATAAGGTTTTCATTGGAAATAAGGCTAGCTTCCCTTACCTGGACTTGCGCAAAACACCAAGAGCTCCAAAACCCACCGAAGCTTAAAGATGCCTTAGCTCTATTTTAGCATCTGGTTTGTAGAACTTGCACAGAGCTTCCCAGGTGCTCCAAGGGCAGTCGTCGCTCGTCGTACTGGTGCTTGAGGATGCCTGAATCGCAGCGCGAAGGAGAGAAAAGAGAAGAATGAAGGTAAACTCACTCTTGAACCACTGCAACGTTCTTTGCCTCTCAGAAGTGGGTTTTTGAATCTAAACCAACTTGTCCACAAAAGCCGCTGCCACCACCCACTCTGCAGGGAAGTTTGCGTGTACGCTTCCCTGAACAGTACGACTACGCGTGCCTCTGCGCAGGCCAACACTCTGATGTCACTATTCTGAACCACCCTTTTTGTCTACGTGTCGCGCGTGCAGTACGTCTGATGCTGAGAGCCTGGGTCCCACCTTATCTGTGTTAAACTCGACATCGCGCGATAACCTTCCACCGATGACCGCTCGCGCGATGACTAACCACCGATGCCTCATCCTGGCGGACGACCGATGTCTCGCCCGGCGATGCCCGCATGCCTCGCGCCCTGGCGATGCCCGCATGCCTTGCGCCCGGCGATGTCCGCATGCCTCGCGCCCGGCGATGCCCGACGACACATCGCCACGCCTTGCTGAAGGTTCTTCATCCCACTATGTTACGTCCAAGGTATCATCTCCACATGACTTGGTGACGTCGGTAGCTTCACATTTCCAAGAGTAGGTCAGCACTACTCCTCGTGCGCCCATGCATGCAACACTAAGGACGATTTCTTATGCTCAAGCATAGAGCTTCGCATGCACAACGTATCTAAGGCTTAACCCACACCTTGATACGTGTGGTTTTGTGGAACCCACTCTGGTTGATCCAGTATCCTGACCACATACTGAGTGCACTTTTGGCGATCATGTGCACCATAGGCGACTGGCGATCACGTGTAATCTAGGCGACAGGCGATTATGTACTAACCAGGGATCTCATAGTCTTCTAAACTACACCTTCCTTCCTTTTTATTTTAAATAAAAACATACTTAGAATTCATTTAAAATATATTCCTTTTTATTCCAATTTAATTTTACAGGTCCTTACAGAGTCTTTGTCCACCATTGTTTTCTTCTAAGCCTTTTTCTCTTCCTGCCTCTCACTTGTTTAGATTCGAGATGGCCAGAACCAAAACAACCTCCAACCCTCCTCCAACCGTAGTGGTTGATTACAAGGCCCTCTACCCCTGGACTTCCGAGGATCTCCTTGCTAAGACCTCAAAACTTACATCCTGTGAAGATCTACGAAAACATAGGGATGATGAGAACGAAATCAAGGGGCGCATCTTCGGCAGGGAAACTGACGCGTACATCTCGGTGCGACCCTGTACAGAAGACGAACCCGTCTGCACCGATGATCGCTGCAACAACGGGGAACCCTTCTTCTTCTTCTATGCCACCGTGTTCAAGCGAGTCAAAGTCCGCCTTCCCTTCACTGGGTTCGAAAGGGCGTTACTCACAGAGTTGAACGTGGCGCCTGTCCAGCTGCACCTCAATAGCTGGGCCTTCATCCGAGCCTTCTCCATCCTTTGCAACAACCTAGGGTTCATCCCCTTGGTAGACGCATTCTTATACTTCTTCGAGGCGAAGAGCCCTGGAAAGAGGCTTTGGGTAAGCCTGAATGGAGTGGTAGGGGGGGTTCTACTTACCTTCTTCTCTCAATCATACAAGGGCTTCAAGGGGAAGTTCTTCCGAGTTTGCTGCAGCTCCTACGACTCCACCATGCTTGATGGATTTCCATTATACTGGGTGGAGAAGTTGAAGTTCAAGAAACCTCGCGGACTCGAAGAGCTGACGTCTTTTGACCAAGAGGTGTGCCAGACCCTCTCCAGTTGGGGCGTGGTGTTTGACACCACCCAGCTAATTAGGCACGAGTACGATGCTGAGACCCTCAGCGTATACATCGGTATATTGTCTTTGTCTTGCATCTAACTGTTCTTGTGCTTCATATTTGACTCTTCTCACCCTTTCTTGTTGTTCAATGCAGGCATGGTGCTAAGTGCTGATAAGAAGAAGAGGCTAGCCGATGTGCTAAATCGCCGCACTGCTGGTGGCTCGGGCCCTGCTGGCCCTTCATTGCCCGCTGTGGCTGCCTCGAAACCAGTTGCTGAGACATCAAAAAGGGCAGCCCCAGTTGAAATATCTGAGGACGAGGACACCTGTTCGGGCCTCGTCTTCAAAAGGAAAACGGTGGAGGTTGCCGTAGAGGTCTCTTCCGCTACGGAGGGGCAACATCCTTCATTCAAGGAGCACCCTCCCAGCACTTCATCTCCACCCGAGCCACTCTTGGCTCTAGAGGGTGGAGGGGAAAGTGCCCCATCAGCCAGCCAAATGCCTTCTGCTCCCGAGCTGCCTCCCCTTCTCCAGCGGACTCTTGCGCAGATGCCTGGCCAAGCTACCTTGGAGACCATGGACAGGAACTCCCTTGGGGACCTCATCACTCATGGCCTTGGGGAGTTTCTTGTTGCCTCCAACTTCCTGCTAACTAAAGGGAACGCCGAGGCAGAGCTGCTGGAGAAAGTCGCCAAGCTGGAGAAGGAGCTGGAACAGAAGAAGGACTTTGGTCTCCAACTCCAACATGCTTCCAAGCGCGAGACTGCTCTGAACCAAGAGCTGGGCAGTCTCCGCCAATCTGAGAAGGAGACCAAGAAACTTCTATTCTCCAAAGGGCAGGAGGCCCTCCAACTTGAGGCCAAAATTCTCCCCCTTCGCAACAAGATCATCGAGCTGGAAGAACAGCTGGAGGGGGCTCAGACTAAGATGACGAAGCTGGAGGAGAGGTGTACGAGCCAAGAGGTTCAGTTGGGCAAAGTTGAGGAGGAACTTGCCCAACAAATTGAATTGCTAAAGAAGACTGAGGCGGAGCTCACTGAAGATGTCGCCGACGCCTACGGGGAGGGGTTTGGCGATGCCCTTGTTCAGTTTGCCTGCGTGCATCCTGAGATGGACCTCTCGCTATTCTCCGTAACTTCGCAGGTGGTCAACGGGCAAATAGTGCCCAGATAGATCTTCTAGGCAATTGTATCTCATGACTGAACCTCTTGTAATTAACCTCCATTATAATGGTAATAATTCTCTTGCTCGCCTTCATATTTGTTTGCCTTTACGCTTCACTTTACTCGCATTGATATCTCTGTTGTTGCTTTACTGTTTTGGCATACTTGGTTGTTTGAGCTCCTTGACCAGCGCATACTCAAACCATAAATAGCACACTTAAATAGCACACTTGACTCAGAATAATCCATAGGTAGCACGCTTAATTTTGTTGAGTAGCTACTGGCAAGACCTCACAGAAGTCTTCTCTAGAAGGATGCCTCACCACCTCGTCATTGCCCACATCACTTAGCCCTCTGAGGACTCTAGGGATGCATTTGACAAGCTAACAAACTTTATATGATCACTTCTCGCCCTTAGGTGAAGGTGGGCCTCACTGATGAACTCTTTGCTTGAATTGAGGACTTCTCTCCCGTCAAGGAGGTGTTCTATGCAAACTCACACTCCAACTGTTGGAACTCTAACTTCACTCAAAGGGCTCGATTCGACCTCTGCCTGCCATGGGCGAGGGAGGATTTCCCTGGTGACTTCACTAGTGAACCCTTCTTTCAAGTTGGGAGTTCTCACTCGAAGGGGAGGTGTTCCTTACGAACCTTTCTGCCCACTTACGAGACTTCTAACCCCAACTGACAGGTTCTAATCGACCTCACATCGCTCATAGGCGAGGGAGGATTTAACTAGGCGAACCCCTGTTCAAATTGGGAGTTCTCACTCGAAGGGGAGGTGTACTCGACGAACCTACCTTCCCGCTTATGAGACCTCTAACCCCAACTAACAGGCTCGAGCTAACCTCACATCGCTCATAGGCGAGGGAGGATTTAACTGGGTGAACCTTTCTGTTCACGTTGGGAGTTCTCACTCGAAGGGGAGGTGTTCCCACGAACCTACCTTCCCGCTCACGAGACTTCTAACCCCAAGTGACAGGTTCGAATTGACCTCACATTGCTCATAGGCGAGGGAGGATTTAACTGGGCGAACCCTTCTGTTCACGTTGGGAGTTCTCACTCGAAGGGGAGGTGTTCTCAAGCACCTACCTTCCCGCTCACGAAACTTCTAACCCCAAGTGACAGGTTCGAACTAACCTCACATCGCTGATAGGCGAGGGAGGATTTAATTGGGCGAACCCTTCTGTTCACGTTGGGAGTTCTCACTCGAAGGGGAGGTGTTCTCAAGAACCTACCTTCCCGTTCACGAGACTTCTAACCCCAAGTGACAGGTTCTACCTGTATTGTACACACACACATTCTGAGATATATCTTTAACTGAAATTTTTTATTGGGTGACCTCATTAAAAACCCTTGAAAAAGGAAAAAAAGAGTGTCCCCTGCATTGTGTACAACATTACATGGCTTTAACTGAAATAAAACTTCAGGTGAGTCGCATTCCATGTTCGAGGAATCGGACCACCTTCTAAAGTCTCAAGCCTATACGCTCCATTCCCTAGGGCCTCTATCACTCTGAAAGGACCATTCCACTTAGGGGATAGCTTGTTCTCTATCTGGTAGGGAGACGCCTTTCGCATAACTAGGTCGGCCACCTGGAACTGCCGAGCTCTCAATTTAGAATTGTGCTTGAGTTCGACTCTCCTCTTCAACGCCTCAGCCTTGATTCCTGCCTTTTCCCTAACTTCATCCAAGAGATCGAGATTCACCTTCCTTTCTTCATTGGACTCTTCAGCCACAAAGTTCTGGAAACGTGGCGAGCTCTCTTGGATCTCCACAGGGATCATGGCATCTGAACCATACACCAAGCTGAAGGGGGTCTCCTTGGTAGTGGACTGGGGAGTAGTATGGTAAGCCCATACAATTCTGTGTACCTCCTCGGCCCACCTTCCCTTTGCTTTCTCCAGCCTTCTCTTCAGTCCCCTGAGTAGGACTCGATTGGCCGACTCAACCTGCCCATTGGTTTGTGGGTGCTCGACCGATGCAAACACCTGTTTGATCCCCAATTCTGTACATAGCTTCCCTAACTATTGGCTTGCGAACTGGGTGCCATTATAAGACACCAAACGCTTAGGCACCTCGAAGCGGCACACTATGTTCTTCCACACGAAGTGTTGGATCTTCTGGGCTGTGATCTGGGCTACTGGCTCAACCTCAATCCACTTCGCGAAATATTCTATGGCAACCACGAGGTACTTCATCTGCCGCACTGCCAAGGGGAAAGGGCCCAAGATGTCGATTCCCCAGGTGTGGAATGGCCAAGGGCTGTATATCGACCTGAGTTCTTCTGGTGGCGCCTTATGCCAATCGGCATGCAATTGACACTGCTTGCACTGCTGCGTATACCTAGTGCAATCCTCCCTCATTGTCGGCCAGTAGTACCCTGCTCGAATGGCCTTAGATGCCAAAGCCCGACCTCCGATGTGGCTACCACATATGCCTTCATGGAGCTCTGCCATTATTCTTACACACTGCTCGCCATGTACGCACACCAGGATGGGGTGGGTAAACCCATGTCTGTATAGCTCGCCATCAATGAGTGTGTACTTAGCCGAGTTCTTCTTTATCCTCCTTGCTTCCATCGGTTCTATTGGGAGCATCCCATCGGCTATGTAACGCTTATAGGGCATCATCCATGTCTCTCCACTCTGTAATAGGTAGACTTGTGATGACCCCTCCCCCATTAGCCTGCAAGCGTTGACCCGTGGCTTCTTCAGAGTTTCTTGGGTCAATGAATGATGACTCCTCTTCTCACTGCGCGATTGACTGATCTGATGGACTCCCACCAAGTTGTCAGCTGTATAAGTACGAGGCGCCCTCAGGGTCTCCTGGATGACCGTCCTCTGCCTGCCCCTCTTGCCTGAGCTGGCGAGTTTGGCCAACAAGTCAGCTCTGGCATTCTGCTCCCTAGGCACGTGCACTAGCTCGAATGTTTCAAACGAACTCTTCAACTGCTGAACATACTCCAAGTAGGAGGCCATCTGAGGGTCTTTGGCCTGGTACTCTCCCGCCACTTGGCCAGTGACCAATAGTGAGTCACTTTTCCCTATGAGGTTCCGCGCTCCCATCTCCTTAGCCAACAGCATCCCAGCAATCAGAGCTTCATATTCTACCTGGTTATTGTTGGCTTTGAAGGCGAACCGCAGCGCCTGCTCTATCAATAATCCCTTGGGTCCTTCAAGGATCACCCCCGCTCCGCTACCTTGCTGATTTGAGGACCCATCTACCGACAAGACCCACTTGATGCTAGGTTCTTCCTGCTGGGTCTCCGCCGAGGACATCTCAGCCACAACATCGGCGTAGACCTGTCCTTTGATCGAACCTCTGGGTTCATACTGGATGTCAAACTCCGATAACTCGACCGCCCATTGCACCATTCTCCCCGCCACGTCTGGTTTCTACAGGACCTTGCGTATTGGGAGATCTGTCATCACCACCACTGTGAAGCTCATAAAATAGTGACGGAGTCTCCTGGCTGAGAACACAACCGCCAAAGCCGCCTTCTCGATGGCTTGGTATCTGGCCTCTGGCCCTTGTAACACTTTGCTGACAAAGTAGATGGGCTTCTAGCTGTGCTCCTGTTCCTGAACCAACACAGAACTCACCGCCTTCTCCGTGACTGCGAAGTACAGGCGTAGCGGGGTGCCGAGCTGGGGCTTACACAATATTGGCGGGCTAGCCAAGTATTCCTTGAGCTTAAGGAATGCCTGTTCGCACTCCGAGGTCCATGAGAATCTGCTATTTCTCCTCAAGCATTGGAAATAGGGGTGGCCCTTGTCTCCTCCAGCCGACACAAATCTGGAAAGAGCAGCCATCCGACCTGTCAACTGCTGCACTTCCTTGACCGACGTCGGGCTTCTCATGGCTATGATCACCACGCACTTGTCCGGGTTGGCCTCAATCCCTCATTCCGTAAGTAGGAAACTAAGGAACTTGCCTGCTTCTACCCCAAAGACGCATTTCTCTGGATTCAGCTTCAGTCTATACTTAGCTATTGTATTAAACAACTCTTCCAAGTCAGTAACATGCTGATCTCGCGCCGGGGAGGTCACTACCATGTCATCTACATAAGCTTGTACGTTGCGCCCCAGCATAGGGGCAAGGACTTTGTCCATTAGCCTTTGATAAGTGGCACCCGCATTCTTCAAGCTGAATGGCATTACTGTGTAACAATAGCAGGACAGCTCGGTCATGAATGCTATCTTGCTTTCATCTCTCGAGTGCATCTTTATCTGATTGTACCCAGAGAAGGCGTCTAAGAAGCTGAGCAACCTGCACCCCGAGGCGCTGTCTACCAGGGCATCAATGTTGGGTAAGGGGTAAGAATCCTTTGGGCATGCCTTGTTGAGATCGGTGAAGTCTACACACATCCTCCACTTCCCATTGGCCTTCTTTACCAACACCACATTCGCCAGCCACTCAGGGTACTGAATCTCCCGTATGTGGCCTGCATCGAGAAGCTTGCGCGTCTCCTGTTGTACCACCTGCCTCCTTTCTTCGTTGAATTTACGCCTCCGTTGTCTCGCGGGCCTGGTCTGGGGATCCAACGCAAGGCGATGACATAAGAAATTTGGGTCAATACCCGGCATATCCGAAGCGGACCAAGCGAAAGCGTCCATGTGCTACTCTATCACCCCTGCCAACTGGTCCTGAGTCTCTTGAGGCAGGGATTTGCCAAGCTTAAACATCCTGCCTCCGATCTCCTTCTCTACCACCTCCTCTGCTGGTTCAGGTCGCCTCGCCTGGGCAACCTCTGCTCATGTAACCCCGATGTCACCTCGGGGTGCATCAGTGTCATCATAACTCCCACTTGGAGGTTGGGTGGTCACCATGCAGACTCCTCTTCTCGTCTTGAGGCTATTCTCATAGCACTTTTTAGCCTCTTTCTGGTGTGATTTGATGGTTATCACCATCCCCTCCATCGAAGGCAACTTCATTTTCATATGCCTTGTGGACGCCACTGCCCCCAACCTGTTTAAGGCTGGTCTACCCAGCAACATGTTATAAGCAGATGGGGCGTTCACCACGAGGTATTTGATGCTCTCTGTGCGGGAGGCCACTCCATCAGTGAAGGTGGTCCTAAGCTCTATGTATCCTCGCACTTCGACTTGGTCTCCTGCGAATCCATATAGGCAGCCTACGTAAGGCCGCAGCTGGTCAGGAGACAACTGCAATTTGTTGAAGGTCGACTAAAACATCACATCGGCCGAACTTCCTTGATCCACCAGCACTTGATGCACCCTGCGTCCTGCAGTGACAACCGATATCACCACCGGATCGTTATCGTGGGGGACAACATCTCGGCGGTCAGCCTTTGTGAAGACGAGGTCGATGTCTGGGAAGTGATCTTCCTCGCATGCCTCCACTGCCATCACCGAACGCGCATATTTTTTGCGCTGCGATGAGGTACACCCTCCTCCTGAGAATCCACCTGCTATGGTGTGAATCTCACCGTGTATGGGCACTTCGTGCCCCTGATCAGCCCTCGGGGCTACCGCCACCTCGCCCCCTTGCGTCTCCTTCAAGTAATCACTGAGGAAACCACTTTTAACCAACTCGTCCAACTGATGGCCCAAGGCCAGACAGTTACGAATGGGATGGCCATAGGCCTGATGGAACTCGCACCAAGCGTTCTTGTTCGGCCCCAGCCTCTTGTCTGTCTTTGGGGGCAACTTCAACCTTTCTGCCACATTGGGAATGACGATTAGCTCCTTCAGCTCCATCAGGAATTCATGCCTAGGGGGCACATCATCTTTGGCGCGTGTCCTAGTTTGGGGCTTTCGGGGCTCATAGGGCTTCTGTTTTCCTTGAGCCTTTTTTTCTGTGGTTGCCTCGTGCACCCGCAGGGATTGGGGTCGACTAGGCACTCGGGGCCTCGATGAGACTGCACTTTCTCATTTCTCATTGAGCTCTCCTTCGGCAACAATGTGCGCAACTGCACGACGCTTAATGTCATCGAAGGTCTTGGGGCGATTTCATATCAGGGACTCATTGAAAGGCCTTGGCAGGACTCCCTTCCTAAAGGCATGCACCACCATATCTTCGTCTTTGGTGTGTAACCTCACCACCATTGCCCCAAACCTGTTGAGGTAATCTTTAAGGGACTCCCTTTGATGCTGTCTTACATCAAATAGATCATAAGACACTGGCGGAGGGGCCCTGTTAACTAGATACTGCTCCCTGAACAGCGTGGAGAATTCCGCGAAAGACGTGATATGGCCCTCGGGCAAGCTCACAAACCATTCCAACGCCGTTCCTGCTAGCGTAGTCATGAACAGCTTACAATGCACCGCGTCAGATCCGCCTGACAGCATCATCTGCGTGTGGAAAGCGGTGAGATGTGTTTCAGGGTCTTCTTTTCCGGTGAACACGGTCTTGGGCCCCACGAATGTGGCTGGGACCACTGTGTCCATAATCGTTTGGGAGAACGGCATTGGAAAGGCCCTCGGGGGCGTTGGTGGAGCCCAATCATCTCCCCCGCGGTCTCCAGCTTGCTGCATGTGTTGCAGATTCAAGCGTAACTCCTTGTTCGCTCTGTGCAACTCCTCATTCCTGGCCTATGAGGTGGCCAGGTCCTCCTGCATACGTGCCTGATGCGCTATGGACTCTGCCATCGTCTCTTGAAGAGCGCGCATCGTTTCCATGAGTTGTTGCATGGTAACGCTTTTGCCCTCATTTGGTGGAACGGATACGTGTCTAGTATTCCTCATCTTCTGTGGTTTCTACTTTCACTCTCGTGTATGGGACCCTGTTTTACTCCAGCCCCACGGTGGGCGCCAAATGTTCTTGCCGGTTGACTCTATGACACTCACACGCCTCCTTCCTCACCTTGAAAAATGCTTGGTTCTTTCGAAGCAATCTGCACCTGCAAAAGAGAAAGGGGCGCCCTAGAGGCCGTTTGCACTCCGACGCTCAAGTCAAGATGGGTCAAAAAACACCAAGTGTATTGAGTCTCTCTGTGTTTTGGTCTAGAAACTGCGTACCTTTGTGAAGTATCTCACTTTCCCTTATATAGTCTAGGGTTTACTGCGCCGCCAGCCCTAATTAGGGTTCACTGCGCTGCTAGCCATATTCTGGGTTTACTGGAATACCCTCGAGCCGCTATCACCCAGTCTTAGTGATGTGATTCCACTAGCCACAATAACATGATTCTTTGATATTCTATGGAATCAACTTGAGTTGGCAAAGATTAGGCACTTTTATAGAAGAGGATCAATGTTCTATATTTCAAGAACTCACCAAATCTTGCACCAAAAACCAAACTCACATGGAAGCTCCATTTACTATCAATTGAACCGATTAAAAAGTTGGAAAACAAGTTTGAACCGAACAAGAAAGAAGGAAAACAGAAAATGAACCGTTCAAAATCAAAGAAAAGGAAGAATAGTTGCTGGAAAACTGAAAACAGAACCAAAAACTCAAGAAAACCAACTCAAAACATGCACAACTAAAGAGAAAAAAGGAAGGAGAATAGAAAACTTATGAAAATGGATGTAGATTGGTATGAACACGCCACTAGAAGTGATGGATGCTCCTAGATGAGTGTGCTGCCGCCACTTGAGGACACCATGGATCCTTCAAGATAAGACTAGAGAAGAAGCTCAAAGCTTTCCAATGTTCTCTCAAAATTTGAGTAGAGTTTCTTTACTATCAATTTCAATCTAGAAAATACAATGAGGGAGGCCTCCTATTTATAGCATGAGGAGCCTTGGAGAACAAGTTGTCAGGATAGTAAGGGAAGACACAATATGGTGCAGCCTAGGTCATTGACTTTGGTCAATGCCACACCATTTCACCCATTTCTAGAAGGTAGGGTTTCCTTCCTTCCCTAATGGACTTCATAAGCCTAAACTTATAACTTCACCTCCTTATTTACTTCTACACCTATCTACTAATACACCCCCCTTAAGACTCCTAACTAAAGACTAAAAGATGCTATAACAATAGAGGTTTCTAATGTTTCACTTTAAGCACCATCAACCAAAGAAATTACAAAAAGAGAGAATAATTGTTCCCTAGCTCCTAAAACTTTGAACATGCTTCTTGTAAGTCTTTGATCTTCATGGGCGTCCTCTATTTGCACCTCTACCTCTTCTTGATCTTGTTGATTGGCCTCCATGTCCACTAGAGCTTGATCTCCATCATACTCCCCGAGTTGGAGAGAATTCGACCACGAATTCTGGAGACCTACAGAAAAAGGAGTTAGATCGCTGACATTAAAAGTATGACTACCTAAGAATGTATCAGGCATATCTAACTCATAAGCATTGTTATTAATCTTCTTGAGAATTTGGAAAGGTCCATCCCCTCGGGGCATTAGTTTGGACTTCCTTTGAGTAGGAAAACGATCCTTCCTCAAGTGAAGCCAAACCCAATCACCCTCATCAAACAACAATGCTTTTCTCCTTTTATTGGCAAGTTCAGCATACTTGCCAACCTTCTTCTCAATTCTCTACTTGATGTCTTTATGCAAAGTTTTCACAAAAGAAGACTTTTCATCCCCATCTTTGCACAAGACATCTCCAAGAAGAGGAATAGGAAGAAGATCAAGAGGTGTTAGGGGATTAAACCCATAGACAACCTCAAAAGGAGAATGTGAAGTGGTAGAATTTACTACACGATTATATGCAAACTCAACATGGGGTAGTAAATTCTCCCACACTCTAGGATTCCCTGAAATAAAACATCTCAATAGTTGTCCCAAAGTTCTATTCACCACCTCGGTTTGACCATCAGTTTGAGGGTGGCAAGTGGTAGAAAATAAAAGCTTAGTCCCAAGCTTGCCCCACAAGGTCTTCCAAAAGTGACTCAAGAACTTGGGATCTCTATCAGATACTATAGATCTAGGGATCCCATGCAAGCGAACCACTTCTTGGAAGAAGAGGTTTACAATGTGGCATGCATCATCCACTTTGTGGCAAGGAATAAAGTGAGCCATCTTTGAAAAACGATCCACTACCACAAAAATGGAGTCCTTTCCCTTTGATGTCTTGGATAAGCCTAAGATGAAATCCATAGATATATCTACCCAAGGCATTGAAGGGATAGGAAGAGGAGTATATAGACCATGGGGGTGCATCTGAGACTTAGCTTTGCGGCAAGCTATGCACTTATCACACAAACTATGAACATGTTTATGCATATGAGGCCAAAAGAAATGTTCATGCAACACATCCAAAGTTTTAGCAACCCCAAAATGTCCCATTAAACCCCCCTCATGAGCTTCTCTAACAAGAGATAATCTAATAGAGCATTGAGGAACACAAAGACGTTTTCCTTTAAAAAGAAAGTCATTTTGTATAAAAAAATCTTTGTATCCTCCCTTAAGACACTCTTGATAGATGAGAGAAAAATCAAGGTCATCATGATAAAGTTCTTTAATGTGATCAAAACCAAGATATTGAGAGCTTAAAAGATTTAGCAAAGTATATCTTCTAGAAAGAGCATCCCACACAATGTTTACTTTGCCTTGCTTGTGTTTGATCACATAAGGAAATTGCTCAGTGAATTCCACCCACTTAACATGCCTCTTGTTAAGCTTGTTTTGGCTTTTCAAATATTTAAGAGATTCATGATCACTATGTATCACAAACTCTAAGAGTAAAGAATGAAAGACAAGCAAGAAAATAAAGAACTCAATGAAGAAAGAAGGCACACCAAAAGAGTCCTAGAGAAAAGTACTAGAGTAGATTTAAGAAACCAAAAACAGAACTACAAGAAAATTGTTGTATGCAAACTGTGCTATTTTTACAGAGTTAACTGGAATGATTGGAAGCGAACTGGAATGTGAAAAATTTACCACAGAAACTTCAATGTCTCAACTCAATAATGGCACTGGAATGAGGTAAAAACAGTAAGCCAATTGAGAGAAATAAATTTTTCAAAATTGCTGCCCAATTACCGTCTTTTTTTCGGCAGGAATGTACACTTTTCGTATTTTATTTATCATATTTTGTGTACTTGGAATTTTTGAGTACTTTGTTTTGCTATGCTTTTGTAACACTTTGAAGAATGTAAATCTAAATTTTCAAAAATTTCCAGTGAGCCAATTAATTGCAGTAAATTGAAAACAGTAGCACGTTTGTAAGAAAACAGAGTATCCTATTTAGGAATGAAAAACAGTATGAAGAACTAGCAAAGACATAATGGAAATTGTGTAAAGGAACTTGTATAGGTCTAGAATACAAGCATGAACTCAAATCTAAAAATGAAAATGCACAAAGGATCAAGCAATAAACTCAAAAACAGAATGTAAACCAAAGCAAGAAACAATCAAAGCAATAAAAGTACTACTAGAAGAAATGACAATTATGGAATAACATGACTTAAGACAAAACTTGACATGATTACAAAATTAAAAGACATATCACAAGATATAACAAGTGAAAGGAAGCTTAAGGTCAGCTCTAGGAAGGAGACTGCCATTCCAAAAGAGCAACCAAACTCATATGAACAATGAGTGCCATAAACCTTTTCACAAACACTTGGTGGAACAAAAGAAAAACAGCAAGAAAACTCAAAGTAAGCCTAAAACAGAAACTTAAATTGCAAGAAAATTAAAAGAGCTCAAGAATTAAAGTGCACACAACTCAACAATTAAACAAGAATGAACCTAAGACTCATGATACCACATGATGTGATTCCACTAGCCACAATAACATGATTCTTTGATATTCTATGGAATCAACTTGAGTTGGCAAAGATTAGGCACTTTTATAGAAGAGGATCAATGTTCTATATTTCAAGAACTCACCAAATCTTGCACCAAAAACCAAACTCACATGGAAGCTCCATTTACTATCAATTGAACCGATTAAAAAGCTGGAAAACAAGTTTGAACCGAACAAGAAAGAAGGAAAACAGAAAATGAACTGTTCAAAATCAAAGAAAAGGAAGAATAGTTGCTGGAAAACTTAAAACAGAACCAAAAACTCAAGAAAACCAACTCAAAACATGAACAACTAAAGAGAAAAAAGGAAGGAGAATAGAAAACTTATGAAAATGGATGTAGATTGGTATGAACACGCCACTAGAAGTGATGGATGCTCCTAGATGAGTGTGCTGTCGCCACTTGAGGACACCATGGATCCTTCAAGATAAGACTAGAGAAGAAGGCTTAAAGCTCTCCAATGTTCTCTCAAAATTTGAGTAGAGTTTCTTTACTATCAATTTCAATCTAGAAAATACAATGAGGGAGGCCTCCTATTTATAGCATGAGGAGCCTTGGAGAACAAGTTGTGAGGGTAGTAAGGGAAGACACAATATGGTGCAGCCTAGGTCATTGACTTTGGTCAATGCCACACCATTTCACTCATTTCTAGAAGGTAGGGTTTCCTTCCTTCCCTAATGGACTTCATAAGCCTAAACTTATAACTTCACCTCCTTATTTACTTCTACACCTATCTACTAATACACCCCCCTAAGACTCCTAACTAAAGACTAAAGGATGCTATAACAATAGAGGTTTCTAATGTTTCCCTCTAAGCACCATCAACCAAAGAAATTACAAAAAGAGAGAATAATTGTTCCCTAGCTCCTAAAACTTTGAACATGCTTCTTGTAAGTCTTTGATCTTCATGGGCGTCCTCTATTTGCACCTCTACCTCTTCTTGATCTTGTTGATTGACCTCCATGTCCACTAGAGCTTGATCTCCATCACTTAGGGTAATCTAGCACATAAGGTTTCCTTTTCTGGAGTGCAAACACTACAGGATGACCACCTGGATGCCTCCTCGTGCACCTAGTCTCTGGGGCCACCTGTTCACGTGCCATGCATGTAGCCTTTACTGGGAAACCCTAATTCTGATGAGTACTCGACCCTTCAGGACTCTGCACCTAACTGTGCTTTCCCTGCCACACGCATAAGCTCTTCGTGATTTAGGTCTCTCCCTACTTCTGGGTATTTAACTGGTCATTGGCCCACTCTGGAAACCAACCTTAGCTGTTCTGGTTGTGTTGTTCAAATCACCCAAGACCGATATCACCTCATCACACTCTGTTGCCGAGGACTGATCAACCTGCGGAGTGACGAGGACACATCAGTCCCTTCTGGTAATCACCCTTCTCTGTGGGGATACGCTGATGACTAATCACCCGCTAATCCAAACTGCCTGCGGGGTCCATTCCACGTGGCTTTGGCCCGTATTGTGGGACCCAGCTGATGTGGTTCACCCTTTACTATCTGTTCTCGGTGTCCGAGGACTGGTCGGTACACAAGCTGTCAAACTGACACGACTCATTTCATGCTTGCACAATTTCTTCGTAATGAGTATTTATTCATATGAGTATTTTTTATAAAATTGTTCATTTAAGTTATTTTTCATAAAATTACAGCGTATTGGTTAGAAAACCGCATGTATGCCGCTGTCAGTTTGTTGCAATTATTTGCCTTTGAATTCCATTTGCGAATATAAGCCAATATTAAATTACAAATATATAAAGAGTGGTTCATCATTTCATTTGCCTTTTAGTGATAAAAGGGACACCAGTTTGTGCAAAAATATATTAACAAAAAGCAGTAGTGACCACAAGATTTATTCTTCAACGAATAATGCAATTTTAGTGTGACTATAATGACTTTGTTACGTAAGTTGTTGCACTTGGGTTTGAATTTAGATCATGACTTTATGATGTGTACATGGGATCTAGAACTGATTAGGACACAGTCTATTATTTGGCATGTGCTATGCTCCCTTTGAAACTATTTTGTAATGAAATTAAATAAATATGGTATGCTTGATTGAGCTTTGATGGGCCATGGTTAAGCACATTTGGAGTTTTTATACCTTGGTTAAATTAACGTAACATGCCATTATATTTTATTCATCCTAACTTATAAGCTTCTTCGGAAGCCTATATCTATTCAGAGAACTTATAAATATAGAAAACAGATTCATTGGTTTCTCCCAAAAACAGCTAAACCACCAATATCCACGTTCATAAAAAGCATGCTTTCGTTGCATGTAGAAACTGTCTTCTAAATACAGAAACTCATCTCCACCAAAAGAAAAGAAATATGGTAATTAAGAGAAACGAAAGGTTTATTGTAATTTAGGTTTGCAAAAATGGAAGGAAGTGGAAGAATCGGAGAAAGTGATAATAGCCTTTGTGGTTCTCCTACGGTAGTTCAGATTATACAGAAGGTACATACATGGATGTCATTATTATCTGCATAACTAGATTCAAATAAATGTGTATATTTGATTGATGTAGCGATGTTGCATGGGGTTAATTGTTAGTGACGATGAGAGAAAGAACTAAAGAAAAAATGTTTATGTAACAGGTACTTGCAGAGTTGATAGGGACATATTTCTTAGTATTTTGTGGGTGTTGCTCTGTGGTTCATAATAATTCAGAAAAGACTAAAGGGCAAATAACATTTCCTGGAGTTTGCATAGTGTGGGGTTTAACAGTAACCATCTTGGTTTATGCTCTTGCTCACGTCTCTGGTGCTCATTTCAATCCAGCAGTCACTCTCAGCTTTGCCATCTATCGTTTTATGCCTTTTAAAATGGCATGTATATTTCCTGCATTTTAGTTGCCTTCAAATTCATTTATGAATTATGTGTTCAACATTCTCAATTTGTTTATCAATTTCTATATAGGAATCAAATTAAAAATGCATAAAGAAAATAGTCGATACAAATATAACGACCAAAAAGATTATGTTTACAAGTCCAAGGAGCAAATTAATGATTATATAGGAACTAAATTGAAAATTTACAATACCTATGAAGACTAAATGCTTTTAACAAATGAAATAACGTGATAATACAAACAATCGTCTATAATAAGTATATTAGAGTTTTATTAAAAGATATGTAGATGACTACATTTTTTTTATTGTTAATTATGTAAAAATTGTATACAAATTAAAAACATGTATGGTTCTTAGTGTTGACTTGCATTTTAGTTTAATGTGAAGTTTGATGCATAATGTTGCAGGTGCCTTTGTATTTTATTGCGCAAGTATTAGGATCTTTTCTTGCTAGTGGGACATTGTACCTTCTCCTTGAAATAGACGATAATTCTTATTTTGGAACAAAACCAGCAGGATCAGATGTTCAATCTCTTGTTTTTGAGTTACTGACAACATTTCTCTTAATGTTCGTTGTCTCTGCGGTTTCAACGGATAGAAGAGCGGTTAGTATATACTCGATTCCTTTAATTTCATTCAATTCCTATTACCCTTTCTTCAAATCAAATCACTTCTTCATTTCTTCTTCTTCTTCCAATTAACAAATAACACCCTTATCTTATTTTTCATTTTCAAAACGCTATAAATATCTCCTCGTTCTGCTATTAACATGTGAAAATGATGCAAATTCATGTTTCTTACCAGATTGGAAAATTTGGAGGGGTTGCTGTTGGTTTGACAGTTATGGTAAACGTCTTCGTTGCTGGGTAAATTTTGTAATTGAAGTATTGGTGCATGAAGATGAAAGTTTTTTATTTGGGTTATAGGAAGATTTAATTTGCTAAAACTGTATACCATTTTTGAGTGGAGTTTGATAATGGCATGCAGACCTGTGTCAGGAGCTTCTCTGAACCCAGCAAGAAGCCTTGGACCTGCTTTGGTGATGCAAGTTTACAGTGGATTTTGGGTTTATATAGTTGGACCATTTGCTGGTGCGCTACTTGGTGCAACATGTTATAACATGATTAGACACACTGATAAACCACTTAGGGATATTGCCTCCAGTTCAACAATACTTCAGATGGCATCTAAAAATTTTCGATAGACAATATTTCATTTCAAACCGATCCAAATCAAAATTACCAAAGTAAGGTGGTGTTGATTTCGCTAACGATTGACTATTGTTTCTTGGTGTATATGTATGTAAAGAAAAAAATTAGTAAAATTTTTAGTTTTCTTTTTCTTTTCCTGCTTAGACTAACGTGTGAGTACATGTTAAGACGATATAGTTTATTCGCAATAATTTTGGACCTATGATTTTATATTTGTTTTCTTTACACCTTCATACGTTTGACTATTTAGAATCCTAAATGAAGATCAATGTTTTATCTCGGCAAATAAAGTTTAAGAACACATGCCGATAAAAAAAAGTTTAAAATACCATGATTAATTTCAAGATGATAGGATACATGGAATACACGCACTCAATTGTCGTCAAATTGGTCAATTTTATATTTCATGCTAAATATGATATTCAACTCTATATTGCATATAGACATATAAATGTGTTATGACTTATAAGACTTGTGTCTCGTTGGGTTTTTATTTATAAAAGTTGGTTTAATCCGTTTGTTTCTCACATGCCTTTTTTCCTCAACCCTACCACGAGATGTTTAATAGTCTAACCAAGTGTTGCAATTTTTTTAAAGACCTATTTTAAATTAAAGCTAGCAAATAAACCAATTAGTTAATAACCTAACAAAATATTTCATTAAAACACTAAAAAACCATAATTAAATATAGATTAATTTAGAGAAAAACATATTTATTCATTATATTTTAACTAGGTTGAAAAAATATTTTAAAATCAAAATATTATTCTCTAAAATAGTTTTTATTATCAATAAAAACTTATAATGTAAATAGAAACTATATCTTTAGTTGCTACTTATTATACAAAATAATATTTATTTATTTAAAGACAATTTTTTTTTCTCAAAAAAATATAATTAGAACCAACTCTTTTGTTACTCTTAATATATTTTGGAGATTAATTTATTGTCAATGGGAAATAACACAAAATGGATGGTTGAATTGTGTTCTTAAAATTTTGTAGTTTTTCGTAGATATTGTCTATTAATAATGTGTTGTTAGATAAACATATAGATGTTGGATTTGAGAATATTCTTTGTAAAAAAATTAGTTTTATTTTTTTCTTCCTTCTTTTAGTTAGTTAAATAGCAGAATAACATGCAAAGTAAAAGATTTAAGGAAAGAAATAGTTACTCACGTCCAGTTCTTGATCAACGAGTCAAGTTCCATTAACCAGTCTATTGCTACGAAGTACAAAAGTGAGTACTCTTCGATCAATCAACTCCTGGCTAATAATGAGTATTCTTGACACTAGTCACTCCTGGCTTTACACAAAGTATTCTTGACACCATCCACTCCTGGCTCAACACAAATACAAGATTTAAGTGTTCATTTGATCACTAATTTTGCTTACTAGAAAAGATAGCGTCTTTTGACGTATGCAAGATTTGGGCTTTCTCTACTCGTAGGCGGAAATGAACACAAACAATGTACAAAGCTTTAGGGCATAGTAAATTTTCAACATAGTTTTGACACTTGTAAAGTATGGCTAGCTTTCTTGTTGTCTTTTCTTTGAAACATGTCTTCTTTTAGCCTTCAGAAAAGTAGTTGTTGTATTCTGTTTTTGGTTGGTGAGTAACTTTGAACTTTATTCATTGTCTTCTTTCTTCTTTCATCATCTTCTGACAAGCTCTTACGTTAAAAAGCATTAAATGCATGACATGGAGCATTAAATTCTCTTCTCTTCTTTGTGCCACCTTTTTGATGTTGACAATACTTATCTTCCTCAGTAGGAGCATTAAATCATATCCTACATGTATTTGTAGTTGAGAGACATGAAAAAAATTATGAAATCTATACCCATTAGGAATATCAATTCGATAAGTCACAACGCCTAGATGATTTAGCACTTTGAAGGGGTTATAAAACTAAGGTGTTAGTTTGGCATTAACTTGCTGAGAAACAAAAAATCATGGTAGGGATGAAGCTTAATGTAAAAAAAATCCCCTATTTAAATTTTTTATCAATTCTATATTTATCCACCAACTTTTTCATTAAATGTTAAGCTCTTTATAGGTGAAATTTTAACAGTTTTAACATCTATTTGCGCTTACATAAACTTTTATCAAGCCACTCAATCTTGGAATCTCTCAAAATATAAGGTAAATAGACTCGGGGCAGTTTCCAATAAATTATTTCATAGGGAGAGACAGAAATAACAATATGGTTAGTGGTGTTATACCACTATTTAACTAATGGCAACCACTTAAACCACTATTATGGAACATCGACAATCATGCATTGAAGGTTAAGTAATGTGAGTTGATTTTTAGATGGTTCCATTTTATGGGGACACTTTACTTAAGATTTGGATTTTAAACAAGTGGAGGTGAAACCTAAGGAAGATTCCCATTGGACACAAACTTAACGAAGTGGTTAAGTAAGTGTGAAGGTTTACTTCACTGAGGTAAAAATAAAATCAGATTATGGTGAGAAATGAATGCAAGCGAAAAAGGAAAGGCTACAAGGCATCATCATGGGTGAACATAGCCAAACCAAAAGATGAACCAACAAAGCCACACAAGAAGGAAAAACCGAGACAAGCAAAGATAAAGACAACATGGGAATGGAAATGGAAGAAGATGATGAAAGAAAGAACTTATGGGTTGGATTGAAAGAGTGGTCACACCACTTTTGGGGGATGGAAACCACCAAGATAAGTGAAGGGGCCATCACTTGAGAGTCTCTCACTCTTCAAGATAAGACCAAAGCAGAGGAACAACACCTCACTCAGGGCTCACACAAATTGTGCAGAGTTTCTTTACTTCTATTTCAACTTGTAAAATACATTAGGTAGGCCTCCTATTTATAGGTGAAGGAGCCTTGGAAAACAAGCAAGAGGGGTAAGATGGGAAAAGGGAAAAAATGGCAGTCTTAGGATTTGACTAAGTCAAACCCGCATCCTAGGCTTGTCCTTCTAGATACTAGGTCAAAATGTCTTCCAAAAGGGCTAGGAACAGGCTAAAATGATAACTACACTCCCTATTATGCTAAAGGCACCTTATTCTAGCCTATCTTCCCTATTTGGACCCCTAAAGTGAGCCCAAATTATTTACAACATGTTATTTTAAGTAGACCAGAAGAAAGAACAATTGATTTTCTGGTCTACGGTTACTTCTTTCGGTGAGGTTCGTTAG
Organism: Phaseolus lunatus; assembly: GCA_013389735.1. Classification (NCBI taxonomy): domain Eukaryota; kingdom Viridiplantae; phylum Streptophyta; class Magnoliopsida; order Fabales; family Fabaceae; genus Phaseolus; species Phaseolus lunatus. The sequence goes on along the minus strand of CM023858.1, from coordinate 29,769,210 downwards.
ATTTTTGGCGGGGTCTTTATTTTTTGATGAGATGACTATGAATGGTCTCTTGGGTCCTTGATCATCTCCATGCTGACTTGGCTTGTATCATACCCCCCAAGTTTGAGAGAATTCGACCTCGAATTTAGAACTCCTACAGATAACATAGTTAGTTTGTTCACATATAAAAGAGTGCAAGGTGTGGGAAGTGAAACAAACTTATGTTCTTTAAGCTTGGGGAGTTCAAAAGAAGAAGCTCTACATACAAGCCATATTGGGAAAGAATATTTGGGAATGAAAGAACTGTTTGATGAAAATCCTCTTAGAAGGTGAGAACCTTTAAGAGGTTTTTGAATTTCATCCTAAAACTGCTTTGTCTAAGATGTCAAGTATTTAGTTTTATTAGGTAATGAAAAAGAAAAGGAAGAAGAAACCCTTGAAGGTGTAGTTCGCAGTCTGGCACGGGTCAACACGATTATTTTTGCAGTGCAAGGTGATATATTGTGACCTGGCTTATATGTTCTTTCTTTATCTTTTTTATTTTCTCTTTTGTTTTTCATTTTTATCTGGTCCTCATGAACTTCTTCGGGAGAGAGGGGTTTTAAGATAACCTTGTGCCCTTGGAAGTTAAAAGATATCTTGTTGGTCTGGCCATCATGTAGAACTTGTCTATCATATTGCCAAGGCCTTCCCAAAAGAATATGTGTTGCTTCCATTGGCACAACATCACATAAAACCTCATTTTGATACTTTTCGACAGCAAAAGTTATGAGAACTTGTTTATTAACCATGATTTCTCCTTCAGAACTAACCCATTGAAGTTTATAGAGCTTTGTATGAGAGATAGTGGGTAATCCAAGCTTCTCCACTACTCTTGTACTGGGCATAACTACCCCCATCTATTATCATGGAACATAACTTTTTGTTGATAAGGCAGCGGGTGTGGAAAATATTTTCTCTTTGGGTGTCCTCCAAATGTTTTGGAATTGTTCCCAGCATTCGCCTTATCACCAATAAGTCACCTTCGCAAGGTATTTCGCATTCATTTTCACTAGGGGATTTTGAAGGGGAAGGAGAGTTAGACATAGAAGATTGATCACTGTGGTCACTTACGACTTTCCCCCCCTTAACCATGATGGTTCTTTTTGTTGGACTATTGGCAGTTTTGTGCCCAAAACCTAAGCATTTAAAACATTTTGTTCTAAAGGTTTTGGTTGGCGATTTAGTCCTAGAAGGAGAAGGATGTTCTTTTTGTGGGGTGGATTCTTTAGATGAGTTGGAAGGCTTATCTTGTTTTGAAAATTGATTTTTGCCCTTCCAAGTTGAGTTATAGAAGTCATCATTATGAGTACTTTAGAAAGAAGTTTTCTTTAAAAGTTGTAATTCAACCTTGATGGCTAGGTGAACCGATTTTTCCAAAGAAGTGTATTCATAAAGTTCTACAACATTTTGAATCTCTCTTCTTAACCCACTCACAAAACGAGCCATATTTGACTCTTCATTTTCGTGCATGTCAATTTTAGTTAAGGTCGTTTCAAGCTCTTTAAAATATTCATCAACACTTTGTGGTCCTTGTTGAAGCCGTTGGGGCTTCAACAAGAGTTCCTTCCTACAGTGAAGAGGAACAAACCTAGCGCACATGCATAATTTCAAATCATCCCAAAAGACCACAGCTAGCCTCTTGTTAAGTCCAATGTCCATTACAGTCTTATGCCACCACTGCATGACGTAGTCTACGAATTCTAAGGAGACTAATTTAACTTGTTGGTCTTCTGGGACCTCATACACATTAAACATCTGTTCAACTTTAGCCTCCCATCCTAGATAAACATTGGGATCGCAGACCCCATTAAAACTAGGCAATTTAATAAAAGGTAAAGAAATCCTTGAAGCATGTTGGCGCCTATCTTCAAAATTGTTCAATCTCCATTCTTCCTCTTCTTCTTGGTTGTCATATTGATGATAACTCCTTAAAGCACGTCTTTGATTCCATCTTCTTCCTCTTGGGGTTCTATCATGAGTCGATTCTAGTCTTTGGAGTCTCTCTTCCAAATTGTTAGAATTGATGGCCTAAACAAGAAAGGGGGGGGGGGGGGGGGGGGGGATTGTTTGATGAAAGATTTTCACAAATACTGGCTAAGAATGAAGTTCTTTAACGAATTACAGAAAGAAGAATCAGAGAAGCCAAGAGAAAAGAACTTTCAAAACTATTAACAAAAATCAACCGATTGTTATTTCTATGAGAGAGAGAGAGATATACACAATCAATTTATACTGGTTCACTCAACCCTTGAGCTACATCCAGTCCCCAGAACAACCACTGGGTATTCCACTATGTAATACACAACAGATTACATACATACAACAATACAAAGAGAGGATCTTTTACACCTAAGATCACACACACACTCTTTGCAACACCACACACACCTCTAGTCAGAACACCCTCTGAGTTTACAGGATTTTCACATATACTCACAGGTTTATGAAGTTACAACAACAAGAACATGAATAGGAAAAGAAAACACCTATATTACACAACCCAAGGATTCCTATGATCAGATCTTGAATCAGTGCAAAGCTTAAAAAGCAATCTTGCAAATCTTGAAAACTTCTTTCAAAAACACATTTCAATCTCTCTTTTGATCTCAAAAACTCTTTCGTAGATCTTCTGTAAATTGTTGTATTTCTCTTATTTGTTTCTGAAAGAAGGGTTATATTTATAGCACTTGAAAACTAGCCGTTTAAGGCACATGAATCAGCTGAAACAGTTTGAAAATAGTTAAAACAGTTTTTTAAAAAGTTGTTATGCAGACTTACATTTAACCGGTTAAAACCATGAGATAATGGGTTAAATGGGTCAAGCTATGACTTAACACTTTCAAAAAGCTTTTTCAAACCTTTGTGCTAGCTAGGCAAAGAACAACCGGTTATCCCGATAATTCAACCGGTTGTTTTTTTTGGCTTGAGAAAAAAAACTTTTCTTTTCAAAACAGATTTGCCAAGCTTTGTGCAGGAATTAAGAACTGATCTTTTACATAAATTCTAAACACTCTAAGCTACACCCAAATCTAAAAGCAGCAAGGCTTCAAGCTTCATCAGGGATTTGAAACATCAAAGCTCCCATACTCAACAATCTCCCCCTATTTGATGGAGACAAAACCTTGGTTGCTTTGTGGAGATGTGTTTAGAATTTAATCATCACCTGCAGTCACAGATAGAAGTAGAAAACACAGAATATTCTTCGCCAAAAGGTTAGAGCACCATAAAACAGTTTTCACAGCCAAACCAAAGTGAAAAACAAATCATAGGTGCAAACAGCAGAAGAACAACCAATTAAACCGCAAGATTAACCGGTTAAAATTAACAAAGCAATAAAGACTTCTATCTTATGGAGTGATTAAAAGCAATGCAGATATGAAAGATTACAAACCAAAGCACCAACAAATTCTCCCCCTATTTGTCTTATCAAATAGACAAAAGGAAGGATCAAGATAAAGCATTGAAATCAACTATACCAAGTTCATGTCTCAGAATATAAAACCTGTGACACCGTACCAAAATTGTAACAGAAAGCTATGATGTATCAAAGTTGTGGTAGCAGCAGAGTTAGCACAAAATTAAACACACCAAAATGTGCAGAAATTGCAACACAAAAACCACAATTTCTCCCCTATCTTTTATTCATCCAACAGTTCTTCTTCAAGAAACACATTAAAGCATTGCTTTATCAAAGACTCTTCAAATTTCAGAAATTGTACTCCCCACAGTTTTCAGAATTTTCACTAAATTCAGCTGCATGCTTTCTTCTTCTCTTTCTATGTGGCTTTACAGGTTATCCATAGTATGAACTTTGTTTTCATGTGACTTAATGCTTGATCCTCAAGAACCAAAATTACCTTGAGATCCAACACCAACATTGAAAGCTCCATGATTCTGACTATAGTTCTGTATATACAAATTGACCCTGGTTCGATTGGGATTGATGTAGCACTTCCCCGAGCTAAACTTCCACCAAGGAACAAATAATCTTGCAAAATCTTTGATATGCATCCAACTCAGATCTATTGCTTCATCAAAGTATTGGTTCCAGCAATGCCAACACAGCCATGAATACTTCTTTTTGACATTTGTAGGATAGCAGTTGAAACATCTTTCTTAGATATTTTCAATTCCATATTGTAGTCATATTAGTCCAAATCTCCCTTATGAGCATGACCCAAACATAGTACTAGACATTGGTTCCCATTAGGTGATTTACATTAGCCAAATCAGATGACCAAACCAACAGGCATTCATAAGCACAATCGATTATTTAGCAGAGATAACCGGTTGAAAAGTATAAGCTTTAGAAAGAGGGACTGTAATCTCTTTGAAACTGTAGATCATTGATATGGTTCTGATTCTCCTGAGAACCACCCTTCAATTTTTCCACCACTTCTTACTGCCCTGGTTTTCATTCTTTTCACAGATGGAGGAGTACCAGCCATTGCTCAAATCAGTGAAGGACTTGGCACACTGCAGAAAGCACTTTGAGCAGAGAAAAGGAAGAACAACAGGTTGTTTGTGAAAAACAGCAGGTTAAAATTTCTATTAATAGAACCAAAACCCTTGGTCAAAGATGACATAATGTGAGTTGTTTCCAACATGGAAAATCGAATCAAAACAGAGTCATAAAGCAGATTGTATCAGTCAAAAACAGAAAGTACAAAAGATCACACGTTGGTTTTGACCAAACTATAAAAGCAATTTTGATTTCCAAGATTTGAAGGAATCTGATTTGTATAGAGCAATTATAGTAGAGGGAAATAGTATTCAAACATGCAATTAATACGATATTTACCACAGATATCAAAGGGTTTGAATAGAATCACAAAATAGATCTTAGAAATTAAAATCAGATATTCTCAGTGCTTACAGAGAGCAAATAATCGGTTGTTTCTAGGAAATAATCGGTTAAATTTTCAGGGACAGCAAGAAACAACAAATCACCTTTCAAATTGATGGGAAATGCTTAAAGCATTCATACCTTTGTCTTACCTTAACATGTCCAGAGGCTCATGAGGCCCAAAGAATCCAAACCATAAGATGAACATGTACAACTTATTTTTCAAAGGACATGAGCTTGAGTAGGGTGAATGTTCTTGAACCATAGTCATTTCTTTGATTAGTTTTTCAACATTGCACCTGTTATTGAAAAGATACTACAAAACAAAAAGTGTGCATATACATAACAAGTATAGCCGCAGGATAACAAGGTACACAAACAAACCAGTAATGACAGTGTTGTAAATCAGTGCATAGATGAAACAATAGTGTGTGCACATGATTAAGACAACAGTAGATTGAAACAGAAAAGAGCATTAGTTTTAATGCTATTAAGGCAACCAAAACACACATAGATTTCTCCCTCTATATAGTCAAAAGCATGATTTAAAAGAAAACATGTTTAATCATGCATAATCAAACTTGGCCGCAGAACACAAGTATGCCAGAGAAAGAACAATCAGTTGTTTTGAGAAAACAACCAATTGTGACAGCAAAGGAAACATTTTCACAATCTGAAATTACCTTTTAAAATGATGAAGCATGTAGTAAAATGTTTGTTCATACCTTTTCACAGAGAACTCTAATAGATTCATTCAAAAGAGAAGATCATAAGATGTTCATATGATTACAAGGCACACTTACAAAAATTGAGTGATGCACATACTCTCTTTATTCTTGAAGATTCTCTTTTTGCCAACCATTCCAGCCTTTGTCAGGATGTCTCTTGTCATTCAAGAACCTTGCTAGATGTACACATTTGACAGTAGGCATAGAGACAGACTTTGCTCCTGATATATTTTCCCTTTAGCAGTCATTCTTCAAACTCAAACATGATTTTTGGCTGCCAAGGATACCTACAAGACAAGATTAAGAAGAAAGATTTGGTCCCCTTTTAAATTTGGGTCCATGAGTGTTAGCACTGTCTTTAGAAACATCAATATATTTTAGAATCCACTTAAAAATTCCTTTAGGAACAAGAGATTTCCGAAATCTGTAGAACCTAATAGTGTGGCCTTTCTTCATGCAATAAAAGCATTGAACAACCGGTTGAATCAATCTTTTAACCGATTGTTTTACTGGTGCAGTGGAAAAAGGTTTTGAAATATTTTTGGCTTTGCTTTAGGGGTAGAAGCCTAATCCAGCTTTACCAAAAACACATTTTTAGGATAAAAGGACATTTTCAAAATTGGATTTTCTAGTTGTGAGTTTGTCCAAGGTTTTCAAAAGGTAGTGAATCTTTTTCTCAAGGTTTTCACATTTTTCACAAACTTTTGACTCACAATCACAAAGAGAGTTTCTACAAATCAGATCAAGGTTTTCAAAATCTTATTTTGAATTTTTAACCTGTTCTTCAATAGTCTTGATTCTGTTTTCCATCCAGTTATTAAGTCCTTTCAATCAGTTATTAGAAAGTGCCAACCAGTTAGCCTCTTCATGAGTTTCATTAAAAGCATCAAGTAATTGGTAGTATGAGTTACCTTTGATTGATGATCCTGAACTCTCACTGCTTGACACAGAGGCTTTAAGGCAAAGGTTAGCTTCTTCATCATCAGAAGAACTTGAGGATGAGATGTCATTTTCGTCCCATGCTACATAAGCCTTCTTTGCTTTTCCTTTTTTCTCACTCTTGAATTTTAATCTTTCACTGTTGGGGCATTCTGCTTTAATGTGGCCTTGGCTTGATTCAGATTCTTCTTTTGCCATAAGCCAGACCTCTATCTTGGTTTTTGCAGAAGATGATCCAGGGGAGGATTCTTAGTTGTCCAGCAAGTCACCTTTTGTATTATTGTGACAGTCTTCAAGGATGTTCCACATTTCTCTTGCTGATACACACTCTGAAACTTTACGCAAATTATCATAATCAAGTGCAGACACAATGATGTTCATAGCAACACAGTCTAGATGTTTTCTTTCATTTTCAGATTCAAAAACAGATTGATCCTGCCTATTGACCAAAGCATTAGAGCTTCTCCTTCCAGAACCTCGTCCTCACTAGCTTCACGCCAAGTGCACCAAGAACCTTCACCTGAAAATCCTCCAAGAAACCTGAAAGAACAGTATGGCGCCTCTGCGGCCGGTTGCGCTCCGACGCTCAAGTCAGTGATTGAATCAACAAAGAATCTCAAAGAAAACTCAGAACCGTGTACAAGTGAATCACCACCAAAATCCATTCCCCATAATTCTGTTAGGAATTTCGTATATATACCTGAGTCTTTCTCTCTCCTGATGGTTATTCCTCTTGACACGTGGATAACATCTGGTCATACACGTGTCACCATCTGGAGTACCTACAGCTGAAACGTTACTTCCACTTTGCTCCTGCGACTAAGTTATCCACACAGGGAGTAGCTTAGTGCACAGGCTACTCTGGGCGCAACCTTAACATGATGAGCTGGTTAACACTGGGTATCACGGCTCACACTACTCATGGTGGCAGACATGGCACTTACCTTCTGTATTTAGACCATATAACAAGTGCTTACCAAGTCTTCTCAAATACCCAGCGATGTGAATACCCGGCGATGTGCTCCTTTCGGCGTCCTGTTGACCACCTGATCTCCAAAACTTCACACACGACGATCATGTGCAATCTAGGCGATTACTGGTCTTCACACATGGCGATAGGCGATCACTGGTCTTCACATACGGCGATAGGCGATCACTGATTTGTGCTTCTTTACTTCTCGCGCTCTGCTTCCAGGCGTTCTTCACGCTCTGCCTCCAGGCACTCACCGGGCACTGATCTACGGGTGGTGGTCTCTGGAATTGACCACCGATCACAATTCTGAGTGATCTCCTCCCTGATTCACCTGCTATCTTCTACCACGTGTCACCCTGTGAATGGTCCACGTAGTCAACTGCTGCTGACGTCATCGACTACTGATGACCGACCGGATCACAAGCCCCCCAGTCTCGAGCTGTGACTGGTCCAGCGAAAAGACTAAGAAATCGTCTTCTGGCGGTCTACAGGAGCGCACACTTTGGCACTAACACTGTTTCATTCCTTCTTCTTCGCCTTCAAACATTCAAAGCATTTCTCTGTGAGACCCTTCGACTTCTTCAATCTCCAACCTTTGTGACGCTCTTCTGATCATCCAAAGGTAACCTTTTTATCTCTTCTACTGATGACTGATCACCCCTCCCGAGGAGGCACACCGATCACCCTTCTCCGAGGGAACCACCGATGATTGACCACCTCTCTGAGGGGACACACTGATGACCGATCACTCGCTAATCCAAGCTGCCTGCAAGGTCCACTCCACGTGGCTTTGGTCCATGCTGTGGGACCCAGCTGACGTGATTCACCCTTTACTATCTGTTCTCGACGACCGAGGTCTGGCCACTACACAAGCCCCCCAAGCTCAAGTTGTGACTTGTCTCAACGAAGAGCGTTACAACTCGCCTGATCGCTATTGACCCTACCGGGCTGAAGGGCTCTCACCTCTTGGCCGACAACCGAGGTCTTGCCACTACATCAATGTTCTTACTTCTGCCCCTTTCCTTCGACGACCATTATCTACTTGTAATGAATGAATTATGAATCTTGTCTTTACAACTCGAATCACTCTTTCTCCTTTACAGCTCAACTTTCACCTTGTGTAGGTTGTGCTTGGTGACCATGCTACCTGATGTGTGCATCTCACCCTTCAATCCACAGCAGAAACCTTTCCTGAGCTAACTTGATGTGGTGTTAACTTTTACTTCTTGACTCATGCTGGTTTCCTTGACCGATTAATCTTTGAAGTCCCCCTTCTCGACTGATAAGCTCCAGAATACCTCTTGTTTATACTCTGGTGATGGGAGATTCCTCCTGAGTCGACCTTGGCTGATAAGCTGAGGAGGACCTCTTCAGTGGATGTCTTTCCCTTGTACTGGGTGGACAAGGGAAATAAAGGCTCCAAGGATAGCCTCAGGAGGGCAAGGAGCCCTGACAACATGGGAGCACTGGATAGAGACCTCTGCCTTTGCTAGAAAAGCGTAGCCGCCTCCAACATCTCCCTTCCCACAGCGTCTATCATTAGCTTTGAGTTTCTCGAAGACCAACTAGACAAGCATATAGGTTATCTTTCGTTCTCTTCACTTAGCCTTGTTTCTTTGTGCGTTTAACTGACATGCCAAGTGTCCTGCATCATCGCCAGAAATTCCTCTGATCTGGTGCTCGCCGAATTAATTTTGGGCGATGTTGCCTTCTTTACCCAAATAAGGCGTCCTTTATGGGATCACCTTTTGCAACCTTCTATTCGCTTTTTCACCTGTCGTTCCTTTATACGAACCCTTCTTGCCTGCACTTGCTCAAAGGCAAGGAGGTCTTCTTCTTTCTCGCCTACACTTGCTTCAAAGGCAAGGAGGTCTTCTTCTTTCTCGCTTACACTTGCTCAAAGGCAAGGAGGTCTTCCTCTATTGCCTACACTTGCTCAAAGGCAAGGAGGACTTCCTCTTTCTCGCCTGCACTTGCTCAAAGGCAAGGAGTTCTTCCTCTGTTGCCTACACTTGCTCAAAGGCAAGGAGGTATTCCTCTTTCTCGCCTGCACTTGCTCAAAGGCAAGGAGGTCTTCCTCTGTTGCCTACACTTGCTCAAAGGCAAGGAGGTCTTCCTCTTTCTCGCCTGCACTTGCTCAAAGGCAAGGAGGTCTTTCTCTGTTGCCTACACTTGCTCAAAGGTAAGGAGGACTTCCTCTTTCTCGCCTGCACTTGCTCAAAGCAAGGAGGTCTTCCTCTGTTGCCTCAAGATGCGCGAGAACATCGAGGACTTTGAACTTCGCTGGATGCCTCCGATCGCCAAAGGATGATGAGGACTTTAAAAACTTTTCACTTGTGCCCCTAATCGCCTAAGGGCGATGAGGACTTTAAAACTTTTCACTTGTGCCCCTAATCGCCTAAGGGCAATGAGGACTTTAAAACTTTCACTTGTAACGTGCGCAATCGGTTTATTTCTACCTCGAATCATTTTAGGTGATAAGGTTTGATCTCGCCGCGGACTTGAGCGTGGGGAAAACGCCTCGTCACTCCTTCGTCTAGCTTTCTATCTGTTGCGCGTTCTGCAAGGAGGCTCCAGGAACCTTCACCGGAACTCCAAACGATGCCTGCAAAACACACAGACGGCGCCTTTAGCGGCCGTTGTAGCTCCGACGCTCAAGTCAGGCAACGGGAACACCAAAACTCTCTCTCGGATCTCTCTTTGTGAGACCTGTGTGTGTGTGCCCTTAGTTCTCTTTGATTCGAAAACTGAGTGTCCTTGGTTTTGTGTTGTGTATTCTGAGGGAAAGACCGCATACCTGGTTTGGTGTTCTTCTTCCTCATATAAACCCGCGTAGCCCCTACAGGCTACCTCTAGGGCCACTTAATTACTCTGCACTGTCGTTTCCACTCCCCAGGACTACCTTGCGTGCCAGCCTTCTTCACTTGAGTGCCAAGTTTGACAGGGGAGGCTGCGTGGGTACCTCTGTACCCCTTGACTTCTGTGCCTATCTGCCCTACCTATTCTCTGGGAACATCTTCACGATCCACGTGGCAGACATGCAACCCGCTGGGAGACTCTAACCTTGATGGATTCTCGTCCCAGCAGGATTCTGCACCTAACTGCGTCTTCTCATCTTCATGCGTGGTCGTCTCGCGACTAAGGCCGCTCCCTGCCTCTGGGCGCTTTACTGATCTTTGGTTGCGTTGTTCACATCGTGCGGCCGATATCACCTCAACACACACCGATGACCGAGGTGTCTCTCATCCTGGTCGATGTCCGATGGCGCTTCTTCACGTTGTCGTGCTCTGCTTATGGAATCAGGCGAGGTCCTTGAGTAACGTTCTCGCTGGGAGCCTGGGTCCCAGTTTAACACGTGTTGGCAAGGAACCCCCGACGACTGATCACTCTGCATGCACCGATGTCTGATCACAACGCATGCACCAATGACTGATCACTCTGCACGTACCGATGACTGATCGGTACTTCATCACTTCTCGCGCTCTGCTTCCAGGCGCTCAAGTAGGAACCGATCTTCTGGTGGTGGTCACTCGGTAGCTGACCACTGATCGCCGTTCTTGAACGATCTCCACCCTGGTTCATCTGCTTTCTCGTGCCACGCGTCACTCTGTGACTGACCCACGTCGTCATCAACTGCTGACGTCATAGACTACCAATGACCGACCGGATCAAGGTTTTTCCAAAAACTTCTTTAAAACGATATGCACACAAACTTTAGTATACTTCAAAATTTCAACTTTGAATATCTTATTTCTTGGGTGGCCTCGTTAAAAACCTTCCTTAGGGAAAAAAGAGTGCCCCCTTGCAACTGTTTTTACAAAACTGTTCATGATTCCCCTGGGTTTGTACTACTTACGAAGCTTTAACTGAAATGAAATATGAGGTGTGTGGCGTTCCAAGTACGAGGAATCGCCCCTCCTTCTAGTGTCTCCAAGCGGTAGGCGCCGTTCCCGAGTGCTTCGGTTATTCTAAACAGTCCTGTCCACTTGGGTGACAACTTATTCTCCATCACGTACTGGTGGGCCTTCCTCATCACCAGATCGCCGCTTCTGAACTGCCTCGGTATTACTCTAGAATTGTATCTTTGTTCTATTCTTCTTTTCACTGCTTCAGCTTTCACTCTTGCTTCCTCTCAGACCTCATCCAGTAAATCCAGGTTCATTCTTCTCTCTTCATCTGATTCTTCTGCTACAAAGTGTTGAAAACTCAGCGAGCTCTCCTGGATTTCAACTGGAATCGCCGCGCCACAGCCATACGCTAAACTAAAAATCGTTTCGTGATGTCCACATCAGGCGAGTGGTCCTCAAATGCTTCCACTGGCATCACAGATCGAGCATATTTCTTGCACTGTGACGCGGTGTACCCACCTCTTGAGAAACCCCCAGCTATAGTGTGGATTTCCCCGTGGATGGGCACTTCATGTTGTTGGCCCTCGCTACTCGCTGGCTGGGAGCTCGACGCATTTGCTGCCTTCTTCTCCAGCAAATAGTCCTTCAGAAATCCACTTCTAACCAACTCGTCGAGTTGGTATCCCAGCGACAGGTAGGAGTCAAGGGTGTGGCCAAAACTTTCGTGGAATGAAGTTCTTTAACGAATTACAGAAAGAAGAATCAGAGAAGCCAAGAGAAAAGAACTTTCAAAACTGTTAACAAAAATCAACCGGTTGTTTATAGCACACAGATAAGAATAAGTATCAAGCAATTTGTAAAACACAAATATCAACCGGTTGAAAATACGAAATAACCAGTTGTTTATGACAGAAGAGCAAATATCAAACAGTGTATAACAGAGTGAGAGAGAGATATATATACACAATCAATTTATACTGGTTCACTCAACCCTTGAGTTACATCCAGTCCCCATAACAACCACTGGGTATTCCACTATGTAATACACAATAGATTACATACACACAACAATACAAAGAGAGTATCTTTTACACCTAAGATCACACACACACACACTTTTTGCAACACCACACACACCTCAAGTCAGAACACCCTCTGACTTTACAGGATTTTCACATATACTCACAGGTTTATGAAGTTACAACAATAAGAACATGAATAAGAAAAGAAAGCACCTATATTACACAACCCAGGGATTCCTATGATCAGGCAATTAATACTCATAAATGCCTATATTTTAATGTGAAATATTATTATAATTAGGCACTTATCAACAATCCATAAAAATGTGCAATCCTAATGTCAACTCACATCACTAGGACATAAAGAGGTTTTGATTCATCTTTGTGGTAGTGGATAGGTTTAGCAAGATGATTCATTTTATATGTTGCGATAAAGTGGATGATGGTAATAACATCTCCAAACTCTTCCTTAGAGAAGTGGTACAACTTCACGGTCTAACCTAAAACCATAGTTTCGGAAAGAGATCCAAAATTCATTACCCATTTCTGGAGAACTCTCTAGGAAAGGCTAGAAACTAAACTGAATTTCTCAACCTTGGACTGATGGACAAATAGAGAGGTAGTAAATAGATCTCTATCAATTATGCTTAGGTCTGGCATGAAGGGAAAACAAAAATCTTGGGATGAGTACCTTCCTAATATAGATTTTGTGTAAGGACCTAGAAACTTTAATTGGAATAAAAGTGTTAGACTTAAATAATTTCAAAGGATGTTATTATTTAAAATACAAAGAGTTGGTAATTGAAGTTTCGTAGTAGTCGGACCTCGGACGTCGCCCAAGGTCTGGGGTCAGCTAGTAGAGGTCGGTCGGCTGACATGTGGATCAAGAAGAGTAAAGGAAGAAAAGTGTAGCTTAGAAGTCTACGAGATCGCCGTTGTTGAAGACGGAGGCGATCTCCGACTTCTCTGGAACATAATCGCCTATCGCCTAGAGGAGACATGACCACCAATCGCCTATGGTGTACGTGATCGACGGGAGTGCACGTAGTATGTGGTCAAGATGCTGGATTAACCATAGTGGGTTCCAAAAACCACGCGTATCAAGGTGTGGGTTAAGCCTTAGATACGCTGTGCATGCGAAGCTCTATGCTTGAGCATAAGAGATCGCCCTTAGTGTTGCATGCATGGGCGCAAGAGGAGTGGTGTTGATCTACTCTTGGAAATGTGAAGCTACCGACGTCACCAAGCCATGTGGAGGTGATACCTTGGACGTAACATAGTGGGATGAAGAACCTTCAGCAAGGTGTGACGATATGACATCGGTGAGCAGAGTAAGGCGATGTGTTCTCGTCACACACAAGGGCGATAAGAGATCGCCAACAGGATGAGAGGAACATCGGTCATCAACCAGGATGGGAGACACATCGGTGGTCTGCCAGGGTGAGACATCGGTGGTCTGCCAGGTTGAGACATCGGTTGTCTGTTAGGATGAGACATTGGTGGTCCTCCAGGGTGACACATCGGTTGTCTGCCAGGATGAGGAATCAGTCATCACCGGGATGAGGCGCGTCAGTCATCGCCGGTATGAGAGACAGACGGTCATCGCCAAGATGAGGGACACATCGGTCGTTTTCCAGGGAGAGACATCGGTCGTCCGCCAGGATGAGACATCGGTGGATGGTCATCGCGCGAGCGGTCATCGGTGGAAGATTATCACGCGGTGTCGAGTTTCACACAGATAAGGTGGGACCCAGGCTCTCAGCATGAGACGTACTGCACGCGCGACACGTAGACAAAAAGGGTGGTTCAGAATAGTGACATCAGAGTGTTGGCCTGCGCAGAGGCACGCGTAGTCGTACTGTTCAGGGCAGCGTGCACGCAAGCTTCCTGCAGAGTGGGTGGTGGCAGCGGCTTTTGTGGACAAGTTGGTTTAGATTCAAAAACCCACTTCTGAGAGGCAGAGGACGTTGCAGTGGTTCAAGAGTGAAAGAGTGAGCTCACCTTCATCCTTCTCTTTTCTCTCCTTCGCGCTGTGATTCAGGCATCCTCAAGCACCAGTACGACGAGCGACGTCTGCCCTTGGAGCACCTGGGAGGTTCTCTGCAAGTTCTCCAAACCAGACGCTAAAACAGAGCTAAGGCATCTTTAAGCTTCGGTGGGTTTTGGAGCTCTTGGTGTTTTGCGCAAGTCCAGGTATGGGAAGCTAGCCTTATTTCCAACGAAAACCTGATATTAGATGATTGAGATGATGGGGCGACGTGGTCGCCGGTTTTTCAACTATTATTGCATAATCCCCTGTTTTTGAACGAGATCGCCGGTTTTGGTGTTGTTTTTCGAACTCCCCTATTTTTGCTATTGTTTGAAAACTGTTTGAGATTTAAATGTGATATTCGAAAATCTGAACCTTGGAATGAGTTTTGCTATGATTGGAATCATTCATTTAAGTGTTATATGATGTGTTGAATGTTGTGAATGTGGGATCAAGGCATAGTATTTTCAGGAAAGAAAATACCGTGTAAGATCGTGTAGGATGTGCATTGATCGGTGATTTCTATAATGAGATATCTTGACTCTCCTGAGATAATGAATTCATATAGATGAAGTTATTCAGACGTTGAGAGTCGATGGAGGTTCACACGTATGGGTAAGTGTTTGAAAGATAACTACTTGACCTGTTGTGTGGATTCACCCTGTCATACTGTGAGAGTGATGAAATTGAGATCGAGATTGTGTTGATGCGCATAGCTGTGGAAACTTTACAGCAGTTTAGTATGACAGGTGCAGATTTCTGAGTCTAGTCAATGCACGAGTCTTCTGGAAGTAGTGTCAAGTGTCTTGTGTGATGAGTCAGTGGAAGTCTGACGTGAGAAATGAGGAACATTGAAATTGATAGACACTTGATGCATTATGTGAATTGAAAGACTCTTGAGGAAATTGTGAAATGTGTGATTACTTGATGGTCATGTGAAGGGAATGAGAAAATTGATAGTTTTTACGTGGGTATCTTGAATTTGTTTTATCTTGATTTTAAAGTTCATATCTAAACTCTCTTTCAAATACCTAGCTTACCCTGTGTTTTTGGTGTTGTGTTTGGCTTTTTCTTAAACCTGTGATGATCGTGTATAATTTACACGGGAGCAGATGATGTAGCAGGAAGTAGAGCTCCTCTGTGAGTGGTCGCCGGAAGGAGATCGCCGGTTTCTGTTTCTGTCGGGCGATCACCCCTTTTTCTGTTTTCTGATAGGAGATCGCCGTTTTATGATAGGAGATCGCCTTGTTCTGTTAGGAGATCGCCTGTCTTTCTATTTTACTGTATTTTGTTTAAGTTTTTGGAAAACTGACCGATTATGTATTAAACTCCCTGTGAGGAGAAACTTCATTACATATATATAATTTTGTTCACTTCGATATATTTGTTTCACCTTTATTTTATTACATAAATATGAAAAGAAATTTGGCGGGATGTTACATTTTGCATATAATAGGGTGGTCTATAAGACTACTAATATTTCTCCATTTGAAGTTGTATATGGTTTTAATCCTCATAATCCTTTTGAATTGTTACCTTTACCTAATCCACATGAATTTGTGCATAAGGAAGGGGTAAAAAAATGCTGAATTTGTAAAAAAAAAATTACATGAGAGGATTAGAAATCAAATACAAAAGCAAACTAAGAAATACATGAATCATAACAATACAGGGAAAAGGGAGATAGTTTGTAAGGAGTGATGTGAGTTGATTTTAGGATTGCGCATTTGTTTATGAGCTTTTGATTTAACAATTATGGTGATAAGCTCAAAGAAGATTGCCACTGGACACGAAGTCAACCAACTAGTTAAGTAAGTGCGAAGGTTCTCTTCTACAAAGCAAAAGAGAAAACACAATATATGGTGAAGATGATGATGAAGACTTGCGGAATTAAAGAACATAAAATGGAATGAAGCAAGATGAAAATTGAATTTGTTCTTGCCGGTTGACTAGCCGCCGGTTGACTAGCCGCCGGTTGACTCTGGTGTTTGGTTCAAGCTCCACCTGTCTCCCCTGGAATTTGCACTTCTCTTGGTTACTGAATGCTTCATCTATAGAGACAAAGGGCGCCCTCATGGCCGGTGACGCTCCGACGCTCAAGTTAGTAAGGGCTTTATGAACGAATAAGAAACAAGTAATCTCAGTATTCAAGAGTGTATTTAGGATTGCATTATTGCGTACCTCCATCTGGGACTTGAAGCCCCTTCTTATAGCATGTCATGTACCTGTTGCACTTGAGATAAACAAATCTTAATCGAAAATCAACACATTATCTTATATCTCTAACAGAAAACCACCTGTCATAGGCACCCATAATCATAAGGTCCTAAACTGTAAGTGTTCCTTCTGTTATATGTACGTGCACATCCCTATCTTTTTAGGGTTAGTACTATCAAGGAGTATTTCATGTGCAACAGATATATACACATAACAGGAAAATCTTGCATGATATCTTGCGTGATATTAACAAACATATCTATATGCAGTTGTAACAAACATGTGAGTAATTGTGTATATATATATATATATATATATATATATATATATATATATATATATATATATACATACACATCTTTAAGCATCATTATCTTTAAGCACATGCCAATGATTATCAGTGCATGACAAATTTGTTACGTGTTTTAAGCCCATTAAGCAGATTGGGTCAGCCTCGTAATCTTGGTGCAAGGTCCCGCCCCTAAGCATTCGTTCATGTGCTTCGCACTAATACACACCCATTCGTACGCTATTTTGTGCCATGCATATAGCTTTACCTGGGTTGCCTTAGTGGTACTGGGCTCAAGCCTTAATACTTTGCTTATCACGGACCTGGGTATGCTAGACGCACCCCCAAGCCTATTGCGTTTCTTTACTTTGTTGATAAGTCTTATTCGTGGAGGATTATGCTATCCACATGCGTGAGAGTTAATATATACATATACCTGGAGCCCAGCTACATGGCACACAAACAAGGTACATGTGCCGAGCTGACCTGTCTGAGGGAGATTGCCGAGGTCTGACCAACGAGCACTGAGCGCTACAAAGTCTGGTCTAGTACACAAGCCCCCCAGGCTCGAGCTGAACTTGTTTCAGTGAAGAGTCTACTTGCCCAGCCGAGTCAACCTATGTAACAAATGAGTAGCGTTACGTGTACAGTATCCTGATTTGATGTTTCACCACACTCCATCGTGTGCTTCCACGTGACTCTCATCAACGGCCACAAAGCATTGTCAATTACGCTCCCCTACTAAAATAGGGTTTCAGAAACTCAAACGTTTCCACTGTTTCATTACGCTTTCTAAGGCATTTTCGCGCTTCTTCTCACGCTTGTTGCTCCTTCATCGTTGTTCATTCAATCTTGTTCTCCACGCCTCTCCCGATCATCACAAAGGTACTAACTTTACTCTTCCTTATGCTCGTACTGTATCTTTATTGCTTTTGTTGTTCTTTGTTTGCTCTGCTGGGATTGTTCATTCAAGATATTACTGTTCATACCCGTTATCTTCTTTTACGAATGCATGCACTACTTAGATTCTGAATGTGTATGCGTGCTTTTGTTTGCTTGTTCTAGTTTTAGATGGATTATCAATCACACTACACCTGAGCCCCTGAGAACCTCTTAGCTGAAACCTCAAAGTTCACTTCTAGGAAGAAAAGAGTAAACTATAAGAAAGCCGAGTATAGAAAACACCCCGTCCCCGAGCGACACATGTTTGGTAAGGAACATGATAAACTCGTCCAGGTAGTTCCTTGTGGGGAGGGCGAGCCCGTATGTAGTGACGAATCCACAGATCCTAAGGGCCCCTTCTGTTTCTTCTACTCCACCCTTTTCCAAAAAGTCTTTCTTCATTTACCCCTATTTCATTTTGAGAAATCCCTACTCACCGAGATTAATGTTGCCCTTGTCCAACTACACCCAAATAGCTAGGCATTCATGCGGGCCTTTACCATTCCCTATTCCCACTTTGGCCTTATGCCATCAGTGGATGTCTTCCTCTATTTTTTTAAGGCCAAACGCTTAGGATGCCAACTTTGGGTGTCCTTCAACGGAGTTGCTAGAAGGTCCTTGTTATCCCTCTTCCAGCAATCTTATAAAGGCTTCAAAAAGAAGTTCTTCAAAATTTGATGTAGCAAGGGAGATCCAATGTAACATCCCGCCAAAATGCTTTTCATATTTATATAATGAAATAAAGGTAAAACCATAATATCGAAGTGAACATAAATATATATATGTAATGAAATTTTCTCCTCACAGGGAGTTTAATACATAACCAGTCAGTTTTCCAAAACTTAAACAAAATACAGCAAAATAGAAAAAAACAGGCGATCTCCTAACAGAAAAAGGCGATCTCCTATCAGAAAAAGGCGATCTCCTATCAGACAACAGAAAAAGTGTGATCGCCTAACAGAAACAGAAACAGGCGATCTCCTTCCGGCGACCACTCACTGAGGAGCTCTACTTCCTGCAACATCATCTGCTCCCGTGTAAATTATACACGATCATCACAGGTTTAAGAAAACATCCACAAAACAAAAACGCAGGGTAAGCTAGATATTTTAAAGAGAATTTGGATATGAAACTTTAAAATCAAGATAAAACAATTTTAAAACACTCACGTAAAATCCATTAATTTTCCCATTCATTTCACACACTTCACAATTTCATCAAGTGTTATTTGTTTCACATAAACCATCAAGTGTCTATTAATTTCAAAGTTTCTCATTTCTTACGTCAGACTTCCACTGATTCAACACACATAGACACATACCACACCACTGTAAAGTCCACACAGGACAGCAAGTAAAGTTCACACAGGACAGCTAATGAAGTCCACACAGGACAGCAAGTGAAGTCCACATAGGACAGCTAGTAAAGTCCACACAGGACAGCTAATGAAGTCCACACAGGACAGCAAGTAAAGTCCACACAGGACAGCTAATGAAGTCCACACAGGACAGCAAGTAAAGTCCACACAGGACAGCTAATGAAGTCCACACAGGACAGCAAGTGAAGTCCACACAGGACAGCTAAAGATCATCAATTCACCCAATGCACCATACAACACTTAAATTAACGATTCCAACCACAGCAACAATCGTACCAAGGTTCAGATTTTTCCAATATCACATGCATTTCACATATCAATCTCAAACAAGTTCAAAGCGACACTAAAGCAGGGGATTTTGAAAACAACGTTAAAACCGGCGATCACGTCGCCCCACCCATAAAAACAGAGCATCGTGAAAAGGGAATATGACAACCGGCGACCACGTCGCCCTCACTTCAGAACCTACTCGCCTAACATTTTTATAAATGAAAATGCTAGCTTCCCTTACCTGAACTTGCGCAAAATCACCAAGAGCTCCAAAACCCACCGAAGCTTAAAGGTGCCTTAACTCTGTCCTAGCGTCCTGACGGAAAACTCGCAGAGAACTCCCCAGGTATCCAAGTGCAGTCGTCGCTCGTCGCACTGGTGCTTGAGGACGTCTGAATCGCAGCGCGAAGGAGAGAAAATAGGAGGATGAAGGTAAACTCACTCTGTCACTCTTGAACCACAGTCTCGTTCTCTCCTCTCAGAAGTGAGTTTTTAAAACTAAGCCAACTTGCCCAGAAATGCCGCTGCCCCCTGCCCACTCTGCAGGAAAGCTTGCGTGCACACTTCCTTGAACAGTATGACCACGTGGGTTTCTGGGCATACCAACTCTCTGATGCTAACTATTCTAAAACACCCTTTTTGTCTACATGTCGCGCGTGCAGGATGTCTCATGCTGGGAGCCTGGGTCCCACCTTATCTGTGTGAAACATGACATCGCGCGATAACCTTCCACCGATGACTCATCCTGGAGGACGACCGATGTCTCTCTCTGGAAGACGACCGATGTCTATCCCTGGCGATGACTGCGTGTCTCTCGCCCTGGCGATCCCGCATGTCTCTCGCCCTGGCGATGCCCGCGTGTCTCTCGCCTTGGCGATGACTGATGACACATCGCCACGCCTTGCTGAAGGTTCTTCATCCCACTATGTTACGTCCAAGGTATCACCTCCACATGGCTTGGTGACGTCGGTAGCTTCACATTTCCAAGAATAGATTAGTAATACTCCTCCTGCGCCCATGCATGCAACACTAAGGACGATTTCTTATGCTCAAGCATAGAGCTTCGCATGCACAGCGTATCTGGGGCTTAACCCACACCTTGATACGTGTGGTTTTTGGAACCCACTATGGTTAATCCAGCACCTTGCCACATACTAAGTGCACATTCGGCGATCATGTACACCATAGGCGATTATGTGCCAGAGAAGTCGGAGATCGCCTCCGTCTTCAATAACGACGATCTCGTAGAAGACTTCTAAGCTACACTTTTCTTCCTTTACTCTTCTTGATCCACATGTCTTCCTCGAGCACACCCACGTGATTACCTCACGATAAAGTCATCGCACCTGACTACTTGGTTAATACAATGGTCATCCGATCGACCTCTACCAGCTGACCCCAGACCTTGGGTGACGTCCGATGTCCGACTACTACGAAACTTCTATTACCAACTCTTTGTATTTTAAATAATAACATCTTCTGAAATTATTTAAATATAACACTTTTATTCCAATTAAAGTTTCTAGGTCCTTACATCCAACACTCCTAGATGGGTTTCCCCTGTATTGGACCCAGAGGCCCATCTTCCAAAGCCCTAGACAACTGGAGGACCTGCCCCCACCCGAATGTGAGGTGTGCGTTCATCTCTCCAATCTCAAGGTGGTTTTTGATGCCATCCTAATACGAGAGGAGTTTTCCCAAAAAATACTCAAGGCTTACATTGGTATCTTTCTATTCCTTACCAAACTCAGCCATTGATGTTTCTGCGATGTTGGTATAACTGCTAAACTCATCTTGGTTTATTATGCAGAAAACATGTTGGATGCAGAGAAGAAGAAGAACCTGGCTACTCTGGCAAGGAGGAAGAAGGTTGTTGCAAAGGTGCCTCTTACTGCTGCCGCGGAGGAACCTCCTACTAAGGACCGCAACAGAAAAGCTATAATCAAGGTGGTGGTCTCGAAGGAGGACGAGACGCATTCATGACTTGTCTTTAAGAGAAGGCGACTTGATGCAGTATTCTCCTCCCACTCGATCTCAGGTCGGCAAGCTCCCTCCCCTTCACACTCTCCACTCTCACGCCCTTCAACCTCTAGAGGGGTCACAATCCAGGAGAGCAAGGAGGAACCTACTGAGGAGGAAGGGCTGTGGACCCCTTCTGCAAATCCTTTTCTCACTATACAAGGCGCCCTGCTCCCTCCAAAGATTAAGGAGAAGTTGGACCCTCTAGGGGAGGATCAAATGTTGGAGGAGACCTCCAGGCAACTAGGTCAAGCACTGGTCAAGAATTGCTTACTCCTTACCAGGCTGAGGAGTGTTGCTTAGACTGAGGCTGCCAAGGCCAAAGGGTTTGCCCAGCAGGTGAAGAGCCTTACCCTAGAGGTTGAGGAGTTGAGAAGGTGCTATCAAGACACAAAGACTCACCTCTTCAACAAATCACAAGAAACCTTGGGTCTGTATGCAAGGACCAACGACCTCCGTACTGAAATGGAGTTGTTGAAAGAGGAGAGGGATTCTTTGAAGGAGGAGCTGGCCAAGCTGGTGGCCACTCAGAAGGCAGAGTTGGCACAGAAGGATGAAATGATGTCCAAACTCAAGGAGGAGCTTACAGATGATGCTACCAATTCATACGTTGCTGGCTTCAAGGATGCTGTTTCCCAAGCCACAAGTGTTTACCCCGAGACCGACTTCTCCCAGCTTGGTCCCAGGAAAGTCATGATTGACGGGCACTTGATGTATGAAGACGAGCAGCAATCATGAATTCCTTATATTTATTATTCACCTTCTGTAGCTGGCTGAACAATGCATCATTTCATGTATATATGTACAACTATTTTTATAGTTTTTTTATTATGCCCTTTCTAGTTTAGAGTTAATGCGTATAATTTTGACGAATCAATGAGTGTTCTTACCTTAGAAACATCATTGGTTTCGCAAACAACTCCCAACAAACAAGACAATTCATGATGCATGTCAAGTAATCGATGTGTCTAACTATGTCAGATAAACATAATATAGATGGCGCTCTTAACAGAGTCAATCATAGAATAATTTAATGTCTAACCTGGTGATTTATGTTGTTATCTCAACTTGTCTCTATCGAGATCCTGAGCTTATCCTCATACTGAGACAAAAGTTATTGATTGAACTCTAACCAGTATGTTGGGGAGCCTTTAACCGTGTTATCCATGCTTAGAGTCCTTCTTTATGTAAGGCTCTCAAGCTTAAATTGTCATGAACCTATAGTTCCCCTCCTGTGGAAGTTTCCCAAAGTGAGGTCTCCTTTTTAGGGCTCGAACCAAATTCTGGCGAGCTATGGTTTGGTTATGCCTTTGATGAGAACGAGGCCCCAAATGCTGAACAAATGGGCATCTTTGGCGGGTGGTTTGGTTTGGGCTATACCCAATCATCGACGAGCTGATTTCGTGTGCACCATATCAAGTGCACTACTTTCGTGTCACCATATCGGGTGGATTGGTTTCGTGTCACCAGACCAGATGGACTGGTTTCGTGTGCACCATATCAAGTGCACTGGTTTCGTGCTCCGCCTGACCTGGCGAGCTGGTTTCGTGTGCACCATATCAGGTGCACTGGTTTCGTGCTCTGCCTGACCTAGTGAGCTGGGTTCGTGTTCAATATAATGGCACATCATTTCTCAAACGCTTTTTCATTGGGCGACTTCATTAAAAAACCTCGGTAAGGGAAAAAGAGTGTCCCCTTCATTGTTCATGACTGACATTATATATTAATTTGAAATAAAATTCACTATTGGCTCCACTCCAGGTCGCTTACCAGTGGTGATCTTTCCGTGTGAGGTATCACTCACTTCTGCTAGCTGAGTGGTAACCATGCATACTCTTTGCTCGTTTTCAAGCTGTTTTCATAACATTTTCTCGCCGCCTTTTGGTTGGACTTAACTATGATCACTCCTCCTTCTTGAGAGAACAACTTCATCTTCATATGCCTCGAAGAGGCCACTGCCTCTAGCCTGTTTATGGCAGGTCAACCCAAAAGAATGTTATAGGCTGAAGGAGCGTTTACGACCAAGTACCTGATACCAATGGTCCGAGACGAGGTGTCACCTGAGAAGGTCGTCCTCAACTCCACATGCCCCTTCACCTCTACTTGGTCGCCGGCAAAACCATACAAGCAACCATCATAGGGTCTCAGCTGATCTGGGGACAACTTAACTTGTTGAACGTCGACCAAAATAGTACATGAGTCGAGCTTCCCTGATCAACAAGAACCCTATCTACCCTTCTTCCTACGGTGACTACCGATATGACCATGCGGTCATTGTCGTGTGGGACCATGTAAGGACCTGTAAAATTGAATTGGAATAAAAAGGGTTATATTTTAAAAGAATTCTATGTATGTTTTATTTAAAATAAAAAGGGAGGAAAAGTTAAGTTTAGAAGGCTATGAGATCGCCGGTCGCCTGCTACACATGAGCGTCAGGTGGACGTCGCCAGGCATGCAGGCATCGTGCGGGCGCGAGAGGCATGCAGGCATCGTGCGAGCGCGAGAGGCATGCAGGCATCGTGCGGGCGCGAGAGGCATGCAGGCATCGCGCGGGCGCGAGGCATGCGGGCATTGCCAGGGCGCGAGGCATGTGGACGTGGCCAAGGCGCGAGAGGCATGCGGGCATTGCCAGGGCACGAGGCATGTGGACGTAGCCAGGGCGCGAGAGTTATGAGGGCGTCGCCAGGGAAGACATCGGTCATCTCCCAGAGGAAGACATCGGTCGTCTTCCAGGGCGAAGGAGACCTCGGTCGTCTTCCAGGGCGAAGGAGACATCGGTCGTCTTCCAGGGCGAAGGAGACATCGGTCGTCCTCCAGGGCGAAGGAGACATCGGTCGTTCGCCAGGATGAGTCAGCAGTGGAAAGTTATCGCACGACGTCGAGTTTTACACAGAGTAAAGTGGGACCCAGACTCCCAGCATGAAACATCCTGCACACGCGCCACGTAGACAAAAAGGGTGGTTCAGAGTGGTGACATCAGAATGTTGGCATGCGCAGGAGACACTCGCGGTCGTACTGTTCAGAGCAGTGGTTGGCATGCACAAGCGACAACAGTGGTAGTACTGTTCAGAGCAGTGGTTGGCATGCACCAGAGACAACAGTGGTCGTACTGTTCAGGGCAGTGGTTCTCAGGCTTTCCTGCAGAAGGGGTGGCAGCAGCAGCATGCGTGGACAGGTAAGTGGGGATTCAAAAGCCACTGCAGGAAGGCAAAGAGCGTTACAGACTCAAGAGTGTTACAGTGAGTGCAAACTTCCTCCCTCCCTTCTTCCCTTCCTTGCGTTGAGACTCAGGCAACCTCCAGCATCAGTGCGACAAGCGACGTTGCCCTTAGAGCACCTGGGAGTTTCTCTGCAAGTTCTACAAAACCAGGCGCTGAAAACAGAGCTAAGGCATCCTTCAAGCTCAGCGGGTTTCGGAGCTCTCGGTGTTTTGCGAAAGTCCAGGTAAGGGAAGCTAGCCTTCATTTTCAATACAAGCCATAGATTAGCTGTTTCTGAAGTGAGGGCGACGTGGTCGCCGGTTTCGTTTTCATCTTCGTGAATGCTCTGTTTCTATGTGTTTGGGCGACGTGGTCGCCGGTTTTATGTACAGACTTCGAAATACCTTATTTTTGAACCAGATCGCCGGTTTTGGCGTTGTTTGCGAAACTCTCTGTTTTTGGTGTTGCTTTGAAACTGTTGAGATTTAAATGAGATATTTGAAAATAAGAACCTTGGATTGAGTTTTGCTGTGATTGAAATCATTCCTTTAAGTGTTATGTGATGTGTTGGATGTGGTGAATGTGGATCGAGGCATAGTATTTTCAGGAAAGAAAATACCGTGTAAGATCGTGTAGGATGTGCATTGATCGGTGATGTCTATAATGAGATTATCCTGACTCTCCTGAGATAATGGATTCATATAGATGAGGTTATTCAGGCGTTGAGAGTCGAAGGAGGTTCATATGTATGGGTGAGTTGTTCAAAAGGGAACGAGCTCGGCCTGTCATATGGATTAACCCTGTCATACTGTGAGAATGGTGAACTTGAGATCGAGAATGTGATGATGCGCATAGCTGTGGAAACATTACAACAGCTTTGTATGACAGGTGCAGAATCTCTGAGTCTAGTCAATGCACGAGTCTTCCGGAAGTAGGTCAAGTGTCTTGTGTGCTGGGTCAGTGGTGGTCTGACATGTGAAATGAGGAACTTGAAATTTATAGACACTTGATGCAGTTTTGTGAAAATGAATGACTCTTGTGAATATTGTGAAATGTGTGATTTCTGGGCGATCAGGTGAAGGGTATTGAGAAAATCTATAGCTTTACGTGAATATCTTGAAAATTGCTTACCCTGATTTTAATGTTCTTATTTAAACTCTCTTTAAAATATCTAGCTTACCCTGCGTGTTTTGCTCGTTGGCTGTTTTTCTCTTTAAACTGTGATGATCGTGTATAACTTACACGGGAGCAGATGATTTTCCAGGAAGTAGAGTTCCTTAGTGAGTGGTCGCCGGAAGGAGATCGCCTGATTTCTGTTCTGGTAGCAGATCGGCTGTTTTGGGTCTTCCGATAGGAGATCGGCCTCGTCCGATAGGAGATCGGTCTCTTCCGATAGGAGATCGCCTGCTTTGTTTTTTTACTGTATTTTGTTTATGTTTCTGGAAAATTTGACCGAATTTGTATTAAACTCCTTGTGAGGAGAAACTACATTTCATATATATAATATTTTGTTCACTTCAATCTATTTGTTACCATTATTTTCATTATATACATTTGTATAGTATTTTGGCGGGATGTTACATTAATGGTATCAGAGCAGTTCGTCCTTAGGATGACCTGAGGGCTGTGGATCCATTGTGTTTCTTCTGCTCATGAAATTTATTTGAGTTTAAAATAACAACTATAGTGAAAGGTTTTCAAACGTTTTTGTATTGAAATTTTGGGTGTGCTTTGGTGAATATATGTTCTAACTGAAAATCTTAGTATTAAGAATGAGAAGGTCTTGATAAAGTAGTGAGGGTGCACACTCATAACTGGATCGAGATGAGTCTCAATCTTAATTCCAAAGGTTTGATGTTTAGCATATATTGAATTCTGGTGTGAGCTATTTCATTTTCTTGAGTGTCTTTGTAATGATTGAAAATGGTTGATTGGATTGATGACTGCATACCAGTAGTGGTTCTGGTGTTATGCTTGATGTTATAAGCATTATGATCCTGCTGATGAACTCAAATTCTAAATGACTTTGAGGGGCTGACCTTTGTAAGGTCTAGCTGTTACCCCTTGAATGAATTGATTTCTTATCGATTTCATTCTTGTAGTTGTAGGGAATATAGAAACCCATAGTTTCACAATCTGAAACGAAGAGTGATGGCAAGTAAACCTCCTACCCCTCCCCAACCTTCTTCAGAAATGGGCCAGATTGCCAAGGCTATAGAGATGATGGCGAGTGATATCCAACAACAGAATACGGTAATGGCTCAGATTCATCAGGCTGTAATGCATCATTGGGAAACGGCTCGGTCGACTGAAACAGCTTCCCACGTCGGTCAGCCTCAGGAACAGATGGGACTGACCGAATTCATGAGGCACATCCCACCCAAGTTCCGTGGGAATGCTACCCCTGATCAAGCAGATCCGTGGATCAAGGAGTTTCGTGCCCTAGTAGAGAAGGCAAAGGTGGTGGAGACCCTGGAGAGGAGTGATTCCAGAGTAATCAGATCACACCCAGGGAGTCCCTCCAGTGGGAAGGCCAAGGTGCAGCACCCACAAAGCAAGCCTTATGCGAGACCTCTACCACATCGGGCAGGAGCAGTTCCGCCCCAGTTTCAGCAGCAACAACCATGGAAACCAAGATGTTTCCGTTGTGATGGGCCACCTAACGTCAACATGTGCCCCAAGGGGAATTCAGGGAGAAAATGCTACATCTGCCGAAAGACGGGACACCTTGCTAGAGAGTGTCCTAACGGGTATAGGGCGACTCAACCCAGTGTTTCCCAGCAGTTGAGGAACGAAGGCAGCAGACCTCTGGCAGCAGGGAGAGTGTCTGCCCTGTCTGGAGCGGAAGTATCTCAGTCAGGTAACCTAGTACAAGGTGCTTGTTTATAACTGGTAGATACGTTAGAATTTTGTTTGATTCTGGAGCGACACACTCCTTTGTGTCAAGCCTGTGTGTAGCCGAGTTGGGCCTTCTAGTGAAGGAGTTACCGTTTGAACTGTTGGTCCCTACACCTGCGTCAGGACAGGTGTTGACCTCTACAGTTGCCCCGAATGTCCAGTGATAGTAGAGGGACGCAGATTCAAAGTAAATTTGATCTGTCTACCTCTTCAGGATCTGGATGTTATCCTGGGGATGGATTGGCTATCTGCCAATCACATTCTCATAGATTTCAGTAGGCAGAACGTGGTGTTTCCGAACCTCCGAGAGTCAGATATGATATCTGCTCAGTGTGTATGGTCGGGGTTGTTAGAAGGGGCGCCGTACCTTGTGATCCTAGCTCAAGGGGGGGAAGCGAAGAGTGATGAAGTTATGGGCTGTATACATGTGGTGAAGGATTTCATGGATGTAGTCCCAGAAGGAATACCTGGACTACCTCCTAAGAGAGAGATGGAATTCTCTATTGTTTGGTACCTAGAGCTGGACCAGCGTCCATGGCTCCCTACATCATGGTTCCAGCTGGGTAGATGGAATTAAAGAAGCAAGTGTAAGTTAGATTTAGTGTACCAAGGTTTAGTTTCAGCTACATATAAGTTATGGAGAGTATATAAGCAGAATGTTGAGGGTTTAAAGACTTAAGCATGTGTATCCATAGGAAGTACCGGGGTTAAGTCCCAAGAATGAAAGAATGAATTTTCTTTATTTGAAGCTTGGGAGATGTTTATGTCGATGAAACAGCATGAGATGACTCTAGCTTAACCACAAGCTTAAAAGGAAAGAGGAGATATTGTATTTATGTCTAAAGTTCAATTAGACAGAGGAATTTGCTGAAAAATACCAAGTAGAGAAGTTACTGGGATAAGAGAGAAAGCTTCACGCAGAATGGATGCTGTTTTGTGGATCGTGATTTGGAAGATGCGTATGAAAATGGTGGATGAGGAGTGATGAGAAAGGGAAATGGAAAGATATTCTTGTATCCAAATATGACTCGGAACTTGGGGGAAGCCGAGCTCATTCGAAATATCAATCGGGGTGGTGGAGAGATGTACGTAAGGTGTGCGAGGAGGGTGAAGATGATGGTTAGTTCCAAAAAGTCATTGTTTGGAAAGTTGGAGGCGGAGGGGATGTGAGATTTCGGGAGGATGCGTGGGCCACTAACTTTAACTTTAAAGCAACGTGGCTGGTCTATGTGCTTCAAGTGGATAAGTGTTCTACTTGTTCGACATAAGGATTTGAGGTCCCACCTTGAGAACTTTTATCTTATACGTATGTCATCCAAGTAGGATCAGGTGTGGAAGGGAATGTGGGTGGCAATAGTATGTGGTATCTTGGAGAAGAGGAATAGAGTTGTCCTTAAGCAAGAAATTCTGGATGCAGAGGAAATTTTCCAATCGGCTCCACTACTTACATGGTTGTAGTTGAGATATATAGTGCGTTCGTTCTCGTATGCCTTTTCAGATAGGCACCTGAACCCAAATCAATGCATCCAATGTATACATTGAACAAAGAGGAAATGATGGGAACAGGGAGCCGAGTTGGCAAAAGAAGTCATAATGATGATTTAGAAAGTAACAGCAACAAGAACTTTGTTTTTATAAGGTGCAGAATTATGTAGCATAGTGGTGAACCAAAGGTGTTCCTGTAGGGAGCGTGAGAATTAGATCAGCAGTTGGAAAGTTGATGGATGGTTTTGATCAAGATGCGGAAGTTGATTCCTAGAAGGAGATTTCGGATCCTAGTTTGAATTGGCTGGGGGACATGAGCAGTAGTCAGCTGTCCTCTTTCCTTCCGATGAAGGGATCTTGCTCACTTTTTCTCTGCAGGGGGCTAGTCCTGGTTCTGTTAAGGGCTTAGTTCTGGACTTGCTCGACCAAGTCTTCAGGGTCGGAAGTAGAGTGTGAGTACTGGAGTTGGCGCTCAATGGAGCAGCATACTCCATATGCAGGGATGGAGAATGGAATTTAATGAAGTATTGGAGTAGTAAGAGTTGGTTCAACAGACAACCAAGAAGGTGAAACTGATGCAAGGCAGAATGAAAGCTTCTCAAAGTCGACAGATGTCCTATGCAGATCAGAGGAGAAGACCTTTGGAGTTTGCTGTTGGAGATCATGCATTTATGAAAGTGACACCGACCAAGGGTGTAGGACGAGCTATCAGATCTTAAGGAGGATCGGTCTAGTGGCTTATGAGATCGCCCTACCTTCCCATTTAGCGAATCTGCACAATGTCTTTCACGTGTCACAACCCTAGTCACGTGTTAGAAGTAGACGATGTGCAGATCAGGGATGACTTGTTGTTGGGAGCGAAACCAGTCAGGATTGACGTTCAGCAGAGTAGGCAGCTCAGAGGCAAGACCATCAATATGGTGAAAGTGGTGTGGGATGAGAGATAGGGTGATACAACTTGGGAATTAGAAGAGACCATGAGAGAAGCCTATCCCTACCTCTTTTCCTTGTGATTCAATTTTCGAGGACGAAAATTTTTCTTGTTGGGGAGAATGTAAGGACCTGTAAAATTGAATTGGAATAAAAAGGGTTATATTTTAAAAGAATTCTATGTATGTTTTATTTAAAATAAAAAGGGAGGAAAAGTTAAGTTTAGAAGGCTATGAGATCGCCGGTCGCCTGCTACACATGAGCGCCAGGTGGACGTCGCCAGGCATGCAGGCATCGTGCGGGCGCGAGAGGCATGCAGGCATCGTGCGGGCGCGAGAGGCATGCAGGCATCGTGCGGGCGCGAGAGGCATGCAGGCATCGCGCGGGCGCAAGGCATGCGGGCATTGCCAGGGCGCGAGGCATGTGGACGTGGCCAAGGCGCGAGAGGCATGCGGGCATTGCCAGGGCACGAGGCATGTGGACGTAGCCAGGGCGCGAGAGTTATGAGGGCGTCGCCAGGGAAGACATCGGTCATCTCCCAGAGGAAGACATCGGTCGTCTTCCAGGGCGAAGGAGACCTCGGTCGTCTTCCAGGGCGAAGGAGACATCGGTCGTCTTCCAGGGCGAAGGAGACATCGGTCGTCCTCCAGGGCGAAGGAGACATCGGTCGTTCGCCAGGATGAGTCAGCAGTGGAAAGTTATCGCACGACGTCGAGTTTTACACAGAGTAAAGTGGGACCCAGACTCCCAGCATGAAACATCCTGCACACGCGCCACGTAGACAAAAAGGGTGGTTCAGAGTGGTGACATCAGAATGTTGGCATGCGCAGGAGACACTCGCGGTCGTACTGTTCAGAGCAGTGGTTGGCATGCACAAGCGACAACAGTGGTAGTACTGTTCAGAGCAGTGGTTGGCATGCACCAGAGACAACAGTGGTCGTACTGTTCAGGGCAGTGGTTCTCAGGCTTTCCTGCAGAAGGGGTGGCAGCAGCAGCATGCGTGGACAGGTAAGTGGGGATTCAAAAGCCACTGCGGGAAGGAAAAGAGCGTTACAGACTCAAGAGTGTTACAGTGAGTGCAAACTTCCTCCCTCCCTTCTTCCCTTCCTTGCGTTGAGACTCAGGCAACCTCCAGCATCAGTGCGACAAGCGACGTTGCCCTTAGAGCACCTGGGAGTTTCTCTGCAAGTTCTACAAAACCAGGCGCTGAAAACAGAGCTAAGGCATCCTTCAAGCTCAGTGGGTTTCGGAGCTCTCGGTGTTTTGCGCAAGTCCAGGTAAGGGAAGCTAGCCTTCATTTTCAATACAAGCCATAGATTAGCTGTTTCTGAAGTGAGGGCGACGTGGTCGCCGATTTCGTTTTCATCTTCGTGAATGCTCTGTTTCTATGTGTTTGGGCGACGTGGTCGCCGGTTTTATGTACAGACTTCGAAATACCTTATTTTTGAACCAGATCGCCGGTTTTGGCGTTGTTTGCGAAACTCTCTGTTTTTGGTGTTGCTTTGAAACTGTTGAGATTTAAATGAGATATTTGAAAATAAGAACCTTGGATTGAGTTTTGCTGTGATTGAAATCATTCCTTTAAGTGTTATGTGATGTGTTGGATGTGGTGAATGTGGATCGAGGCATAGTATTTTCAGGAAAGAAAATACCGTGTAAGATCGTGTAGGATGTGCATTGATCGGTGATGTCTATAATGAGATTATCCTGACTCTCCTGAGATAATGGATTCATATAGATGAGGTTATTCAGGCGTTGAGAGTCGAAGGAGGTTCATATGTATGGGTGAGTTGTTCAAAAGGGAACGAGCTCGGCCTGTCATATGGATTAACCCTGTCATACTGTGAGAATGGTGAACTTGAGATCGAGAATGTGATGATGCGCATAGCTGTGGAAACATTACAACAGCTTTGTATGACAGGTGCAGAATCTCTGAGTCTAGTCAATGCACGAGTCTTCCGGAAGTAGGTCAAGTGTCTTGTGTGCTGGGTCAGTGGTGGTCTGACATGTGAAATGAGGAACTTGAAATTTATAGACACTTGATGCAGTTTTGTGAAAATGAATGACTCTTGTGAATATTGTGAAATGTGTGATTTCTGGGCGATCAGGTGAAGGGTATTGAGAAAATCTATAGCTTTACGTGAATATCTTGAAAATTGCTTACCCTGATTTTAATGTTCTTATTTAAACTCTCTTTAAAATATCTAGCTTACCCTGCGTGTTTTGCTCGTTGGCTGTTTTTCTCTTTAAACTGTGATGATCGTGTATAACTTACACGGGAGCAGATGATTTTCCAGGAAGTAGAGTTCCTTAGTGAGTGGTCGCCGGAAGGAGATCGCCTGATTTCTGTTCTGGTAGCAGATCGGCTGTTTTGGGTCTTCCGATAGGAGATCGGCCTCGTCCGATAGGAGATCGGTCTCTTCCGATAGGAGATCGCCTGCTTTGTTTTTTTACTGTATTTTGTTTATGTTTCTGGAAAATTTGACCGAATTTGTATTAAACTCCCTGTGAGGAGAAACTACATTTCATATATATAATATTTTGTTCACTTCAATCTATTTGTTACCTTTATTTTCATTATATACATTTGTATAGTATTTTGGCGGGATGTTACAGACCACATCCCTCAAGTTTGCTCGGGTGAAGCAGAGGTCAGGTTTGGCTGGTTGCTCCAATACCTATGCGTCTATGGCCATTACTTCCCTGGCGTAGCTTTTTCATTGAGAGGTGGTACAACCTCCCTTGGAGAATCCTCCCGAGTATGGACACCTCATGCCTCTATTCTTTTGTCGACTTTTCTCTCATTAACCCTTCCAGGTCTTCCTGCACATAGTCATGAATGAAACCTTCCTTCAAAAGTCTCGAGAACTGATAGCGTAGAGCTAAACAGTTCTCGACATCGTGCCCACAAGCTTGGTGGAATTCACACCAACTGTTCTTCTTTGGTCCCAAAACCTTGTTAGACTTTGGCAGGGATTCCCATTTCTCTGTAACAGCTGGGATGGTAAGCAATTCCCTATAGGGTATTTTAAACTTAGTTCGAGGAGGCAGGCTGTTGCTCAACCTTAACTTGGGTTTGTCCCCTCTGGGCTCGTAAGGTGTTTATCGTGCTGACCCCTTCTCTATTGTGGTCTCGTGCACCCTCAAGGGTTAGGTACCAATGCTCTCCCGGGCCTTGGTCGGTCCTCCACCCATGCTCCCTAGCTTAGTGCTTATCCACTCCTCAGCGGCAATGTGGGCGACTGCTTGTCGCTTGATCTCCGCCAACGTCTTGGGCCGGTTCCTTATCAAGGAATCGCTAAAAGGCCCCGACCTTATTGCTTTCACGAAGGCATGTACTATTAACGCCTCATCCTGGGTGTGGAGTTGTACCACCAATGCCCCGAAGCAATTCAAGAAATCTTTCACTAATTCCCCCTGGTTTTGAATCACCCCAAAGAGATCGAAAGGAATAGGGGGTGGTGCTTGGTTGACCATGAACGACTCCCTGAACAATGTGGAAAACTAGTCGAAATTGGTGATGAGGCCGTTGGGTAGGCCAATAAACCACTTCAGGGTCGTGCCTGCGAGTGTCCCTATGAACAATTTGCAGTGGGCGGCATCTGTTCCCCCTAAAATCATCATTTGAGCCTGAAAGGCTGCAAGGTGGATGTCTGGGTCCTCGACACCAGTGAAGGTGATCTTAGGTGCCATCATATTTTTTGGCACGGTTGTGTCTAAGATTTCTTGCGAGAAAGGCATTGTGCTAGCCCTGTTCTGGGTAGGTATGTACTAGTTGCCCACTACATACTCTCCTGCGCGTTGCCAGTTTCTGCGCAGTTCTTCATTAGCTGCTCGCGAGGCGTCCAATTCAGCCCTGAACTAATCTTGTCTCTGGGCCTGCTCAGCCCTGGTTGCCGCCACCATCTCCTGAAGAGTTGTGATGACGTCCATGAGTTGTTGGGTCGTGGGGGCGTCTCTTCCTTCAAATCCTACTGGACCACCTTGCCTAGTATTTCTCATATCTCCTAGTTACTTGCTTATCAATGTGGATGGGACCTAGTTTTACAGGGCCCCACTGTGAGCGCCTAAATGTTCTTGTCGGTTGACTAGCCGCCGGTTGACTCTGGTGTTTGGTTCAGGCTCCACCTGTCTCCCCTGGAATTTGCATTTCTCTTGGTTATTGAATGCTTCACCTGTAGAGACAAAGGGCGCCCTCACGACTGGTCACGCTCCGATGCTCAAGTTAGTAAGGGCTTTATGAACGAATAAGAAATAAGTAATATCAGTATTCAAGAGTGTATTTAGGATTGCGTTATTGCGTACCTCCATCTGGGACATGAAGCCCCTTCTTATAGCATGTCATGTACCTATTGCACTTGAGATAAACAAATCTTAACCGAAAATCAGCACATTATCTTATATCTCTAACAGAAAACCACCTGCCACAGGCACCCATAATCATCAGGTCCCAAATTGTAGGTATTCCTTCTGTTATATGTACGTGTGCATCCCTATCTTTTTAGGGTTAGTACTATCAAGGAGTATTTCATGTACAACAAATATATACACATAACAGGAAAATCTTGCATGATATCTTGCGTGATATTAACAAACATATCTATATGCAGTTGTAACAAACATGTGAGTAATCGTATATATGTGTATATATATATATATATATATATATATATATATATATATATATATATATATATATACATTTTTAAGCATCATTATCTTTAAGCACATGCCAATGATTATCAGTGCATGACAGATTTGTTATGTGCTTTAAGCCCATTAAGTAGATTGGGCCAGCCTCGTAATCTTGGAGCAAGGTCCCACCCCTAAGCATTCGTTCATGTGCTTCGCACTAATACACACCCATTTGTACACTATTTCGTTCCATGCATATAGATTTACTTGGGTTGCCTTAGTGTTACTGGGCTCGGACCTTAATACTTTTCTCGTCACGGACCTGGGTATGCTAGACGCACCCCCAAGCCTATTGCGTTTCTTTACCTTGTTGATCAGTCTTATTTGTAGAGGATTATGCTATCCACATGCATAAGAATTAATATATACGTATACCTGGAGCCCAGCCACATGGCACACAAATGAGGTCCATGTGTCGAGCTGACCTGTCTAAGGGAGATTGCCAAGGTTCGACCAGCGAGCTCTGAGCGCTACGAGTTTTAGTCCAGTATAGAATTAAAGGAAAAGACAAGGATAAGAAAAAGAGTGTAAGGGAAATGGCAGAATGGAAAAGAGAAATGAAGGAAAGGATGAAGAGAAAGGAAAACTTATGGAATAATGGAGCAAGAAATCATGCCACTTGGAATGGTGGTTGGTTTCAAGATGAGTGGTAAGGAGCCGCCACTTGAGGTGCATTACTCAAAATAAGACCCAAGAACAATTTAGGAGAAAAAGCTCACTAATCACTCAAGTAGAGTTTCTCTTCTATTCAAAATTCAAGGTGCAAATTACATAAGGCAAGACACCCTTTATATAGGAGAGAGTGACTTGGGGAGCAAGAGTGAGTGGGGTAGGGGCGTCATCTGTGAGAAACCTTCTAGAAGGTAGGTCAAAGACACCCTAAACCTAGATGCACATGTCATGAAATGTGGGCTTGGCACAAGCCCAAATTACTAAGCACACCCTACTTTAGCTTATTCTTCTATTTGGACCCCCAAAGTGAGCCCAATTTATTTACATAAACTTGTCTTTTAAAAAGATCAGAAGAAAGAACATTTGATGCTCTGGCCTATGTCCAGTTCTTCTTCTACTGAGGTTCTTCTAAAGTTTGGTGGGGCCTTGTCTTGAATGCTGAGATGACTAGCTTAATTGTGAAGTGTCTATTGTATCTTTAGTCATCTTTTTTGTCAAGATGGTTTGTATCAAGTAGGGAGATTGGGTTTGGCTTCACCTTAGATAAGATAGATTTCCCATGCAGAGGAAGTCTAAGCTTAGTCCCCAAGGAGATGGTCCTTTACAAGTCCTCAAGAGAATTAATAATGATGTTTATTAGTTGGATCTTCCTGAAGAATATGGAGTACATGCTACCTTTAATGTTATATATCTAACAGCTTTTTTAGGTAGTACAAATGGTGAGGCAAATACTTTTGATTTGAGGATAAATCCTCTTCAAAAGGGAGTGGATGATTGCTAAGGTCTTAGCTCAGGACCAACCACTAGAACAATGGCTAGAAGAATCCAAGAAGATTGGGACTCTGCTACTAATGGCAGAGACACTCTTTTATATATGTTTGAAGGAGCCACAACCTAGTGGTACAGCCTAAAGTAGGATTTAAATTTCTTATTTAAAAGTATCATATAATTTTGGCTTGTATTTTGGCCTTGAGTAGATTAAGGATAAGGTTAGGTTTCTAAAACCTACCTAGGGTATAATTGGGCTTAATTACAACCCACATTAAACCTAGGTCAGTCATTAGACCTAATTAGGTCATAAAGAACACACCTCACTCATGCTTGTTATGTGACACAAGCTAGGCACCAAGTTTAAATATTTTTAATTTTGAATTTCCAACCATTTCTCTTGTAACCATTGGTCGACCTCCTTACCTACAAAAAGAGATGCTTGGCTCTTCAAAATTCAAATCAAATACATAGAGTTATGCTGCTAAATTTGTAAGCCTTAACTCTCTTTTGTCTAACCTCTCTATAATAGACATCTCTTGATCTCTTTCTTCTTTTTCAAGTGATATGGCCTCATCAATCACTCTCCCTGCACCTCACGGAAACTTTAAGTGATATACATTGTATGTGAATGATAAGTGTTATATGTGATTGATGAAAGCTTTGATGAACTTGATGTCATACATTCAGGGTAATGTATGAGATGTTGTGTTTTGGTACATTAAGTATGTAAATCCTACAAACAGAGATCCTCTAGCTTCACTGATGATCTAAGTCACATAGACTAAGATATCAGTTGGTGAGAAGCTGAAGACAGAGTTCATATGACCGCTTGTAGTCACACGATATGGTTGTTTAGACTTACCCTGATCCGATTGGAGTGGATTAGATGTTAGTCTCTAGTCGAGGAATACTTAATGAGTCTTTCGGAAGAGAATTAATCCATATGTTATCACTAATTGAAATGAAATCAAAAGGGTACTGGGAATTGAAAGGAAATCAAGGTATCATGAGACAAATGGATTTATATGGCCACAATTTGTTTAACGAGTCTTCTAGAAGACAATATATTCATATGCAGTCACTATGATTGACCTGAAATCAAAGGTACCAAGGGTTGAAAGGAAATCAAGGTAGTGTGAGGCAAATGAATCTATGTCAAGTCAGTATGATTGAAATGAAATCAAAGTACTATGGATTGAAATGAAATCGAATTATTGTGATTGATATTTGGATTTTGTATGATTATGTTTGAGTAAAAAGGAAAGTAAATCAATTATGAATTACTAATTAAATTAGTTATTTTACTTATATTTTTGTGTGTCGGAACTTTATTTCGATAACTTACCCTTGTATGTGTTTGTTTGTGTATGAATTGCGATGATTGTATTATGTACACGAGTAGATGATCACATAGGTACAAGAGAGTCTAGAAAGCTTTAGAGTTTTGTTTTGAACTATGAATTGTAAATATTTGTATTTCTATAAGTCCTAATAATGTATTAGGAATGTTTTAAAAAATTCTAAATTTATATAAAAATATGTAAACTTGTATTGTAATAGTTATATGTATTTTTGGATGTTATAAATACCATCTATAATTAAGATTTGCATTTCATAAATATAATATTTGTATTTTGTAAGAAGGTTGGAACTTGTAAATTCATAGACAAGTTACTATAATATTTTTAATCATTTCATTGAAATAATTTATATAAGAGCATTTTATCTCTTTTTATCTGCAATTTATTTATTTTAAAAAATTACTTTTACCATTTTATTTTTTTCTTTTAATTTTATAATCCGGATAATATCTTTATTTTTATAAATATTTAAAGATCCAATTTATGAAAATTGAAGCGCTAAACTCGTAACAAAGAATCTACGGTGAAAAAAAAATGAAATGTCTTCAAAATAAATAAATGTTTACTTCCCTCAAATACTTGTAAGATTATTTTTATTTTTCTCGAAAAAAATTCTTCAAAAATAATAATATAATATAACATAATATAATATAGCATTATACAATATAATATAAAATAATATAATATGATATCATATAACAATGATATATAAATATTTCTAAAAATTAAAAATGAAGAGAAATTTTAATAAACTATAGAAATTTTTTTAAACTAATTTACATTTTGTAGATAGGTTTATTTTATTTTTTTATAATTTATTTTTCAAAAGATGGTGGATATTTATGGTCGGAAAACAAAAGTAAACTAAATGAAAATTTTATCATTTTATTATTTAAATATTTATAGTTAACAGCTTTTGTTGTGAGAAATAAAAAAGAATTGCGTAGTATAAAATTAATAAGTAATAACTGATGTCATCTAAATAAATAATAAAGATATAAAACAAGATGAGATTAAACATTTCATCAATTTCAATTTATATTGAATGATATAATGATTAGAATTAGTGTTGTTTAATTTAATTTTTTCTATCTCATCTTTATTTTTCTCTATTTTTTTTATCAACCCGAATATGGAAATTAAAAATGCAACGAAAGGTTTTGTTTAGCAGAAAAATAAAATAAAAGAAACTGTGTTTGAAAATAGACGTCGTACCAAACTAACGTTTATCCACAGAAAAAAAAAACATTTATTGCAGTCCCGTTGCATCGAAACAAATAATAGCAATTTTCTGGTACAGAAATGAAAAATAACATTTGAAAATATATCTCCTATCAAACATTTATTTATTTTTTTTAAAAAAAACACTTTATTTTATAATTTACACAATTTTCGTACATTTTAAGTAGATTTCCGTTCTAATTATTGAGAAGAGAATAAGAGTTTGAGGGTGAATATACTATCAAAGCGTAAAAGAAAATTTGAAACGAAAAAATATATAAATTTTAATGGAGAAGCCAACTTTTTTTTCAGCACAAAAGCAATTATTTAACTAAATTATCTTACTTAAAAAACATTAATTTTATTACAAATGCTTACCCTGCAAACTAGTTGGGTGACTAATGTAAACACGTAGGATGAAATATATATTTACCACCATAAATTTAATTAGAAAATTTAACAAATTTAAATACATTTTAAAATTTATCTATCAAATCAATAACTTTTTTCGTCTAGTCAAATTTACTGGTTCATGAAACTGACTTCAAATCTTTTATTAAGTGTTTCTAAAAGGTTTATTAATTTATACTTATATTTTGTAAATTATTACATAGATTTTCTTTTTTAATTTCATTTGAAACCTCAAGTAAAATTAGCCTTAATTTAATCACAGGTCGAGCTGTAATCAAGTCAGGACAAAGTCTAAATAATAGTTTGATTAAAATATGACTCCAAGTTAATTTATTCTCTTAAGTCTACACCATGCCATTATTTAAAAAAAAAAAAACTATAAAAAAAGAAAGTACATGTCATTTTCTTAAAAGTCAAATAATAATAAATGTTTCTAACTAATGTTTTTGAAAATATTTATGTGAAATTAAAACTTAGATTACCTAAAGAAATTAGGATTTTAAAACATTAAATGTTTTCTTTTTCATTTAGTAATTTTGTAATTATTAAGAAATGTCATTGCAAATAGTGTTCTGATAATAAATAAAAACTAAAGTCATTTCATAATATGTTGTGAATTTCTTTTTGCCAGAAAAAGAAAAAAATGTAGACAATTGACGTTCCTTAATTAAAGTCAGTCCTTATCGCTATCAATGGCACCTAAAAATCACACTCATAAGAGGTACTCAATAATACTCGCACTTTATTAGGATACTACTTTTCATAATGAATATTGAACAAAAATGATTGTTACACTCCATCAATAATCAATAATAGAGTTAGAGCCAAATAATATAAAAAAATGAGAAAATATTATCTATAATTTATGATAATAAGTACAAATGTAATTGTGGTATTTGTTATATAACAAATAACATTACTTTATAACATGTATCCAATAAAAAGTCAAGATAATAGTAGTAAACCAAACGTCCATGTTTGAGGAACTCAAATAGAAGTAATTTTTGTCTAATTTAGTTTTATTTAATATTGTTATTATTAAAACACTGATCACTCATTAAATTTAGTAAAATTGTAAATCTGAACGTAATTTTAATAAATATTATTAGAAGCACATTATTAAAATGGATAAATTATAAAAACTTACGTGAATATTAACATGCACAAATACTTAATATCTATACCTATATATAACTCTATATTTATATATAAAGGGGATTTTCTATAATAATTATTTTTTCTGTACATAATTTTGTAACAATTATATCCTTATTTAATATATCTCATTTTATTAATATAATAAAGTATTTTCTTATTTCATATAAATTACTTAAAAATAATTTTTTTTTAATTTTTAAATTGATATTAATGTACAGTTTTTATATGCTGACGTCTCACTCTTCCGTTAATTCTTTATTTTAAGGCAACAATAAGAAGATGGAGAACAAAGTTAACAAAAATAGTTTTTTTCTTATTTTTCAATTTTTTATTTATTGTCACTTAATGGTTGCTAGATATGGAGAGAGTGAATTACTTTTCTGATTTA
The DNA here is from genome assembly GCA_013389735.1 of Phaseolus lunatus. Taxonomy (NCBI): domain Eukaryota; kingdom Viridiplantae; phylum Streptophyta; class Magnoliopsida; order Fabales; family Fabaceae; genus Phaseolus; species Phaseolus lunatus. The sequence continues at coordinate 29,728,499 of CM023858.1, read as the reverse complement.
AACTAATTTTATTCTTTATTTTTAAAATTAAAGATATTTGTTGTGTCCTCCTTCACTAGGTTTTATTTTTTTTATAAAATTAGTTAATATAAATTGCATGATTTTACTTAAAAATTTAGAGAATTTGAATTCTATATAATAGTTAGGATCTGTCAATAATTTGAATAAACGATAAATTGTAGGTAAATTAATATTTAAAATCAAATAAAATATTATTAATATTAAGAGTGTAGATTTATAATTTATTTTAATAAATAAAATATATTATAAATACAAATTTTACTAAAGATTGATACTTGGGATGTCTTTTTGCATATTATTCAAAAGAAATAAAATTGTTGTTAACGAATATCTTCATTAATCCATCATTCATATATTTTTTTTATAATTTTTAATATTTTATCAATTATAAAAAATAGATACTCAGATGTTTACGTTTTTAATGATACTTAGCAATCTCATATAATGTTGGATTAATAAAATAAATATCATTGATACTATGATAGTTAAAAGAAATAATATGAAAAAGAAGAACTATGAAAAAAAAATCAAATAAATAGATACATTTTTTTCTTATTTAAAAGGAAATACAATAAAACTTATCAAAATTGCTACGATATATACATATAAAAACGTTAGAATCTAATAAAAAAGACTGTTCACTAAAGTGTTAATTAGATTAAACAATTTGTCAACTAATAAAAGAGTTTAAAAAATAACTTAAAATTTCCTTCTAACCTCTTTCACAAATATTTTAACTCCCCACTTCTTTAGTTAACTTCCATGATTCTCCTCTCCCCTTTAACTCCTTATTTTAAGTCCCTTTAACTACTTAATTTAAGTTACGAACGCACAACCTTCTGAGGAGAAATTGTTTTTGGAGAATAATAAAAAGGTGAAAGAAAGAGAAGTGTTCTTCTTTATGTTTTCTCTCAACGAATAAGAGCGTGCATTTGGAGAGCGACGAGAAGTTTTAATATGCGCAATTCGGAGGAGTCTACCACCTAATTGAAGGCGAGATTGGCGCAACTTTGTGAGTCAATCATTGATGCACACTATTCTACTCCGGTCGGTGTCTGTTGAAGTTATTGAAAAGAAGGTTTAATATGCCCAACTCAAAAGGGTTTGCCACCTAATTGAAGGCGAGACAAACGCAACTCCGTCACTCGGTCATTGGTGCATGCTATTATGCTCCGATGCCACTGCAGACTACATATCTCATACATGAAAATAGAGTTTTTATTATATAATGTCATAATAACTCCCTTTCTATCTATCTATCTTTTTTTTTCTATTCATTCTTTTACAATAATTTAGTATTTATGTAAATTAGTGCTTTCTTCTATATTCTAATTTTGACATTTATAAATTTACTATATATAACTACTATGTTGAGTATGTTTCCTTCAAAATATATATATATATATATATATATATATATATATATATATATATATATATGGTATACTTAAATAATTTATGCGTCTTCTCATATGTATTCGTATTTATTAAAATGAACTATAAATTTATAGTCTTAATTTAAGTGTGTGAATAATGATATTATTTATTCAAATTTTAGTATTAAATATAGATATATATAAATAATAAAAATAAAAAATACAAATACATATATATATATATATATATATATATATATATATGAGTGTAATATAAATAATAAAAATAAAAAAATATGTTTCCAGTTTCCTTATAAAGATAAATGGTGCAATGTATTTTAAATAATCAAGGACATTAGTGTAATGTAGAATTATTGATGTAATGTTCTTCAAATAATTAAGAAAATTTAGTGAAAAGATAAAAAATTGTATTCGAAAACACTTGGAATATATTTCCGAATATTTAATGTATAAGGTAGATGAGACGGTGACTGCGACCTTTTTCATAGGGTCAAAATAGCACCGAAGCCAACACGTGCTTCTCTCTTTCAATCTCTCTTCAGAGCATGAATTATGCTATCAATCTTTACCCCTTTATGTTCCTGCGGTTACATTTATTTTGTTGGGTTCTATTATTTTTTACAAGGACTTTTATTCAATGCAAAAAGTTTGGTCATATTTTTATTTTAATAGTATTTTTATTAAAATTTAGTAAAAATTGATAAGTTTTTAGAATAAAAATAATTTAGTAAAAGATTTAATTAAATTTTAACTATTTTATATATTTTTAATTGAATTTCCATTAAAAAATTATATGCTATTCAGTATTCATCATATTTTTAACTTGTGTTAAAAACTATATTGTTTTTTTTTTTTTTTTGACAGCGATATCATGTAATTATTATTTTCATTTTCTTGTCTTCAGGTTAAGGATTGACTCGTTCTTTTCTTTTTCAATTTTTTTCAATCCGTCCATCAATGCACTTTTGGAGAAAGAAAAAATAAATTAACCAACGAGTTAAAGAAAATAAAAATATATGTTGGTCAACATATATAAATGAAAAGATAATAATAATGACTACTTTATCTTGTTGACGGATAAGAAAATCAATAATTAAGACATATAATAAAAGGATAAGTAATCAGTTAAATATAACAAATTTCTTTTGTTTTGTTTTTAATATAATAAGAAAAAAATAACAATTTTAATATAAAAATTAAAAATTTGATTTGTTAATTTGACTTTAACCCTATTAATGATTGAGAGAATTACGTAGGGAAGTTTAATCTTTAATAATTTATTAAAAAATGAAAGTTAATATATAATTATTTTTAAAAATGGTTATTAAAAATAAAAAATTTAGAAAAAAATTTGGGTGAGATGCACAGCTTATAAAGCGTGTCTAAGCTAAAGAAGACAAAATAAGACAACCTGCACATGATTATTTTATATACTTTTTGTAATAACGATAAGTATCTGAAATCTGAGTTACATTACACTCCACTTTTTAAGTGACATCCTCATCGCATCTCGTGTTGTGTGTGTGTGAAAAACCAAAGTACCAAACTACTTCAGAGCCAAACTTAGGATCTGACTTTAAAGCCAAGTTGGAACCATTATTAGCTTCTGTTCTGTTCCGCTTGCTTGTCGTGTTTGTTTCCTCGGTATTCTCACTCTTTCTCTGCCTAAGACACTGTTTCTCACTTCCTCAAATGCCTTTCTTCTAGTACCATACATTTATCTCTCTCTCTCTCTCTGGTTGTTGTTTCTACATGCTGGTTGTTCAATAATGAAGCTCTCTGCTTATTTTTCAGGGGAAGAATCATGATTTGTAATTCTGCTTGAAGCTGATGATTAAAAAGCTATGGGTGGGGAGGTTGAAGAATCATTCAGCATGGAGTTTCAGGTTATTCATACTTTGATTTTCATCCATTTCTTCATTTTAACGTGGATCTGTTGTTTCTAATTCCAGTTACAGTGTTCCAATCATTTTTTGCTTAGTTTAGTTTATGAGTTGCGATTGGTTTTCTGTCTTGTGCTTAGACCAGTGGCTGCCGCCAGCTGCAGTAGGCCCCCTTTCAGATTTTTAAAATTATTTTTAATTTAAATATTTTTGGAATCAATTTTATTAAATTATTATATTTCATTTATCAATAACATTATGCAATTTAAAATTATGTAACCACATAGATATATTATTATATTTTATTTTCTTAGGTCTACATTTCATCACTCATTTATCATCATTGCACTAATTTTACTTTAATTTCTTCTATTTTATCATATTTCTTTTTGAATTTTCACCCATTTTATCGGTCTCATAATTTTCTAACAAAATGACGTGCCGTAAAATTTGAAAAAAAATAAAAGAACGTTGTTTTTGTAAAAGTTGGTAATTAAAATGTCATTTTGATTTTTTTTTTCTTTAACTTTCTTTGTGACAAGTTAATATAATTCTGTTCAAAATATAAAAGATAAAAATTTGAAAAATATGTGTAAATGAAACTTGGATGGTAAAAAATAAAGTGATGATAGTTGATGGTAAAAATGTTTAATTAAACCTAGATTATTTTAGGGGTTTTATTGATTACTCATTTAAATTGTTATAAAATTAGTTTATATTCTATTTATATTGAAATAAAAAAATAAAAAAAATTTTGAAATTAAATTTCTTAAAGAATAATATGATTCATGATTTATTATAAAGCCAATAGTGATGAGATGCCACATTCAAGATTGATTAATTTTGTTAGGATTTATTTTGTTTTATTCACAACTTATCCGATAAAATTAAAATGTGAATCACTTTTAACTTTGTTTACTTGATTTCTAATATTTAAAAATTTGGAAAGAAATGAATTAAAAAAGTAATAGTGTATTAATTTTGAAACAAAATTATATTTTTGCGAGTATTTATTTATTATTAGTGATCACAACTTCTTTTTTTGTTACTTAAAATACTGATGAAGGAAAGTAACGCCATATTAGAAGTATTAAAGTACATTAAAAATTTGAACTGATGATTATAAAATCTTATTAATAATATTTGTAATTGTTGACATTGCCATTTTTTCCCAAAATTAAAATTTTTATATTCATATTTATGTGATCAAATATATTGCAAGGAACTGAATTTTTTTTTTTTGCAACTGATTAAATGAGTAGCCATGAAGTGAGATGTTGAGATTACTTGACTGTTAAATTGTAGTTAACAATTTTAAAATTAAATGTAAATGCAGAAATTATATTATAGTACTTAGGATTCAAAACATAAAATAAGTTCAAGGTCAAACAATCCTACTCATCATGGTCAATGCTATATGAAGAATAATTTGCTAGAACAATGATCTTCTTCGGTTATTAGTGCTTAGTCGAACATATAATGGTCTTGATCTAAATTTCTTCTTTTGAATTTAGTTGAATAAGTTGAGCATGGTAAAGAAGATTGAGTGGAGTTGGACAGTGTAATGTTATTCCTGTTTTATGTTCCCTTTCTTCTATTATGCTCATTTGTTCACATCTTTCTAATTTGCGTGGATTTGTTTAGTACTAATTTTATGATTTGTGTCTTTTGGAAACACATACAATTCTCTGTTTTATTATACCACATACAAGATGTTCACCTTCATTTAACTATTGCTCGCAAAAAAGAAAAAAAGTGTGAAAAAGGAACTCAGTTTTATGTGTGTTGATTTGATTGGACATTGTTAATATTAATGTTATGTTACAAAGATGAAACAAAGTTGATATTTAACTCTGATATCTGCTGCTTTGATTTCTTGCCAAAAATGCAGGTAGATTCTATACATTCTGGTTCTATCTCATTTGGGAGATTTGAAAATGAACCTTTATCTTGGGAAAGAAGGTCCTCTTTCTCTCATAATAGGTATTTGGAGGAGGTTGAGAAATGTTCAAAACCTGGTTCAGTTATTCAGAAGAAGGCATATTTTGAAGCACATTTTAAGAAGAAGGGGATTTTTGGTATTATTCCATCTACAGCGCAAGATGGATTATCATATAGAGCAACTGGTGAAAATGATGGCTCTGGGGGAATCGGTAAGCAAGAGGATTTGGAGTCTAATAATGACCAGTATGTTCCGTTTGACGAAATGTCCCAAAAGGAATTTGAGTTAGATGAAGGTGACCATTATCTTGAAATAGATCGAAGATCCGAAGAAGATTTGGTCCCAATTGAAGAAAACAATTATATTCAATTTCGTGAAATTCCTGGTAGTTCAAATTATCATGGACAATGTGGTATGAACGAATATGAAAAAGAAGAGACCATCACATATCCAAAGCTTTCATTTTCAAGTCTCCAGATGGAATCTGTTATAAACAATTCTAATCGTTTGGAGGATGCCAGTAAGAAAAATAGTACTTTGGATGAAGCTCGTCAATCTGAAAATGAAACAAGTAACATACTCTTAGCTAATGAGGAGACGGTTATAGAAGTAGAAAAGCATGATGATGTTACTGTAAATACTAATGAATCATCAATAAGCATGAGTATAACTGTGAATGAACCAGCACAGGGTGTTGAGGAAACAATTATGCATGATCTTGCGAAACCTTCTCTTGAGGTATGCATGTCCATGCATGAAGTTCCTTTTTTTGCCCATGGAAAGATCCAACATATAGAATGGCTTATAGTGAAGCACTATCAATGCAATAAATCAAGATTACGCATATTTATGACTACATGTGTATTTATGCTTTAATTTTATATTTCTTTGAACCAAAGCTTGGTTTCCTCGTACAATTACATTGTTTATATTTTTCAATTATATTATTGTCTTGTTATGCTCGGGAGTTGACATGAGTCTGCCGCTTGATTTATGCATAGGAAACAAAGCTCATGAATCAACAGAATTCTGAAATCAACAATGTTGGAGTTCAGAAAAGCACACTTATATCAGCTAAGGATCCTGCTAGGCTTCCCAGTAGAGAGAGTCCAAGGAGAACAAATATGGAAAAGAATTTATCAAAACTTCCAACTCCAACTAGCAAAACCTCCAAGGAAGTAAGAACTTGAATAACGATGTACTTAGGGATGAAAGAAGGATAGTTTCTCTAAATTTTGCATCCTTTTTTCAAATGATTACTCTTCTATATAAGTTACTTGCTTGTGAATTGTTAGATTTCACCTTTAATTTTGGGCCTCCATTTGCAGGTTTCCAAAAGCACAGAGAAACAAATTCGTGAAACCAAAAGGTAATAGTTGTTTCTTAGTCGGGGAATTGTTATATTTTCACATTTACAGACTCAAATATGTGTTTTGGACTTATAATGATGAAAATATATCAAGACTACGAAAGGGTGTAGAATAGAATCCCAACCTTCTGCTTTAAATTCCAAAGGAATTCAAGAAGCATAGAGATTTTGTAGATGTATGTGAGATTAATCTTTCGTTTTCTTTCATTTTTATTTGAGATAAACATAATCATGTTTTGCAGGTTGAACCAAGCTTTTAATTCTATGAAGTCCAATGTTAAGCCTAAGGCTTCAACTTTTAACTTTAAATGTAGTGAGCGAGCAGAAAGGAGGAAAGAGGCAAGTAACATAAAATTCTTTTGGAATCATTTCTGTTTATGTTAAAAAACTATATAGAATCTATGACATATTTTATTTGTTGACCTGATCCTGTTAACACAGTTCTACATGAAGTTGGAAGAGAAATTGCATGCAAAGGAAGCAGAGATTAATCAAATGCAAGCAATGTCACAGGTAAGTTAGCGAATAATAGCTTCTGGTTTTATGAGATGGCAAGAATATTAGAATATCAAGCGAAAGGCTCTTTATATGAATAGATGAGTTGACATTTTTACATCAATAGAACTTGGAACCATTTACATGAAGTTTTATTCATATGTGATATGTGTGGAATCTGCTGGATTCTGACTGAAGGTGCTAATATGATTGTTGCCAATGAATTTGCTATTTACTATTGACTATTACTTTTGCTATTTCAATTGGTATATTCCTAAATTTTATCAAATATTTTCTTCAAGCATTGCCAAATGCAGAAAGTGAAATAATATTGTATATGTGAAATGACATTTGTCTGAGAAATCTGGAAATCACGGTTTCCAAGCATGGGATGAGAGGTGTGGAAAACAATACAGAATGAGGAAAACAATGTGTAGAAGGATTTTGTTATATCTTTTATCTAGTGTTTGTAGTGTAGCCGGCTCCAATTATTTGCATTGCTTGTGAAGCTTGAAGAAACTTATAACATTCAAGTGTTACTTTTGTAGGAAAAGATAGAAACTGACATTAAAAAACTCCGAAAGAGCCTAAACTTTAAAGCAACACCAATGCCTTCATTCTATCGCACAACTCTCCCTTCACAATCGCATGGGAATAAGGTACATGCTTTGTGAGTTTTCAGTCTACTTTTGTTTGTGAATTAGTGCTTGCATACAATCGGCTATTCGTTGCAAATTAGTTGTTCTGTTGTCTCAATCCAATATCCAACTTAATGGGACCTTCTTGGTAGTCACATATTTACTACCGTAGTTTTGTTTCAGAATTTGTGTGAAAAGAAATCGAAGTGCTTTTTTCTTTCTCTATTCGACTACAACCACTTAATGTTTGCGAATTCTTCCTTTTTATGTCTCGCCATCAGGTTGTGACAAATTACACCAGAAGTAAGAAAGAACGGAATAAACTAAAATGTTCAACGAGTGGAGCAGATGCAACAGTTCCTTCGAAATCAAAGGTGGGAAACAATCTGGATACTGATGGATCGATAACAGTAAGAGAAGCATGTGATATCTCAATCGAAGAGTGTGACAAAAGTAAAGCATCTGAAGCTAGTTTGATTTCTCCTGCTCCATCAACCAACCATGGACACTTTGCTAATTCTATGACAAGTAATCATACATCTGGAAAGAAAGAAGGAGCAAAGGTTTCTTCACTAAAACAGAAGGTATCAAATAGTTGGAAAGGAGCAAAACAACAAAACAAAGAAAGAAATAAAAATGGTGAAACCACAAAACACAGAAATGATATGGTGAGAAAAGGAGTGAGGAATGTTGGCTTGAGAAACAGTTCTGAAAGTGGTAATCTTATTGTGCATATTTCCTCTTAAAGAGTTTGCCACTTACACTTTACAACTTGAGACATTTCAGGCTCCAGCATAAAATGAAGCCGAATGATTACCACTATATATGTATCAATTAAGGCATGTTGCACATTGAGTTAGTAACATTTCTTGTATTTTATTCATGATATTCAATTGATGGTATATAATTGAGACAAGTTATAGAACAATATGGTCCATGTTACTACTTCTCTAAGTTTGGTAGAAGTTGTGTATAAAATAAACATGGAAAGTTACCCACTAACTAGTAGTGGGCATGTTTTTACTGGATTTGGATCTTGTGGTCTCCTCTCCATATGGAAGTGTTGTTCATTTGTTAATTAGAACAGAAATGGAATGAAATTTATGACAATTTATTTGTAATTAACTTATTTTTATGGCAGACTATAATACATCCTTTAATACCATATCTATATATAGTAAGATTACAAATCTCAGTTAATATAAATTGTATTCTATATTTGTTCATATGTTTCATGATCTCATTGAATCACTTGTTTTTCTATTTTATAACGATAGATGTTATTTGACCTCCCTAGTCAAAATAATTATGGGATTATATGAAATTAGAACATCAAACGAATATGCTAAATTAAACATTTTAAATGATTTTTTTGGAAGAGAAGTTTCACATTAGGGGAAATTTACTTTCGTATGTAGTTTACTTTTTATGAAAGTACCATGGTATTTTCTTAGTAAGACACACCAGAATCACTTCCTTTTGTTTTACACTACTTTACTATTTGAGAAAACAAATTAAGAGAAAAAGTAGTTTCTCCTTTAAGGTTCTTTTAGTATTTGTTTTTATTTTCAAGGGAGAGTATTATTGTTTTCAACTTGGATCTACATAGAGATATTATAATTTTTTTCCTATATTAAAATTCTATTATTGTTTATTGTCAGTTTTGTTCCTTTTTTCATCTTTTATTTTAATTATGAGTTCTTATGTTGTTACCTGGGTGTCTTGCTTAAATAGTGCTAGTATGATCTTTCGCATTGATAAATGATTATTTTTTTAGTAGATATAGAATATGATAGTATGAAAGTGCATGTCTGGAGAAATTATGATAAAGGAACAACTTGGTATTTAAGTGTGTCCATTAGTGACTTTTATCTTTATTAGGAACTTATCTGATGAACTAGTTTACAACCTATTGTCGTTGTTCTAGTAGACATTATTCATAGTGAAAAGTGCATAAGTTGGTTTTAAAGTCATGAGAATAATTTTTCATTATGGAAACTGACGATGAAGACAATTTACACATCAACAATTTTAAAATGTTATTTGCTCAATTTTCAGTTGTAAATTTCGACATAATTGAAAGTGAAAGTGTGGAACTTCTACTTCAGAGAGTACCTGATATGTATAATCTATTAGAATTAATGGCCTAAACAAGAGAAGGGTAAATTGTTTTATAAAAGATTTTCACAAATGATGGCTTGAAATGAACATTTATGAAGAATTACAGAAAAAGCAATTAGGTAGCCAAGAAAACAAAGTTGTTTAAAACTGTTTGTAGAAAAACAACCAGTTGAAAATACGAATTAATTGGTTATTTATAGCAGTAGAGATAAAAACCAATTCAAACAGTTTCTAAATGAGTGAGAGAGAGAGAGAGAAGATTACACAATCAATTATACTAGTTCACTCCTTACCAGAGCTACATCCAGTCCCCAGAAAATCACTGAGTATTCCACTAAGTGATCAACAACAAATTGCAAACACCACAACCTCAAAGAGGTGATCTTGACCACTGAAGAACACACACCCTCTTTGACTTTCCACACACAGAGTCAAAACAGCCCTCTGACTTTACAGATTCACAGATTACACAATGTTCAAATTGAAAATCAATTACAAGAGAGTATAGAACAGATTACACCTGATCACAGGAAATCCCAGTTCTCATAATCCACTCTCAAACCTAATGCACAACCTAAGGCAATCTAGCAAAGCTTGAATCAAATCTTTTACAAAAATGTTTCTAAATCTCTCTTTCTGTATATTCAATTAGGGAGGGTAATCCAGATTTATAGCTCTTCAAACTAGCCGTTTTAGGCAGTTAAACACGAGTCAAAACAGTTTAAAATCAGTTAAAAAAAATTTAACAAATTTTTGAAAAGCTATTTAAGAAATTCAAAAATCAACCGATTGAAATGTCGATTTAACCAGTTGAATTGGTTTGACAGTTAAGTCAACCAAAGTCAAAACAGTTTGAAAACCCTCCAAACAGACTTGGTGAAAAACAACTGATTAAACCGAGAAATCAACAAGTTTTTCACTTAGCTTTGGAAAACACATTATTTTAAAAAACCAGATTGATTCAGTTGTGAATTTGATTAAGTGTGGATCTAGCAAATTCTAAACTACTCAGAACTAAACCCCAAACACAATAACACAGTCTTCAAGCTATCTTCATGGATTTGGAGGCATTAAAGCTTCATTTTCAACATTCTCCCCCTATTTGATGAAGACAAATCCCTGGGTTGCTTTGGGATGTTCTGTTCAAAATTTGGCACAACCTGCAATCACAAAAAGACGCAGAAACAAGAGATAATCTATTCTAGATATATCAAGCATCACAGAACCAGTTTCCACTAGATGATTTCCAAAGAGGAAGATCAGCAAAATCAGTGTGAAAACCAGTTACACACACATAGATGCGGCAGCAAAAAAACAACCTGTTAAAACACAGGAATAATAGGTTAAAATATCAGAGTGCAGCAGTTTAACATCTATCTAATGCAGTTACCGAACATAATAAGTGCAGGAATTTAGATGATTACAACCCCAAAGTCACTTCTCCCCCTATTTGCCTTCACAAATAAAGTGAAAAAAGGGATAAAAACAACATAAAGAGAAAAAAAATTGTTCAGAATATTAAACCATAAAAGGAAAGGAAAGTTGTAAACTTGCTTCATTCATCCTTGCCATACTGCAGCTCAAAGAGTTGGTTCTGCACTGTCTCGATTTGTTCATCCAAGGTCTGAAACCTTGTATCCATACTCTGGAACCTTGTGTCACACTGCTCATAAAGGCTCCTTTGACTATCAGCAAAACCATCCATCCTATTCACCATAAGTCTTTCAAAAGGATTCATGGATGTAATCCTCTCATCTCTAGTGGCAGCACTTGGTGCAGCTTCAAAAGCTTCAACAACAAGTTCTTCTCCAGTGGCAGCAGCTTCATTTTCTTTCTCAGCTTGTGCTTCACTTGATGAGCCAGCTTGATCTCCTCCTTTGCTACCATTTACCATCAACTTTGGTAAACCCCATCTTACTTAGGGAACCATTGTTGATTTCACTTGAGGACTTAACAATTTCAAAAAGTTCTTCCTCTAGATCCACTTCAAAAATAATGTAGAAATTTAGAAATTAAAATGGCATAGAGGTAATGAAAATCACTTAACCTTGTTGCCTTCTGCATATGATCCTTGAAGATGTAGATCCAATTGAGTTTTACTTTGTTCATGATGCAGTAAATCAGAACCAGATCTTCTTCTGAAAGAGTGGAATGATTGTTGTCCCTTGGTGTGAGCATCCAAGAGATGATGAAGGCAATGAGTCTCTCATTCAGCTTCACCCCTCCCACTGAAAAATTCCTCACCTTTGAAAGACACAAAAGTTCAACAAGTAAAATGGAAAAATAAATATTAACAAGAAAGAGACATCATCTAATATGCACAAGAACAAAGTGAAATAAAATCACTTGAAAGATAAAACTCTTGATAACTTTTACTAAGGTAGTATGTGCTTCAAACTAACCTCTCTTAACTTTATTATAAATTCTAAAACAAACACCGATGCTAAGACCAATTTTTCAATCCACTAAGAGTAATAGTAATAAAATACCACTAGGTTGACAATACTATACTTAAAATAATCACATACAAAATCAACTTATCCCCTAATTATTTCCAACCTGAAATTCACATCCAACCTCACCGATAGTGGAACTGAGAAAGATTTGGACAATGCAAGCAGCAGTAATAAAGAAAATAATGCACCCTTACATGGAGAAACTTCTGAACAGAGGTTGAGTAAAAATGCAGATATGAAAATTCTGCAACACCTATGATAAATCATCAGTTTCTCAAGTGTTTCATTTCAAGACAAAAAAAAGAGACGAATGATGCGAGAACTAAATGAGAAAAGTGGTATTACTTCGCATTATTTTCTTCCAAAATTAAGCTTAAGCTAAATTACAACCAACTTAAATTACAAGTATAAAATCAGAGACTTTGTTCTATTTGATATTTGGTATTATTACTATCCAACCAAAACAATAATGTAGAAATAATTCCTAAGTTAAAATCCTCAAGTCACCAACCATGTGCCCAATACTAGGCACATATTTCAAGACTTCTTAACAACTTCTGCATAGTACACATTCAACTACTATTTTGATTTTGCAGCAAAGGTCCCGAATTTGCCTAAATTATGGTAAAATATATAGTACTCTTTTATACTTACTGTACCAACCAATCCTCGGGCACCGAGAACAGTTAGTAATGGTAGGCCACATCAGCTGCGCCCCACATCATGGGTTAAAGCCACGTGGGCTGGGTCCCACGGGTAGTATGGACTAGTGGGCTAATTAGTCATCAGCGCGTCAATCACCAGAGTGGAACGATGTGTCCTCGTCACGCAAGAGGGTGATAAGTCCTCGACAACAGGGTGCGACGAGGTGACATCGGTCTTGGGTGTTTCGAACAACAGAACTAGAATATCTAAGGTGGGTCTTGAGAGAAGACCAGTTATCAGTAAAATGCCCAGAGGTAGGGAGAGGCCTAAGTCACGAAGCACCCATGCGTGTGGCAGGGAAAGCACAGTTAGGTGCAGAGTCTTGAAGGGTTGAGTGCCCATCAGGATTAGGGTTTCCAAGTGAGGCCGCATGCATGGCATGTGAACAGTGAAGGCACTCCCAGGACAGGTGGCCCCAGAGATTAGGTGCACGAAGGGGTACCCAGGTGGCCATCCTGTTAGAATTTGCACTCTAGTTAAGCGAAGCCTTATGCACTAGATTACCCTAAGACTGGACAATAGTGGCGCAAGGGTATTCCTGCAGAAACCCTAAATAGAGGAAACCCTAGAATATATAAAGGGTAGTAAAACACTTCACAAAGGTACGCAATTTCTAGACCTAAACTAAGGTACTCAATACACTTGGTTTGCTTGTCCCAGTATTGACTTGAGCGTCGGAGTGCAAACGGCCTCTAGGGCGCCCCTTTCTGTCTTTGCAGGTGCAGGTTGTTTTAATACAGTGAAGCGTTACCTAAGGAGAGGGAAGGAGGCGTGAGATTGTCGTAGAGTCAACCGACAGGGAAGTCAACCGGCAAGAACATTTGACGCCCACCGTGGGGCCAATATAAAACAAGGTCCCATACACAAGTGAAAAGAGGAGAATTCATCGAAATGAGGAATACCAGACAAGGATCTGTCCCACCAAATGGGGGTGAAGGTGTCACCATGCAACAACTCATGGAAACGATGCGCGCCCTCTAGGAGACGGTGACAGAATCAAGGGCGGATCAGGCACGTATTCAGATGGATCTGGCTGCGTCACAGGGCAGGAATGAAGAACTGCATAGAGCGAATGAGGAATTGCGCATGAACTTGCGTAATTTGCAGCAGACAAGGGATCGCATGGTGGATGATCAAGCCCCGCCTACACAACCTAGGGCGTTCCCAATGCCCTTATCCCAAGCGATCATGGACACTGTGGTGCCAGCCAACTTCGTGGGCCCTAAAACTGTGTTCACGGGGGTGGAAGACCCAGAGGCGCATCTCACAGCATTCCACACTAAGATGATGCTATCAGGAGGTTCCAATGCGTTGCATTGCAAACTCTTCATGACTACGTTGATGGGGACAACGCTGGAATAGTTCATCAGCCTGCCTGAGGGACACATAACGTCCTTCACGCAGTTTTCCACGTTGTTCAGAGAGCAGTACATTGTCAATCAGGCTCCCCCGCCAATGTCGTATGACCTTTTTGATGTAAGGCAGTATTAGGAAGAGTCCTTGAGGGATTATCTCAACCGATTTGGAGCGATGGTGGTGAGGCTGCACACCAAGAACAAGGATATGGTGGTGCACGCCTTCAGGAAGGGAATACTGTCAGGACCCTTCAGTGAATCGCTCATCAGAAATCGTCCCAAGAATTTTGGCGATATTAGGCGCTGCGTCGTCGCTCACATCGTAGTTGAGGGGGAACTCAATGAGGAACACGAGAGTGTGGCCCCCTCACGATCACGGGTGCACGAGGCGACGACGGAGAAGAGGGCGCAGGGTAAGCAAAAACCCTACGAGGCCAGGAAGCCCCAAACCAGGGCACGCGCGAAGGAGGATGTGCCCCCCAGACATAACTTCCTGGTAGAGCTGAAGGAACTGATCGCTATTCCTAACGTAGCGGAAAGACAGACAAGAGGCTAATGCCCCCAAAGACAAACAAGAGGCTGGGGCCCAATAAGAACGCATGGTGTGAGTTCCATCATGCGTTTGACCATCCCATCCGCAACTGTTTGGGCCTAGGTCATCAGTTGGATGAGTTGGTCAATAGTGGTTTCTTGAACGACTACCTGCGGGAGTCACAAGGGGGAGAGGTGGTAGTGACCCCAAGAGCTGACTAGGGGCACGAGGTGTCCATACATGGCGAGATCCACACCATTTCAAGAGGATTCTGGGGAGGAGGGTGTATCTCATCGCAATGCAAGAAGTACGCATGATCAATGATGGTTGAGGCACACGAGGAGGACCACTTCCCAGATGTTGACCTCACATTTACGAAGGTAGATTGCCTGGATGTTTTCCCCCATGACAATGATCCAGTGGTGATATCGGTGGTTACCATGGGAAGAAGGGTGCATTGGGTCCTTGTTGATCAAGGAAGTTCAGCCGATGTAATGTTCTAGTTGACCTTCAACAAGCTACAGTTGTCTCCAAACCAGTTAAGACCTTATACCGGTTGCTTATATGGGTTTGCTGGAGACCAGGTTGAAGTGCGGGGACATATAAAACTGAGGACCACCTTCACTGATGGAGTGGCCTCCCATACAGAGAACATCAGGTATCTCGTCGTGAATGCCCCCTCAGCTTACAACATATTACTGGGCAGGCCAACCCTGAACAGACTAGGGGCGATGGTGTCGACAAGGCACATGAAGATGAAGTTGCCTTCTATGGAAGGAGGGGTGATCACCATCAGGTCAGATCAAAAGGAGGCAAAGAAGTGTTATGAAAATAACCTCAAAACAAGAAGAGGAGTGTACATAGTGACCACCCAACCACCAGGTGGACGAGTTAGCTAACCGAGTCCTACTCAGAGGGCTGAAGAGAAGGCTGGAGAAAGCCAAGAGGACTTGGGCTAAGAAGGTTCACAGAATTGTGTGGGCTTACCACACTACTCCTCAGTCCACTACCAAAGAGACACCCTTCAGCTTGGTGTGTGGTTCAGACGCTATGATCCCTGTCGAGATCCAGGAGAGCTCGCCACGCTTCCAGAATTTTGTGGTTGAGGAATCCAATGAAGAAAGAAAGGTGAACCTGGACCTCTTAGATGAAGTAAGGGAAGAAGCGAGAATCAAAGTTGAGGCATTGAAGAGAAGGGTTGAGCTCAAGCACAATTCCAAGTTTAGAGCTCGCCAGTTCCAGGTCATCGACTTGGTGATGCAAAAGGCATCTCCCTACCAGATAGAGAACAAGCTGTCCTCCAAGTGAACTGGTCCCTTTAAAGTAACAGAGGCCCTGGGAAATGGGGCGTACAGACTTGAGACTTTAGAGGGTGGGCCAATTCCTTGTACATGGAATGCAACTCACCTTAAGTTTTATTTCAGTTAAGATGTAACATTGTACACAGTTTAGGGGACACTCTTTTTTCCCTTCTAAAGGTTTTTAATGAGGTCACCCAATAAAATTTTCAGTTAAGATATATAGTTAAGATATATTCTTCAATGTTTTGTACAATGCAGTTAAGAACCTGTCAATTGGGGTTAGAGGTCTCGAAAGTGGGAAGGTAGGTTCATAAAGAACACCTCCTCTTTGAGTGAGAACGTCCAAGTTGAACAGAAGGGTTCGCTAGTTAAATCCTCCCTCGCTTATGGGCGATGAGAGGTCAGTTAAGAACCTGTCACTTGAGGTTAGAGGTCTCGAAAGTGGGAAGGTAGGTTTGTAAAGAACACCTCCTCTTCGAGTGAGAATGCCCAAGTTGAACAGAAGGGTTCGCTAGTTAAATCCTCCCTTGCCTATGGGCGATGAGAGGTCAGTTAAGAACCTATCACTTGGGGTTAGAGGTCTCGAAAGTGGGAAGGTAGGTTTGCATAAAACATCTCCTCTTCGAGTGAGAACGCCCAAGTTGAACAGCAGGATTTGCCAGTGAGACCCACACACGCCTATGGGCGATGAGAGGTCAGCCAAGGAATAGCCTGTGTGTTAGAAGTCTCAAAGTGGAAGAGAGGGGTTCGCAGATGATGCCCCCCACTCAAGTGAGAGCACCAGGGTTAAATGAGGTGGTTCATCACTTAAATCCTCTTTGAAGTGGTGCAAGGGGAGGTCAGTGAGGTGATGTAGTCCACTCACCAAGACTCGCCCACGGTGTGGTCTCTTATCCTAAAGAGGAATTACACTCATCACCTCCTATTAGAGTTAAGCGTGCTAGGTTGCGAGGAGTTGAAGTCGTTAGCTAAGTACGCTAAAGTGTCCAAGCAACCACTGAGTACTAAAGATGCAAGTTGTGCAAAGAAAATATGAAGCGCCAATGCAAGTAAGTTGGTCAAGACAGGTTATATGCACAAAGTTAAATATCATTGTATTATTATATTGGAAGAGCGATTACAAAAAGGTGATTACAAGAAGTCCAACTATGGAATATAGCTGCTCAAAAGACCTATCTAAGCACTATTTGCCCGTCAACCACCTGCATAGATACAAAGAAAGGCGAGAGGTCCATCTCAGGATGCGCCCAGGCAACCTGAGCAAGGGCATCGCCAAAACCCTTCCAGCTGTTCCTCCAAATCAATAACTTAGTTGCGGAGGGGAAGGATCTTGGCTTCAAGCTGGAGGGCCTCCTACCCCTTGGTGAAAAGGAGTTTCTTGGCTTCTTTCTCTGATTGGCAGAGACTGCTCAGCTCCTGGTTTAGAGCAATCTCACGCTTGGCAACCGTTTGGACTTGAAGAGCCAACTCCTTCTTCTGCTCCAACTCCCTCCTCAGTTGGGCCACTTCTTCCCTTAGCTCCATTTCTACATCCCCCTGGGTCAGTAGAACGCTGGAGGAAGCAAGAAATTCACCAAGGCCCTGACTTAGGTAGTCTCTTATTGAACCCCTGTCTAAGACCTCCAGTGCTTCTTTGACAGGTAGATGTGCAAGGGCATGGTGGAGGAGGGTGGGAAGTTCAGGGGCAGGAGGTGCTTGATCATCTTTGGGAGCGTTCTTCCCCCCCCCCCCCTGCCTTCGATCACCAGGAGTGGCTCGGGAGGTGATGGAGAGAGGCCAAGCTCACCCCACCATGAAAGCCAAGGGCCAAGACTAGACCGTCTAGAACCACATGGAGAGCGTCTAGCACAAGACAAGGGGGAGCTACATGAGGAGCGTCTAGGAGGGAGCCTAGACCATCTAGGACCTCTCACAAGGTCCATGGCCAAGCACATTCACGCCCAAATAAGTCAAGCCACGGATGGGAGGGAGAAGACCTTGTACATGCTACTTGGAGGCCCATTAGGGGTAGCTTAGTAGATTAGTGTAGTGTAGAAAGCAAAACTTGCTCACTTAGGGGTGTGCTATCAAAAAGGTGCCCTTAGCAATAGAAGGAGGGGTGTGCTAGCAAATAGGTTCCTTTAGCAAAAGAAGGAGGGGTGTACTATCAAATGTTGCATTTTTGACCTATCTTCTATAATATTAGGATGATGGTGTGGTTTGACTAAAGTCAATACCCTAGGTAGCCCCACTTTTTATATTTCCATCCCTACCCTTTAAGCTTGCTCACCAAGGCTCCTAAATCTATAAATAAGGAGGCCTACCTCATGTATTTTCAAGATTAATATGAGTAAAGTTATGCTGCCAAATTTGTGCCAAGCTTTGCTCTCTCCTAGTTTCTAGGAATTGATCTTCATCTCCTTCACCTCACCAAGGGTTGGCCGAACCTCCCTACTCCCATACACATCATGCACCTTCAAGATCACCATCACTCCTAGGAGGGTCTTGCTCATTTCAACCATTGCTTCCGCACCATCTTCAACATCCTAGGAGAGCTCAACATGTGAAGGCCATCATTTGGTATCATGAGCATGGGGTTCTTCAAAGATGAGTAGTTCTTGGTCCTTTTTAATTTTGAGTTCTTCTTTAATCCTTGTTGTTCATCTTTGTTTTCCATACTTGTCTTGCTGTTTTTTAATTTTTAATTTGAATTGGTGTGCTGTTTGGAAATTCCAATTGGTGCATCTTGTTCAATTGTTCTTGAGCAATCTTTGTGCAATTTTTGGTAGGATTCCATACACCTTTGTGTTGCTGTTTTTCTTTTAGGTTTTGAGTCTTTATTGCAATTTTATTTTGGTTCATTTTATGCTCTTTGAGTCTTTAATTTTTGAATCTATATATGTTGTCTAAGTCATGTTTCTCCAAAATGTCATAAAATCATAAGTAGTACTTTGTTTGGCTTATTTGTTTCTTTATTTTGGGTCTAAAAGTTTGATTTGAATCTGCTAGGTTTTTGAGCTTTTGGTGCCTTTTTATTTTTAGGTTGAGTTCATATTTGTGTTTTAGTTCTACACAAATTCATTCACATCTTTTCCTTTGTGTCTTTTGGTATATCTTGCTGTTTTTTCCATTTTACCCAGAATCCCCTGTTTTGCATCAATCTGTGCTGGCTGTTTTTGCTTAGAAAAATTATTTTTCCACATAGAAAAATTTTGATTCTCTGGAATATGCAAGATTGAGGTGTTATTGAAAAGACAAAAAAAGAATCAGGTCAAAAAAAGAAATATAAAAAAAATGAAAAATATTTTAAAAACAGTGTGCAAATATGGGCGCTCCAGCTGGCATAACTGAACACTGATTTTGCAAAATTCATTAAAAAAAAATGGCTCATGCGTTTTGCTTGTTTTATATTTCTTTGGAACTCTTTCTAGTTGTCACAAATTTTAACTCCATTTGGTGGTACTGTTTTTCTAATTAATTTATTTCTTGCTTTAATCCTTTGGCCTCTAAATTTGGTGCTGGAATTGTTTCTCAATTGGTGCCTATTTGAGTAGAAATTTAACTTGAGTGAGGTCTAGCTTGTGTGATAGGTGCTGGATTGGAGAATTAATTTCCTAATTCTAAGAGGAGCCAAAGCAAGGGCAACAAATAAATATTACCCAAAAACACCACAAACACTTGGAGGGCCCAACAAAGAAAAGACAACCAAGGGAGTGCCAATAGCAAAACAAGGATCAACAAAGGGGGTTTTCTTAATCTTCTTTGCAACTTAACCTTGTTAATTACTTCTTTAATTACGTGATTAGACGGTGAGTGTGTCTTCAAGGGCTCCAAGTGTCCAAGAAGCCTCACCTAGGACCGACTAGTGTAGACTTTAATTGGTTTAGCATGTGTTAATTGTTTTTAATTTTTTTCCTTGCTTAATTAATTACGTTTGCTAATTGTCTTGCCTTGTTTAAGTTTGTTAATTTTTTTTGCTTGGTTATTTAGCTAGTTTGCATTGTTTTCTTGCATCAAAAAAAAGAAAAAAGGATTTCTTCAACTTAATTGTGTTTTAAATGGTTTACTAAGAGAAAACTTTGTGTGAAGACATTGAGGAATAGTCTTTGGCTAAGGCAAGACTTGGTATTTAAGTAGTCCATTGTGACTCACCTCCCTTACCTGGAAGACTACCTTCTTTGACTTCCCTAAATTTTCTCAAGGTAAAATACTTCTACACACAAAGCTTTAGTCATGTCTTCTTTTTCTCATTCTCCAAAGCCTATTGAAAATGAATTAAAATCTATGAAAACTCTTTTGGAAGAAGTTTCACAAGCCGTGCAAATGATTTCTTTTAGACAATTGGAGAATGAGTCTAAAATTAATGAGTTGACTAAAGCCCAAGAAGAGAAGTCACAAAAATCAAAGAAATCTCAAACTCATGCATCTCATTCACAAGTCCAAGAGTCTCTAGGGGAGGGAAGCCTTAGAATGTATGACTACTACCAACCACCCCCTAGAAGAAATAGGCAAAGGGAGCAAGAGGGCCCAAGGGAGGTTAGAGTAGACCTACCTCATTTCCATGGTAAGGAGAGTGTAGAAACCTACCTAGATTGGGAGATGAAAGTAGAGTAACTCTTTGCTTGTCATAGGGTGAGTGAAGAACGCAAGGTACCTCTAGCCACCCTTAGCTTCCAAGGGAACGCCATGTATTGGTGGACCTCTCTCGAAAGAGAAAGACGTCTTCATAGGGAACCTCCAATTGAATATTGGAACGACCTTAAGGGAGCCCTAAGACGTCGCCACATACCCTCATACTACCATAGGGAGTTGATGGACAAGCTCCAAAGACTCAGGCAAAACAATATGAGTGTTGAGGAGTATAGACAAAAAATGGAGCTCTACATGATGAGAGCCTCCATCAGAGAAGAGGAGCATATCACCATAGCTAGGTTCCTTAGTGGCCTCTCACTTGAGATAAGGGATAGAGTAGAACTCCTTCCATACCAAGACTTGAATGACTTGGTCCAACTTTGCATTAAAGTTGAGCAACAAAATTTGCACAAAACTTCAAGTCTAAAGGTTGGATCCTACTCTAACTTCTATCCCAAGAGAGAATATAGAAGGGAGGGTAGTACATTAAAAGAAAAACCTAGGGAAACTACCAAACCCTTAGCCAAAGATGCCTCCACCCCACCCATCCGAGCTAGGGACGTTAAGTGCTTTAAGTGCCATGGAAGAGGGCATGTGCAAGCACAATGCCCAAACCAAAGGACTTTGTTTTTGAAAGGTGTAGATGAGTACACTAGTGGCGAGGATGAGCCAAGTGAAAGAGAGGAAGGGGGAGTTGATGAGAGGGTAGATCCATTAGAAGGAGAATTACTAATGATTAGGAGAACCCTCAACAATCATCCTAGTGCATCCATGGAGACACAAAGAGAGAACATCTTTCACACAAGATGTAAAGTTTTAGAAAATATATGTTCTCTATTTTCTGGATAGTGGATCAAGCTGCAATTGTTGTAGCTCTAGAATGATTGAAAAGCTCAATCTACAAGTAGTTCCTCATCCTAAGCCATACAAGTTGCAATGGATAAATGAGAATGGGGAACTAAGTGTAGATAAGCAAGTGGAAATCAAGTTTTCCATAGGGAACTACAAAGACAAGGTTTTATGTGATGTAGTGCCTATGGAAGCTTGCCATATACTCTTAGGAAGACCATGGCAATTTGATAAAAAAACCTTGCATGATGGTCTTACTAATGAGATTTCCTTCACCCATAAGCATAAAAAGTTTGTACTTAGTCCTTTACCACATTCCCAAGTGGTGAAAGACCAAATACAAATGAAAGAAAAGAGGGATGAGGAAAAGAAAAAGAAAAGAGAGCTTGAAAAGGAAAAAGTCCTTAGGGATAGGAAGGAGGGGGAGAAGAGTGTTCCTTCCCCCAAGGTTGCTCAACAAGAGAAGCCTTTTGAAAACATCTTGGAAAATTTACTTCTTGTTGAACAACCAAGCCTTGTCTTTTGTAAAGGAACACTTGCATGCACTGCCACAAGTAGTGAACTTATGAGTCTACCTCCTAAAGTAGAAAAACTTTTAAGTGAATTTGATGATGTATTCTCTAATGAGGGGCCCAATGGACTCCCTCCCATTAGAGGTATAGAACACCAAATTGACTTGATTTCGGGGGCAAGCCTACCAAATAGGCCCGCCTATAGAACTAACCCCGAGGAGACCAAGGAGATAGAGTCACAAGTTCAAGACTTGTTGGAGAAGGGTTGGGTTCAAAAGAGCCTAAGCCTTGTGTTGTACCTGTCTTGTTGGTGCCCAAAAAAGATGGAAAATGGCGCATGTGTTGTGATTGTAGAGCAATCAACAACATCACCATCAAGTATAGGCATCCAATCCTAAGGCTTGATGACATGATTGATGAATTGCATGGGTCCACCATGTTTTCCAAAATTGACCTTAAAAGTGGATATCACCAAATTAGAATTAAAGAAGGTGATGAGTGGAAAACTGCTTTTAAGACCAAATTTGGACTATATGAGTGGTTAGTGATGCCTTTTGGACTCACTAATGCACCTAGCACTTTCATGAGGCTTATGAATCATGTCTTTAGGGATTGCATAGGTAAGTATGTAGTAGTCTATTTTGATGATATCTTAGTATATAGTCAAAGCCTAGAGTCCCACCTAAGTCACCTTAGGGAGGTTCTTTTAGTGCTTAGGAAAAATAGTTTGTTTGCCAATATAGATAAATGCACTTTTTGTGTAGATAGTGTAGTGTTTTTAGGTTTCATAGTCAACCAAAAGGGGGTGCATGTTGACCCCGAGAAAATCAAAGCCATCCAAGAGTGGCCCACTCCACAAAATGTAAGTGATGTAAGAAGTTTCCATGGGTGAGCTAGCTTTTATAGAAGGTTTGTGCCTAATTTTTCAAGTCTAGCTTCTCCTTTGAATGAACTTGTGAAAAATAATGTTGCATTTTGTTGGAATGATAAGCATGAGCAAGCCTTCCAAAGGCTAAAAGCTCAACTCACCAATGCACCAATTCTAGCTCTCCCAAATTTTTCCAAAACTTTTGAGATAGAATGTGATGCATCGGGAGTAGGCATAGGTGCGGTATTATTGCAAGGTGGTCACTGTAAGGACCTGTAAAATTGAATTGGAATAAAAAGGGTTATATTTTAAAAGAATTCTATGTATGTTTTATTTAAAATAAAAAGGGAGGAAAAAGTTAAGTTTAGAAGGCTATGAGATCGCCGGTCGCCTGCTACACGTGAGCGCCAGGTGGACGTCGCCAGGGCGCGAGGCATGCAGGCATCGCGCGGGCGCGAGAGGCATGCGGGCATCGTGCAGGCGCGAGGCATGCGGGCATCGCGCAGGCGCGAGGCATGCGGGCATCGCGCGGGCGCGAGGCATGCGGGCATCGCGCAGGCGCGAGGCATGCGGGCATCGCGCGGGCGCGAGGCATGCGGGCATTGCCAGGGCGCGAGGCATGTGGACGTGGCCAAGGCGCGAGAGGCATGCGGGCATTGCCAGGGCGCGAGGCATGTGGACGTGGCCAAGGCGCGAGAGGCATGCGGGCATTGCCAGGGCGCGAGGCATGTGGGCGTGGCCAAGGCGCGAGAGTTATGAGGGCGTCGCCAGGGAAGACATCGGTCGTCTCCCAGAGGAAGACATCGGTCGTCTTCCAGGGCGAAGGAGACATCGATCGTTCGCCAGGATGAGTCAGCAGTGGAAAGTTATCGCGCGACGTCGAGTTTCACACAGAGTAAAGTGGGACCCAGACTCCCAGCATGAAACGTCCTGCACACGCGCCACGTAGACAAAAAGGGTGGTTTAGAGTGGTGACATCAGAATGTTGACATGCGCAGGAGACACTCGCGGTCGTACTGTTCAGAGCAGTGGTTGGCATGCACAAGCGACAACAGTGGTAGTACTGTTCAGAGCAGTGGTTGGCATGCACCAGAGACAACAGTGGTCGTACTGTTCAGGGCAGTGGTTCTCAGACTTTCCTGCAGAAGGGGTGGCAGCAGCAGCATGCGTGGACAGGTAAGTTGGGATTCAAAAGCCACTGCGGGATGGCAAAGAGCGTTACGGACTCAAGAGTGTTAGAGTGAGTGCAAACTTCCTCCCTCCCTTCTTCCCTTCCTTGCGTTGAGACTCAGGCAACCTCCAGCATCAGTGCGACAAGCGACGTTGCCCTTAGAGCACCTAAGAGGTTCTCTGCAAGTTCTACAGACCAGGCGCTGAAAACAGAGCTAAGGCATCCTTCAGGCTCGGTGGGTTTTGAGCTCGCGGTATTTTACGCAAGTCCAGGTAAGGGAAGCTAGACTTCATTTTCAATACAAGCCATAGTTTAGCTATTTCTGAAGTGAGGGCGACGTGGTCGCCGGTTTTCGTTTTCATCTTTGCAAAATGCTCTGTGCTATGTGTTTGGGCGACGTGGTCGCCGGTTTTAAATGCAGACTTCGAAATACCCTGTTTTTGAACTAGATCGCCGGTTTTGGCATTGTTTACGAACTCCCTGTTTTTGATGTTGCTTTGAAACGGTATGAGATTTAAATGAGATATTCGAAAATAAGAACCTTGGAGTGAGCTTTTGCTGTGATTGAAATCTTTCCTTTAAGTGTTATGAGATGTGTTGCATGATGTGAATGTGGATCGAGGCATAGTATTTTCAGGAAAGAAAATACCGTGTAAGATCGTGTAGGATGTGCATTGATCGGTGATTCCTAATGAGATATCCTGACTCTGCTGAGATAATGGAATCCCATAGAGGAAGTTACTCAGTTGTGGAGAGTCGAAGGAGGTTCATAGGAATGGGTGAGTCGTGTGAAACAGAACGAGCTCGGCCTGTTCTATGGATTAACCCTGTCATACCGGGAGAACTATTGACATTGAGATTATATATGCGCATGCTGTATGGATTCACAGCGACCCTGTGTGGATTTCACAGTGGTATGGTATGACAGGTGCAGATCTCTGAGTCTAATCAATGCATGAGTCTTCCGGAAGTAGTGTCAAGTGTCTTGTGTGCTGAGTCAGTGGTGGTCTGACATGTGAAATGAGGAACTTGAAATTGATAGACACTTGATACAGTTGTGAAATAGAATGACTCTGGAAAATATTGCGAAATGTGTGATTTCTGGGCGATCAGGTGAAGAGTATGAGAAACTTGATAACTTTACGTGAATATCTTGAAATTGTTTACCTTGATTTTATTTTAATTATCTTTATTTAAACTCTCTTTAAAATGTCTAGCTTACCCTGCGTGTTTTGGTTCTGTGGCTGTTCTCTTAAAACTGTGATGATCGTGTATAACTTACACGGGAGCAGATGATCTTCCAGGAAGTAGAGCTCCTTAGTGAGTGGTCGCCGGAAGGAGATCGCCAGATTTCTGTTCTGGTAGCAGATCGGCTATTTTGGGTCCTCCGATAGGAGATCGGCCTCTTCCGATAGGAGATCGGTCTCTTCCGATAGGAGATCGGCCTCTTCCGATAGGAGATCGCCTGCTTTGTTTTTTTTTACTGTATTTTGTTTATGTTTCTGGAAAATTTGACCGAATTTGTATTAAACTCCCTGTGAGGAGAAACTACATTTCATATATATAATATTTTGTTCACTTCAATCTATTTGTTACCTTTATTTTCATTATATACATTTGTATAGTATTTTGGCGGGATGTTACAGTCACCCCATTGCATATTTTAGCGAAAAACTCCATGGTGCCACCCTCAATTACCCCACCTATGACAAAGAGCTTTATGCTTTTGTGAGAGCCCTAAAGACTTGGGAACACTACCTTGTGACCAAAGAATCTGTAATCCATAGTGATCACGAGTCTTTAAAATATCTAAAGGGCCAACACAAGCTCAACAAGAGACATGCTAAATGGATGGAATTTCTTGAACAATTTCCTTATGTAATCAAGTACAAGAAAGGAAGTACCAATATAGTGGCCGATGCTCTTTCAAGACGGCACACACTCTTTTCAAAATTGGGTGCTCAAATTCTTGGATTTGATCACATAAGAGAGCTTTATCAAGATGATCAAGAATTTTCATCCATCTATGCCCAATGTCAACATAGAGCGCAAGGAGGTTACTATGTGTCCGAGGGATATCTTTTTAAAGAAGGAAAACTTTGCATTCCCCAAGGCACACATAGGAAACTCCTTGTCAAAGAATCACATGAGGGGGGACTCATGGGCCATTTTGGAGTTGATAAGACTCTAGACATTTTGAAAGTAAAATTTTGTTGGCCACACATGAGGAAAGATGTCCAAAGACATTGTTCTAGATGCATAGCATGTTTGAAAGCAAAATCTAAAGCAATGCCTCATGGACTCTGCACTTCCTTGCCGATTGCAAATGCTCCTTGGGAAGACATTAGCATGGATTTCATTTTAGGACTCCCTAGGACTGCAAGAGGCCATGACTCTATCTTTGTGGTAGTGGACCGTTTTAGCAAAATGTCCCATTTTATTCCATGCTACAAGGTAGATGATGCTCAAAATATTTCTAGGCTCTTCTTTAGAGAAGTGGTGAGACTCCATGGTATACCTAGAAGTATAGTGTCCGATAGAGATCCCAAGTTTATAAGCCACTTTTGGAAAACTCTTTGGAGTAAACTTGGAATAAGACTACAATTTTCCACTTCTTGTCATCCTCAAACGGATGGTCAAACCGAAGTAGTCAATAGATCTCTAGGAACTATGCTTAGGGCTATCATGAAGGGAAACCACAAGTCTTGGGATGAGCACCTTCCCCACATTGAGTTTGCTTATAATAGAGTAGTCCACAAGACTACTAATGCTTCTCCTTTTGAAGTAGTATATGGATTTAATCCTCTCACACCTATGGACTTGTTATCCCTTCCTAATCCACAAGATTTTATGCATAAGGAAGGAGCAATCAAGGCCGATTTTGTTAAGAAAATTCATGAGAAGGTTAAACTTCAAATACAACAACAAAATGAGAAGTATGCAAAATACCACAATAAGGGGAAGAGGGAAATGATTTTTGAGGAAGGAGACTTAGTTTGGCTTCATCTTCAAAAAGATAGATTTCCCACTCAAAGGAAGTCCAAACTAAGTCCCCGAGGAGATGGACCCTTTCAAGTCCTCAAGAGAGTCAACAACAATGCATACAAGTTGGACCTACCTCTTGAATATGGAGTGCATGACACATTTAATGTAATTGACCTATCTCCATTTGTAGGTACCAATGAAGACTTGGATTTGAGGACAAATCCTTTCCAAGGGGGAGGGGATGATGGAGAGAGGCCAAGCTCACCCCACCATGAAAGCCAAGGGCCAAGACTAGACTGTCTAGAACCACATGGAGAGCGTCTAGCACAAGACAAGAGGGAGCTACATGAGGAGCGTCTAGGAGGGAGCCTAGACTGTCTAGGACCTCTCACAAGGTCCATGGCCAAGCACATTCACGCCCAAATAAGTCAAGCCACGGATGGGAGGGAGAAGACCTTGTACATGCTACTTGGAGGCCCATTAGGGGTAGCTTAGTAGATTAGTGTAGTGTAGAAAGCAAAACTTGCTCACTTAGGGGTGTGCTATCAAAAAGGTGCCCTTAGCAATAGAAGGAGGGGTGTGCTAGAAAATAGGTGCCTTTAGCAAAAGAAGGAGGGGTGTACTATCAAATGTTGCTTTCTTGACCTATCTTCTAGAATATTAGGATGATGGTGTGGTTTGACTAAAGTCAATACCCTAGGCAACCCCACTTTTTGTATTTCCATCCCTACCCTTTAAGCTTGCTCACCAAGGCTCCTAAATCTATAAATAAGGAGGCCTACCTCATGTATTTTCAAGATTAATATGAGTAAAGTTATGCTGCCAAATTTGTGCCAAGCTTTGCTCTCTCCTAGTTTCTAGGAATTGATCTTCATCTCCTTCACCTCACCAAGGGTTGGCCGAACCTCCCTACTCCCATACACATCATGCACCTTCAAGATCACCATCACTCCTAGGAGGGTCTTGCTCATTTCAACCATTGCTTCCGCACCATCTTCAACATCCAAGGAGAGCTCAACATGTGAAGGCCATCAGGAGGAGAGGAGGCGCTTGGGGGGTGCTCCCTGAAGGATGGAGGTTGCCCCTCTATGGTAGAAGAGGTCGTCGCAGCAACCTCTACCCTATTTCTTTTGAAGACAAGGCTTGAGCAGGTGTCCTCATCTTAAGAGATCACCACCACTACTACCCTTTTTTGTTTGCTTTCGGAGGCGAGGCCTGGGGCAGCAGCGGCGGGGGAAGAAGGGCCAGCAGGACCTGAGCCACCTGCTGTGCGGCGATCCAGCAGATCGGCCAGCCTTTTCTTCTTCTCAACATCCAAGACCATATCTGCAATAGACAACAAGTGTGAGATAAGATGTGACACACAAGTTACTAAAAAAAACTGCAGGCAAAGACAAGAAGAAGTAAAACAAGTACCAATATAGATGTTGAGAGTTTCAGTATCATACTCATGCCTAATCAGCTGGGCGGTGTTAAACACCACTCCCCAGTTGGAGAGAAGTTGGCATAAGTCGCGATCAAAGGGGGTCAGCTCCTCGAGTCCTCGGGGTTTCTTGAATTTCAGCTTCTCCACCCAGTACAAGGGGAACCCGTTGAGTAGGGTGGAGTCGTAGGAGCTGCAGCAGACCCTAAAGAACTTCCCTTTGAAGCCCTTGTAGGATTGTTGGAAGAGAGTCAGCAGAACTCTCCCTGCCACCCCGTTGAGGCTTACCCAAAGCCTCTTCTCGGTACTTTTCGCTTCAAAAAAATAGAGGAAGACGTCCACGAAGGGAGGGAACCCCAGGTTATTGCATAAGATGGAGAAGGCCCTCACGAAGGCCCAACTGTTGGGGTGCAGCTGGGTAGGCACCACGTAAAGCTCCGTGAGGAGGGCCCTCTCAAACCCTGTGAAAGGAAAGCGAACGTTGACCCGCTTGAAGACGGTGGCGTAGAGGAAGAAAAAAGGCTCTTCGTCGTTGGAGCAATTGGCAGCGCAGACTGGTTCGCCCTCTGTGCAAGGTCGAACTGAGACATATGCATTGCATTCTCTGCCAAAGACGCGCCCTTTGGTCTCATGCTCGTCATCCCTGTGCTTCCTTGGGTCTTCACAAGAAGTGAGTTTTGAGGTCTCAGCAAGGAGTTCCTCAGGGGCCCAAGAGTAGAGGGCCCTGTAGTCAACTGCGGGAGGAGGGTTGGAAGTAGTTTTGGTTCTTGCCATCTCGAATCTAAAACAAAATGAGAGGCAAGAGGAAGGAAACAAAGCTTTAGAAGGAAGCGAGGGTATGTTTTGAACGGTGGACAACAACTCAAAGACGAAGAACGCAAACAGGAACAGAAGAACAAAAAACCCTAAAATGCAGAAATCATAAACAGTCCCAGAGTAGTTATAGCATATAAGGGGTAGCAGAATCATAAAACAGAGGCAAGAGGAGGAGTAAAAGTCATACCTTTAAGTAGATGAAGACGAGGGGTTGTAAGGGTTGAAGGGAGAGTGGAAACGCTCGAGAGAAGATGATGATCACAAAGTTTCAAGTGAAAGTGATGAAACACTACTAAGGCGCGGGTTTTTGAAGGGGTTTAACGTAGGCAAGGGAGCGCAAACATTAAGAAGCTCTAACCGTTGATCTAGCCACGTGTCCACAGATTAAGGGAGTTTGGTGAGATGTCCCTTCGGCGCACTGTTCATGTCCTTTCACTCAGTGCCACGTAGGTCGCCCGAGCTGATGACTAAGTCTCTTCGCTAAACAAGTTAACAACTTGAGATTGGGGGGCTTATATACCGATCAGTCCTCAGGCACCGAGAACAGTTAGTAATGGTAGGCCACATCAGCTGCACCCCACAGCATGGGTCAGAGCCACGTGGGCTAGGTCTGTAACATCCCGCCAAAAACTTTGGAATAATTATAAAATGAAATAAAGGTAAACAAATATATTGAAAAGAACAAAATTATATATATATAAAGAAGTTTCTCCTCACAGGGAGTTTAATACATATTCGGTCAATTTTCCAAAACGTAAACAAAATACATTAAAATATGAATACAGGCAATCTCCTAACAGCAAAAAGGCGATCTCCTATCAGAGAACGGTGATCTCCTATCAGAAAACAGAAAAAAGGGTGATCGCCTAACAGAAAGAGGAACAGGCGATCTCCTTCCGGCGACCACTCACTGAGGAGCTCTACTTCCTACAACATCATCTGCTCCCGTGTAAATTATACACGATCATCACAGGTTTAAGAAAAAGCCAAACACAACACCAAAATCACAGGGTAAGCTAGATATTTGAAAGAGAATTTAGATATGAACTTTAAAATCAAGGTAAAACAAATTCAAGATACCCACGTAAACCATCAACTAAACACATATTTCATAATATTCTCAAGAGTCATTCAAATCACATAATGCATCAAGTGTCTATCAAATTCCCTGTTCCTTAATTTTCACGTCAGACTTCTACTGACTCATCACACAAGACATTTGACACTACTTCCGGAAGACTCGTGCGTTGAACTTAGCATCCAGAGACATGCACCTGTCATACTGCCCCACTGTGAAATCACACACATTCACAAGCGTATAAATGAATCTCAATATCTCCACTCTCCTAGTATGACAGGGTTAATTCATATAACAGGCCGAGCTCGTTCTTTTTCACACGACTCACCCATTCATATGAACCTCCTTCGACTCTCACCAACTGAATAACTTCCTCTATGTGATTCCATTATCTCAGCAGAGTCAGGATCGCCTCATTCACAGGATACTCACAGATCAATACACCCTCATAAATCTCCATACGATATTTTCTTTCCTGAAAATACTATGCTTTGATCACTCTTTCACATTCATCCAATGCATCATTCAACACGTAAAAGCACAATACCATCATATAACATTTGAATCTTTTCTCAAACAATCCCAATCACAGTAACAAGCATACCACCGACCAGGTTTTCGAATAGCATATACATTCTTCATTTCACTCTCGACAAATTCAAAGCGACACTAAACAGGGGAGTTCGAAAGCTGTATTTAAAACCGGCGATCACGTCGCCCAAACACATAAGAACAGAACATCATGAAAAAGGGGTTTAAAACCGGCGACCACGTCGCCCTCACTTCAGAAAACAGCAATTCTACGGCTTTTATTGAAATAAAGCTAGCTTCCCTTACCTGGACTTGCGCAAAACACCAAGAGCTCCAAGACCCACCGAGCTTAAAGGATGCCTTAGCTCTGTTTTAGCGTCTGGTTTGAAGGACTTGCAGAGAAACTCCCAGGTGCTCCAAGGGCAGTCGTCGCTGGTTGCACTGGTGCTTGAGGTTGCCTGAATCGCAGCGCGAAGGAGAGAAAAGAGAGGGATGAAGATGCACTCACTCTTTCACTCTCGAGTCTCTATAACGTTCTTTGCCTCCTCGCAGTGGGTTTTTGAATCCAAGCCTACTAGTCCACGCATGTTGCTGCCACCACCCCCTCTGCAAGAAAGCCAGAGTGTACGTTTCACTAAACAGTACGGCCATGGTTGTCTTCTTGTGCATGCCAACCACTTCCCTGAACAGTACGACCGCGAGTGTCTCTTGCGCATGCCAACCTTCTGATGTCACTATTCTGAACCACCCTTTTTGTCCACGTGGCGCGCGTGCAGGACGTGCCATGCTGGGAGTCTAGGTCTCACCTTAACTGTGTGAAACTCGACATCGCGCGATAACCTTCCACCGATGACCGCTCGCGCGATGACTATCCACTGAGGTCTCATACTGGCAAACGACCGATGTCTCTCCCTGGAAGACGACCGATGTCTCTCTCTGGGAGACGACCGATGTCTATCCCTGGCGACGCCCGCATGCCTCTCGCGCCCTGGCGATGCCTGCATGCCTCGCGCCCCGACGACGCCCGCATGCCTCTCGCGCCCCAGCGTTGCCCGCATGCCTCGCGTCCCGACGTTGCCCGCATGCCTCTCGCGCCCTGGCAACGTCCACATGCCTCGCGCCCTGGCGATGCCCGCATGCCTCTCGCGCCCTGGCAACGTCCACATGCCTCGCGCCCTGGCGATACCTGCATGCCTCGCGCCCTGGCGATCATGCGTAGTAGGCAACCGGCGATTATGTACTAACCAGGCGATCTTATAGTCTTCTAAGCTACACTTTCCTTCCTTTTTATTTCAAATGAAAACATACTTAGAATTCATTTAAAATATACCCTTTTATTCCAATTTAATTTTACAGGTCCTTACAAGGTCCCACGGGTAGTATGGACTAGTGGGCTGATTAGTCATCAGCACGTCGATCACCAGAGTGGAACGATGTGTCCTCGTCACGCAACGGGATGATGAGTCCTCGACAACAGGGTGCGACGAGGTGACATCAGTCTTGGGTGTTTCAAACAACAGAACTAGAACATCTAAGGTAGGTGTTGAGAGAAGACCAATTATCAGTAAAATGCCTAGAGGTAGGGAGAGGCCTAAGTCACGAAGCACCCATGTGTGTGACAGGAAAAACACAGTTAGGTGCAGAGTCTTGAAGGGTTAAGTGCCCATCATGATTAGGGTTTCCAAGTGAGGCCGCATGCATGACACGTGAACAGTGAAGGCACTCCCAGGACAGGTGGCCCCAGAGATTAGGTGCACGAGGGGGTACCCAGGTGGCCATCCTGTTACAATTTGCACTTCAGTTAAGGGAAGCCTTACGCGCTAGATTACCCTAAGACTGGGCAATAGCGGCGCAAGGGTATTCTTGTAGAAACCCTAGACTATATAAAGGGTAGTAAAACACTTCACAAAGGTACGTAGTTTCTAGACCTAAACTAAGATACTCAATACACTTGGTGTGCTTGCCCCAGTATTGACTTGAGCGACGAAGTGCAAACGGCCTCTAGGGCGCCCCTTTCTGTTTTTGCAGGTGCAGGTTGTTTCGATACAATGAAGCATTACCTAAGGAGAGAGAAGGAGGCGTGAGATTGTCGTAGAGTCAATCGACAGGGGAGTCAACCTGGAAGAACACTTACATTTCTAATTATGGTTGATAGGTTAGGTAGAACACAACCAAGAATCTTATGTTATGAACAAAACAAGTCTCTGCCAAGTGAACTAATGGATAGACATAGACATAGAAAATCCGACCAAAAAGCACAAGAAACTATGTTCAAACTAAGATCACCAACTCAACAACGATTTTGGTGTACTTTTTTCCATACCTCTCGATAAATCAACTCTCTAACATCATCTTTGGTCAATTTTCTCCTCTCAAACTCAAACTCTAGCTTTGAAATGGATTGAGAGGACAGTTCACAGTCCACATTTGACAAACCATGGAAATAAGAGTCACTTAGTGTCTGCAATCACAAGCACAACAAAGAAGAAGTAAGGAAATTCAGAAATTATCTGCATAATTGTGTTAAAGAGGTTCATTTGGTACATTAAACGAAATTTCCTCTTTGGTAGCTATCTAAGTATACCATTGGTTTTCAACAGTAGAGAATACCAACCTTTAAATCCCTAATCATTATTCAATTAACTTAATAAAAAATTATAATGACTTCTCTTTTGTATCATTCCCGTTACCGAAAAATAAGCTTGCACCGTTTCTTTGAATCTATACCCTTGCAAGCAAACATAAACCCATTTCCCTCAAATAAAACCCTCACGAACAAAGACAAGTCAAACAGAAACGCAAGATATAAAAAAAACTGATCAAATTGGCAACTTCCTAAAATTGAAACATACCAGCAATTCCATGGATAGAGACTCAACCTTGGATTCATAAAGGTAATAGTGGAGGCGAGGGGTTTTGGGGGTTTCGATGAAACCAGCACCGTGGTTAACCAAATTCAAAGGCGACATCACAAAACCCTTATTGAAAACCTTCACATTCTCGTGATGTCCCTTTGCACTCTTCCTGGCATGCAACACCATCATTCTCTTCTTCCCGAGATCGGTGCAACAACATTCTGCCTCGGCTACTTGTTCCCGGAGCTTTGTGATTGTCTCCTTCCCTTAACCCTCCGAGTTTTCTTCTTCTCCATTCTTTTGCTCCCCACACTCAACCCAACCTGAAAAATAAAGAAAAAAATTGAAAAATAAAGATTAAGAAGAAAAAGAGAAAGAATATAGTTGGTACATGATGGTGGGGTGGGGTGGAAGGTGAAAATAGAAGGCAAAACAAAGAGAGAAAGAAGAAAACGGGGCCACTGAATTTTGAAAGAAAGCATGAAAATCATATTGAAAATCAAGACAAAAAAAATGCTGAGTTGGAAGAAAATGAAGACCTAAAGGTTTACATTACATAGTATAATTAAAAAGATGGACAAGCAAAAGTAAATATAAAGAAACAAAATTAAAAAAACACTTAATGCTTATGAGAGGTTTAAAAAACCTCTAGAAAGTGTGTGATTTACTAGAGCTTTGAATAACCTCTATTAAGTGTATACCTTTCTAGAAATTATAATAACCTCCACCAATAAACCTCTATTAAAGTTATAAATTTTTGTAGTGAAATAATTAATGTTAATTTTGCAGTTAAGAATGGTTATAAAAAAATATTCATATATATAAAATCCACTACAAATTTGAAAATAAAATTGCTTTTTCTTTGTCGATTTCCTTATTAACAATAATGACCAATCTATCCACGCTCATAGGAATTCATAATTTGAAATTACTTAGATTCTTCTTATATTATTGTTCTCGCCGGTTGACTCGGTTGTCGTTGACCTTGAGATAGGTAGTGGCTCCTTTGTTCCTTGGCGGTGGGCTGATGGCTCCGTTGAGGCAGAGGGGCCCTACCTGTAATTGCACTCCGATGCTCAAGTCAGTACAGGGCAAGAAACATCAAAATAACTGAGGTATCTCTCAAATTGAGAGTGTATAAGAGCCCTAAGTTTGTATATTGTGTTCGTGTGTGAACCTGTATTTACCTTGGGTGTTACCCCTTTATATAGCTATTTCTTCGTTACCTGCTGCCTGCGTGCCCCTGCCCTAGTGATGCCTCTAGAGAATCTTAGGGTTATCTCCACGGGATTCTAGGGCACATTATCTCCCTATAATACCATGGCAACCTTCCTTTCTTAGAGTGCAACTCTCGTGGGCCTATTTCTTTTAGGAGTGCGTAACTTAAGGGCTGGCCGCTAGGGTTTTAGTGTCTAACCTAGCGTCGCCAGCCCAAACTTATCTAATAACTTAGTATCTCACGTGCTTCAAAACCTTCACGTGCCTCCCATGCATTTCTAAGGATATTCTCTCGCGTCAGAGCCTTACGTCTTGATTACATCCTGCATGCATGACATATCTATGAAACTAGTTTTGCGCCTTGACACGTGTAATTCTGTGGGCCCTACCATGCCGACCTCTCCTGTGCTGACCTCTCACTCATGTGCCGACGTCCGAGGTCTGGCCACTACAATTATTAATTAATTTGATTTTCTATTAAAAAAGAAAGTGCCTTATTTTAATTGATTATATGATCTATTAATATTAATATAGAGATTAAGTAAACTATCTACAATCTTAATTAAAAATATATATATATATATATATATATATATATATATATATATATGCTTATTATTTTGAAATTGGTTGAAAAAAATACAAAATTTAATAATTAGATAATATAGCTTATAAATCAGGGAGTGAACTTGAATGCTTTATTTAGGGTTAGGTAAAAGTTTTCATGCCTCCACAAATCATGAAAAACTTCTGACTCGCTTCTTCAAAGTTCAAATGGTGATGAAGCAAACCAAATTTTGTGTCTTGTATAGCCTCTTCACATGAACACAACGAAGGAAGTCGGCAACCAAAAAACGATCCAAGTTCTGCAAGTTCCTTTTGCATTGATCGCAACTTCTTCCCCGTTGTTCGCCTCATTCTCGCTAACCGCGATTACGACCGCGGCTCTTACGCTCTCAAGGAGTCCATCGTTGCCACCTCTCTTGACTCTCTCGATACCTTACAACTAATCAATTGGCATGAGGAACACAACAGAAAATTTTGCATTGCTCGCCACTGTGGTGCTGCACTGTAGGCAAGGGACCGCTTCGAGTGGGTTGACGATAAGGGAGTTGAATGAGTTGCTTGATTGGTTGGCTTCCGATAAAAACGACCAAGAAAATACTGGTTCTTTCTAACCTTATCTAAAAGACAAATGCACAAGAAATGAAGTGGATTGTCATGATAATTTTTAAAGATCTAAAGTTGGAAATTAGTGGAAAAAGCATTTTTCACAAGTTCCATCTGACATAGAAGACTTGAATGACTTAAAATTAGTATGTGAAAAGTTAAGGATTGGAAACGCATGGAGGTAAATCCAGTTATGAAGTTGGGTTGAGGTGAAATGATTTCATTCAACAAAAAGAATCTTTAATTTCATGTTCTCCATCAAGGACTCCTTGGTGAAGTCAACAAAATTTACGATAGAGATTGACTTAACCCTGGATTCAAAATATTTTGTTTTACAAATCATAAAAATTCGTATAATGTTACTTCTTTCCTTGATTTGTTTAATTATTTTAATTCTTTCCTTGATTTATTTAATTGTTTCAGAAGAAGTTTAGTCCCCAATTATAAACCAGAAAGTTATACAAAAATAGGTAAAATATAAAGGCTCGGGCAAAAAACAAAATACAAGTCCCTTTTGCTAAATTAAGTTGGTTCTGCTCTCCTAAGTATCTATGTCTACATCTGAAAAAATCCATCATCTCTTCCTTCACAGGATGGATCTTGCCTGCTATGACATGGCAACGTAAAGGTACTCCAAAATCAATTAACTGCAACTGCTTCACTATTCTAGCTACTATCATCTTATCTTCACTTCCAAGCTCTACAGGCCCAACACACTTGGTCTCCTCAGTATAGGCTGCAAGGCAAAGAGGGGAAGGCCATTTTAAACTAGATACACATATTTCTTTTCCTGATTTGGGCTATGAGAGCAAATGGTAACTTTTCTCAGGTCATCATACACTTCTCCTCTGCAATAAATACACTCTTCACAAGGTACACTCACCCTCCCCAGGGACTCTCTTAATGCCCCTAATTTTCTTATGCTCACTTCTCTACAAATTTAGTGATTTGAATTCAATCTAATCAATTATTTATTTCAGCAAACCATTTGAGAACGAAATCAAGAAATTCTCCTGGGAGTGAATAAAAACTATTATAGATTTGCCGTTTACCCGAATGAAATGGACGCCGTTTCTGTGTTCTGGGAATTGGAATTCGCCACCCCAATTCGGCAAGTTCAATTCTTTCCAATAAGAAGTAACGTATTTTGCTGATTCGGTACTGTAATATGCACACTATTTGTTTGATGAGAGTCCTGCACGGAATAAAACACCCACATGACGATAATTTTCTTTGCAGGTTCTGAATGACAGTGCAACTGCCACATTTTTAATTCATACTTGTGAATAATGTACTGCACCTTATCATTTCCCTGTGTTCATTTTGTTCCGGTGGGAAGAAATTGTTGCAACTACAGAGTCACTTTAGCAGCACATTCAAAAAAAAGAAGACCACCAAAGGATAACCGGTATCGACCTCCAAAGGATAACAGGTATCGACCACATCCTAAGCAACCTCCAGATTTTGGTGTTAATTTGTTCTTGAAGAAGCCTAGCACCACCTCTAAACCAACTGAGGCTGATTTTGATATCAATCAAGAGAATGATGAAGAGGAGGATGAAAATATTGGTGTTGTTTGGGAATCAGATGAGCTTGAAGCCATCTCATCACTTTTCCAAGGTAGAATTCCGCAGAAGCCTGGAAAATTACATCGAGAAAGACCACTTCCTCTCCCAGCTCCCTACAGGCTCCGACCTTTGGGACTACCTAAACCAAAAACACAAGTAAAATTGACAGCTCCAGCTGTGGTCTCTTCTCGGGCTTCTATGGCTAAGAAAGTGTACAAAAGCCCGAGTTTCCTAGTTGGACTGGCAAGAGAAATAAGTAGGCTTAGTCCAGCTGAAGATGTATCTAAAGTTCTTGGAAAGTGGGTGCAGTTCCTGAGGAAAGGGTCCCTGTCATTGACAATAAGGGAATTAGGTCATATGGGATTTCCTGAGAGAGCTCTGCAAACATTCTTATGGGCACAAAATCAACCTCATCTCTTCCCTGATGATTGGATTCTGGCCTCAACTGTTGAAGTCTTGGCCAGGAATCATGAGTTGAGAATTCCATTCAACATTGACCACTATACTGGTCTGGCAAGTCGTGCTGTATTGGAGGCAATGATCAAGGGTTTTATAAAAGGAGGGAACCTCAGACTTGCGTGGAAGGTTCTAGTAGTTGCCAAAAGGGATAAAAGAATGTTGGATTCTAGCATTTATGCCAAGTTAATATTAGAACTTGGAAAGAACCCTGACAGACACAGGCATGTGTTGCCCTTGTTAGATGAACTTGGAGAACGAGATGAATTGAATTTAAGCCAGCAAGATTGTACTGCTATAATGAAAGTATGTGTTAAGATGGGGAAGTTTGAAGTAGTTGAGAGCCTGTTTAGTTGGTTCAAGCAGTCTAGCTATCAACCAAGCGTAGTTATGTTCACTTCTGTTATTCACAGCCGTCACTCAGAGAAGAAATACAAAGAGGCATTGGCTGTAGTTTGGGAGATGGAGTCTTCTAATTGCCTTTTTGACCTTCCTGCTTATCGTGTGGTAATAAAACTGTTTGTTGCTCTGAATGATCTATCTAGGGCCATGAGATATTTTTCAAAACTTAAAGAAGCTGGATTTTCTCCCACTTTTGGCTTATACAAGGACATGCTTCAAATTTACATGGCCTCTGGGAGGACTGCAAAGTGCAAAGAGATCTGCAAGGAGGCTGATATAGCAGGATTCAAGCTAGATAAATATCAAGTGTCACAGATAAATGAAAATTTGTAGACTTGAAGAATCCTGCAAGCATTACCATTGTTTTATAATTAAATCCCTCTGTCTAATATAATCGCTGGGCCTCCTTTTGTACATTGACAAATATAATGAATTCTTTCCGCATTGAGATTAATAATTTGGAATGTTCAATATAATATAGGAGAATTTGACAACTATAAGCTGCTTTTCATCTGTCATTGTATGAATCCTTCAAATAAACATGTTCATATTAATTGCTGTACACTGTACCTATGGCATCAGCAAACCAACTATTATGGCAAGCTTGAGAACCAAAACAGAACCTACATGACCCACTCCTTGTTTGGCTAAACTGTCTGCAGTTGGACTTCCTTCCCTAAGAGTGTGCTGGAAGTTAAGGTTCCAGTCATGAGAGATGAGCCTTCTAATGTTATCCAGCAAAGGTGCATGAGGATGAGTGGGATCAGCATTTAATACCTTATGAGCGCAGGACATTTTTATCTAACGTAAAAAGGTTTAGAATTTAAAATTGGGCACTATTATTTCCAAGTGACCAATTCTTGTTTATAAGTTATCATTACAGAGAATCTTTGAAGTGAATATCACCTCTCTCTAACATCCCAAATTTGTTGTGTGCTTTTCCACGTATTTTCTTTTAAGCCGACGCCTCCTCCGACCATGATTATAGTTTCAACATTAATGGAGAGTGTAAAACTTCCAAGATAATGTTTATGTTTGACTACTTTATTTGCTGTCCTGATCCTGTCAGCACTTATTTTTGGAATCAATTCTGTTTATGCATTCCAAGGTATAGAATGCATGATATTTTATTTGTTGCCCTGATCCTGTCAACTCAGTTCTACATAAAGTTGGAAGAAAAATTGCATGCAAAGGAAGCTGAGATTAATCAAATACAAGCAACATCACAGGTAAGTTGGCGAATAATAGCTTCTGATGGCAAGAATATTAGAATATCAAGCGAAAGGCTCTTTATATGAATAGATGAGTTGACATACATCAATGGAACCTGGAACCAAGTCCCAGTTTTACAATTAATTTTATTTCTGCTTCTATATGTCTATGGTGCGGGAGAAGCAAATTGAATAGGACGAGATCTGATGGTTGTATCCAAAACCGTTAAGTTGTGGTTGGATTATGTCATGTGCCCTAGTCTCGGTGAGAAATGGGTACATGAAGTTTTATTCGATGTGTTATGTATGGAATATGTTGGATTCTAATTGAAGGTGCTAATACGATTGTTACCAATGAATTTGCTAATTGTGTTTTTTTTTAAACTAACTATTTTCTCTTCACTATTATTTTTGGTATTTCAATTGGTATCATTAATTCATTCTCTTCCTAAATTTTATCAAATATTCTCTACAACCGTTGCCAAATACTGAGAAGTGAAATAATATTGTATGAAATGACATTTAAACAGTACAGAGTGAGGAAACAAATGTAGAAGGATTTTGTTATATTTTTTAGCTACTATTTTGTACTCTAACTGGATCCAGTTATTTGCATTTCGTGAAGCTTGAATTTTTTTGAAAATTTCTTGATGAAGCATAATAAAAAATATATATTATTTTGTTTAAAAAAATATTATTAATATTGACAATTTTGAACTATTAACACTTATTTAATATTTAAATAACTTCTTTACATTTGAATATAATTGAAATCTGTTATTTAAATGAGAAAATTAAATTTAATAAATTTGAATTATTTTATCTAAACAATATTTAAAAAATAAATAATTTAATATTACATCAATTTAAATATAATAAATGTTTCAAAAGTTATGAAATTTATCAAAAGTTAAAGTTAATACTTCATTGTTCGAATGCTTGCCACTGGGAGGAGGTAATACACTTTATTTAACATGATTTTGTTCACAAAAGAAACAAAATAACAACGGTACCCTTATCGTTATAGGTGCAATTTAACAAACAAATAAATCAATAGAAAAATGCAGAACACGAGTTGTTATAGAAAC
Source organism: Phaseolus lunatus (assembly GCA_013389735.1). Classification (NCBI taxonomy): domain Eukaryota; kingdom Viridiplantae; phylum Streptophyta; class Magnoliopsida; order Fabales; family Fabaceae; genus Phaseolus; species Phaseolus lunatus. Next base: position 29,687,472 of record CM023858.1, on the reverse strand, counting down.
CAAAAAATCAACAGCACACTAGGGTAAGCAGAACATCATAAACCAAATTATCTAACAAACTAAGCAAAAAATACTAGAACACAAGATCTGATACAAAGCAAAATAACATTGTTGGTGCCAATTTCAATTGGATATATAGTTACAACTAAGTAAATAATCACTTTTCGGAGGCTGAATATTTCAAGACCCAAACTCTCCATCCACCAATGAATTTTAGTTAACTTTTGGCCCTGATTAGAAACCAAAAGGTTTAACAAAAAGAGCAAAAATACAAGGGCTCCTTCAACAAAAAACAATCAAGTCCTTTCTGCTAAACTAAACTGGTCCTGCTCTCTAAATGTATCTATGTCCTGCATTTGTAAAAATCTAGCATCTCTTCCTCCACAGGATGGGTCTTGCCAGCTATGACAAGGCAATGCAAAGGTTCTCCAAAATCAATTAACTGCAACTGATTCATTGTTCCAGCTACTATCATCTGATCTTCACTACCAAGCCGTGCAAGCCCAACACACTCCGTATCCTCAGTATAGGCTACAAGGCAAGGAGGGGAAGGCCACTTTAAACTAGATACATATATTTCTTATGAGAAATGATAGGAGGTCCAAATATATATAAAGTATAAGCGCTTACCACAGTGAAGATTTGCTCCTAATGAGCAAATACAATGGCACACATTTAAGAACCACAAATAAAGACACATGGCAGAGAAACAAGGGCCAAAATTACATAATTGGCTGATCTTTAACAACTCCTCAAAAATCTTTGAAAACAAAGCAATTTAACATGTCAAAAATCTAGAACTGATGATTATAACATCCAGTCAACAACAGACATGTAAGGATACAGTCACTGATTAGGTAAAACCAAGGGAATAGATAAATCTATAATATAGATATAAATCTATTTGACAATTCTTTCTCTAGATTAGAACTGGTTATACTATTTCAGCTTCACAAATAAGCAACCCTGAGAGCAGATTATAAAAATATGGAAACTTTTGATCGATTAAAGAAATGCAAAACTTGATCATAAGATAACATCTTTCAAAATTAGAATGTCCTAAATCCTCATTATAAACATTTTTCAGCCTTACTAGCAGGTTCACAATCAAGTGCAAAGAGAAAGCATCAGCGAATGAACTTGTCAACACATGAACTTACCTGAAGTTCAGAGATCAAGTGTAAAACCATCATATGCATTAACTTTGCAATTGTGTTTCGGTTTATGAAAAGACATTCCAGAAAAAATATAGCACATATTTAAGTTCAAACGACCACGTCAAAATCTAGGGACAAACAAATTAAACTTGCTAGTGCAAAAACCAAAACGCAGTGTTCTAACAAGCACAAGGACTGTCATCATAATAAAATCTAACAGGTCTAATTAACTTATCAGTTATCAATGTAACGATAAAGAGGGAAATCAAATAACAAGCAAAAACACGCGCATAACATCTACAATGCAAAAAACTTACAATGTAAATCACAACGGCTAAAATTTTCATCTTCACAAATAAGCAACCCGGAGAGCAGATTACAAAAACATGGAAACTTATGAATGTCTGTGGAAACGAAAATGAATTCAAACATTCAAGCAATAAGGTACAATCCTGAACGAATTTCAAAGGTCTAAATCTTTGAAATTAATGCAATCAAGAAGCAAATAATTTACAGTTGAAATTTATCAAACTAGTGTGATGTAGATGCTGACCAGATTCTTCACGATCTTGCACAATCTCCAAAAGCTGCTCAATGGCTGTGTTTATCGTCATATATCTGGGTGGTTCATAGGCTTTTTTCCCTCTGAAATGACCATAATAAAAAGGATACATAAAACATACAAAGAAAAGCATCAAACTAGACAATTCAATGAATGTCATGATACCACCAGAACATTACAATGAGTGACAGAACTTCAGCAACACCTACACGAGTCAACAGGAGAAAGAAAAAAGTTAATATTTTAAAAACCAACCTGCACAAAGATTCTAGTGTTGGCTCCTTCACACGAATATCTGTAACCATACCAAATTGGAAATTATATTAGCTCTCTCAATAAACAAAAAGGAAGAACCTTTAGTACTAGCCAAAGAAGAAACTTTTCGTTCAGATGGTACAATCTTTTGAACATATTATTGAATAAAATAACAAACGTTTATGCTAACTATCTTTTAGATGTTTACACGACACTCTAAGCAAGGAAGGAAGAAGCAGTCACAACTTAGTCACACTGTTTCATATAGTACCTGCTGCATCAGACTATAATGCATATAAAGTTATACAAGAAAATAAAATTAAAAAAAAAAGTTTTTACAGAAACTAAAATTAGCTCATATACAAATTAAAAACTAACTTGTGAGGAAGCAAGCAGGAGCAAATTTTAAATTAATTTTTTTTTTCTTCTCTCATAAATGTTTATAAAGAAGATTATCCAAGCATGTTCTAAGCACAGATAAAAGAGAGTAACCTAACAAGCAAAGAGTGTGCAGTCCCATGAGTCGATTTCTCTGAATCTTTTCATAGAAGCTATCAGGTCTCCACGTCTCAGTAAAGAAAGGTATAGAAACAGTCTCCCCATATCGGTAAAGCTGCAGACCACAAATTCCAATAGCATTCATCACAGATGCATTGTGCACTATTTTGACATCAATCCCCATCCTCTTGGCTCGAACAACAAGATCAGTGTGAGTGGTAGCCCTGAAAACAAAAAACAAAATTAATCAACCGTGAAGAAAGAGTATGGTGCAAAAAAATGCCGTACAGAGAAGAAAGCAATAGCATACCCAAAGGGGTCGCCAACAACGAGAAAAGCAACATGGTCATGGTGAGCTTGGGCAAGAATTTCATGGGCCTTTTCTTCTACCATTTCTCTGTCAGCAAGAATAATGGGTTTACCGTATAGTTTTTCCTAAGGAGATGAAAAGAGTGAAAATTGAAGAAGAGGGAAAGAGTAATAGGAAAGGAAAGGAATGGGAGATAAAAGTTGGTACCAAGTTGGAGATGCCATTGGTGGAGAGACCAAAGGAGAGGAGGGAAGTGTAAGCTTCCATGTAAACCTTGTGGCACTTGTTGACAGCTTCCAAACCCTTGAGAGTGATATCTTGCTCATCACCCAATCCTAAACCTATTATGTATAACATTTTTGTTCTCCAAGCTTTGATCTTTTCTTCTGAATTCAGAAAATACAGAGTTTAAAGCGAGAGGGGGATGGAGTCCAAAGAGGAAGAAAAGAGTGCGGCCAAAGGGAAAAGACTGAAAATGCACTCTCTTTAATTTGTTTTATAAAATTAATTTAAATAGAAAAGTTTAATTAAAATGTATAAATAATTTAGTATGAATCTTGTTTAAGTGTTAATATTCTATTAGTATTAGAAAAAATTAAATTTATAAAGTAAACTAATTATACTGACACATATATTTTAATTTTTTAAAAGTATTAAAATATGATTTAATGTATGCTATAAATAGTATAATAAAACATTTCTAAAACATATTTAATGTAAATCTAGCAATTAAAATTTTAAACGTGTATAGCTTAATTCTTTAATATATTTTTATCACTACAATAAACTTAAGTGAAGAGACTTGCGGTGTTCTCAAGATTTTGCTGGAGAACGCGATTCGTGATGCGGTGACGTAAACGGAGCACGGTGGGAGAAAGACTGTGACGGCCATAGATATCGTTTACGCCCTGAAGACGCATGGAAGGAGCCTCTATGGATTCGGCTTTTGGGCCTATTGGGTTGGATTTCTGTCTTGTTGGCTTTCCTTCTGTTAATGTAAGGAATTTATGTTATGGGTAAGGGTATTTCTTCCTGCACCCCATCATTCTTCTTCCTGCATTCCATATTTTTTGAAATTTCAAAATTGCCCTTTGCATTTTATTTCAAAACGCAGATTTTATGGTAGTGTGTGGGTTACTAGTGAGATCGAAGAGGTTGTTGCAGCAAAGGTTGAACTCGGTGAAGGTACGGTAGAGCTATTGATGTGTTGAGAAGACTTCTTTGGTGTTTTAGGTAAAAACTGAGGTGTCTAATACTATTTTAGATTAGGTATGGTAGCATGGGTGTTTCTGAAAATCGGATTTCAAAATTGGTATTCTGAAATGGGAAAATGATCTTTGGAATTGGAAATTTGTAAACGAAAAAATCCATTCTAGAATGGGATGCTTCGGAATGGAAAGTTGTTTTCTGGAATGGGATTTCTAAAAATAAAAAAATTCATTCCGGAATGGGTGCTCCCTAATGTAAAGTTATTTTCCAAAATAGGCATTCTTGAAAACACTTTCCCAGGATCGTTTTCGTCATTTTATGTTTTTATTGGGTGCAAGATGAATAATAATGGAGTGCAAGAAGAAACACGTGTAATAGTTATGTTCTACTTGTAAAGGTCATGATGTAATCATGTTTCTTATGTTATTCTAATTCTCCTTTTCATTGCAAACTTGCAAACTAATTGGTATAACTTTAAGTAAATTTACAGAATGATGAATTTTGATGGTTATATTATATGAAATTTTCGTTATTTGTGCTTTACACTCTCACTTGTATATAATTAGTTATTTTAGTGTTTGTAGACTTATTTTTCTTTCATTTTGTTTAATTATATTACCGAAATATTGAATCCTCATTATTTGTATAAAAAAATCATGTGCTATATTTTTTTCTGGAATGTCTTTCCATGAACTGAAACACAATTGCAAAGTTAATGTATATTATGGTTTTACACTTGATCTCTGAACCTCAAGTAAGTTCTGATGGAAAATTCATGTTGGGTTGGGCTCATTTCCTATGTGGAGGTCCAATCTAATTTTTAATCACTTTTAGGGTTTTTCCTAACCAGAGAGAGTGACAACCGTCAACAGAGAGAGGAAAAGAGAGAGAAAAGAAAAATATAGAAAAGTTTCGCCCAGTAACTTCCTGCTACCGCCGACACTTTGTTCACCGTTGGATCGGGCTGAAATTTTGTCAGCAGGTTCGTGCTTTATGTGAATTCAATCTAACCGTTCGGATCTTGCAGAAGTAGTTTGAGCAGAGAGAAATTCATCTCACATTACAACAGCATTTTCAGTGTTTTTATTGAGAACGAATTTTTTCGGATTGCTGCTGCTGTTTCGTCAATCGTTGGATCGGGCTGAAATTTTGTCAGCAGGTTCATACCTCGTGGTGCTTCAATTGAATCATTAGGATTGTTCAAAAGTCACCGGAACAATGACATATAGGTCGCGTACGGTAGCTGCAGTTTTGGAAAATTTTCAGGTTTTTTGTTTCATCTCTATTGTATTGCTATTTGGCTGGTTATTGAGCATAATTTGTGTTGTTTTGAGACTCTCTTGTAATCATAACATTAATTATAGTGGAGTTTGATTGACTGGCTTGTGCCCGTGGTTTTTACTTCTCACATTGAGAAGGTTTTCCACGTTAAAAATTTCAGTGTCTTCCTGAAGTGTGGTTTTTGTTGCTGCCATTATTTGTTATTGCTCCTCACAGATTCTTGCTAGTTGGGGAAATTATTATCCGCTGCTTATTACTCTTGTTGAGATATTATTTTTATTGTGTTGAATTTCCCATCAGAGTGGTATCAGAGCTCCTAGGTTAGAGCTATTTGACTACTTGAATGATGGAGGCAAATACAAATAAGATGATCTGTTTGAATGGCACTAACTATCACTTATGGAAGGGAAAAATGAAGGATCTGTTATTTGTGAAGAAATTGCATCTTCCTGTGTTTGCTACTGAAAAGCCAGAAGACAAGACTGGTAAGGAATGGAAGTTTGAGCATCAGCAGGTTTGTGGTTTTATTTGTCAGTTTGTTGAAGACAATGTTTATAATCACATTGCTAATGAGGAAGATGCAAAATCATTATGGAAGAAGATTGAGACTTTGTATGCTTCTAGTACAGGAAACAATAAATTATATTTGTTGAATTCCTTGATGAATTTGAGGTACTAGGAGGGGATTTCTATTTCAGATCACTTAAATGTTTTTCAGGGGCTCCGAGATCAATTGTCACAAATGGGCATCAAATTTGATGATGAAGTGTTGGGATTATGGCTACTGAATACTCTACCAGATTCTTGGGAAACATTTCGGGTTTCAATTACAAACTCATCTCCTGATGGTGTTGTCTCCTTGGAAAATGTCAAGAGTAGTGTACTTAATGAGGAGATGAGAAGGAATGCTCATGGTACTTCATCTCATTCCGAGGTACTTGTCACTGAAAATAGGGAGAGAAGTCAGAAAAAGGAACCGAAAGGGAGTAGACAGAACAACAGAAGTAAGTTCAAGTCTAGATACAAAAATGTGGAGTGTCATTATTGTCACAAAATAGGGCACATTCAGAGAAACTGTTTTCTTTGGAAAAAGGAGAACAAGGATAAGAAAGGGAAGCAAAAGGAGAAACATCATGACAATGATGATCGTGTTACTACTGCTATTTGTGATGATAATCTTATTATTCTCCGTGACCATGATTCAGTTAATCTTGTATCAGATAAGAGCATGTGGATAATTGACAGTGGTGCTACATTGCATGTTACACCAAGGAAGGAGTTCTTCACATCTTACACTTCTGGTGATTTTGGAGTGTTGAAGATGGGTAATGATGGTGTGTCTAAGGTAGTTGGTATTGGTGATGTTTGCTTGCAAACCAATATGGGAATGCAGTTGTTGCTTAGAGGAGTCAAACATGCTCCAGATATCCGCTTTAATGTGTTCTCTGTGCAGATGCTTGATGATAGTGGTTATGAAAATCACTTTGGTTCAGGAAAGTGGAAACTCTCGAGAGGTAATCTAATTGTGGCCAAAGGGGAGAGAATTAGTAAATTGTATTGGACAAAAACATTGGTTGCTACAGACAGTGTGAACACCATGGATATGGATGCTTCTTTGTGGCACTAAAGGCTTAGTCATATCAGTGAGAAGGGGCTGAATTGTTTAGCTAAAAAGGATGTGCTTTCGAGATTGAAGAGTGCAGAGTTGGAGAAATGTTCTCATTGCATGGTTGGTAAGCAGACCAGGGTATCCTTCAAGAAGCATCCTCCCTCAAAGAAGTCAAAGTTGCTTGAATTGGTGCATTCTGAAGTTTGTGGCCCATTGAAGGTAAAGTCATTTACTGGTGCACTTTATTTTGTTACCTTTATTGATGATTGTTCCAAGAAGCTTTGGGTTTACGTTTTGAAGACAAAGGACCAAGTTCTAGAAAAATTCAAAGAATTTCATGTTTTGGTTGAGAGACAGTCAGGCAAGAAGTTGAAATGCATTCGTACTGACAATGGTGGTGAGTATTGTGGACCGTTCGATATTTATTGCAAGCAATACGGTATCAAACATGAAAAGACTCCTCCTACAACTCCTCAACTGAATGGTTTAGCAGAAAGAATGACCAAGACATTGATAGAAAGAGTTAGGTGTATGCTTTTTGAAGCAAAGTTGCCTAAGCTTTTTTGGGGTGAGGCATTGTACACTGCGGTGCATGTTATTAATTTGAGTCCTGCAGTTGCTTTGAATGGTGAGGTGCCAAACAAGATTTGGTTTGGCAAGAATGTTAAGTGTGATCATTTTCGAGTCTTCGGTTGTAAAGCATATGTGCATGTTCCAAAGGATGAGAGATCCAAGTTGGATGCGAAGACAAGGCAATGCATCTTTGTTGGTTATGGTCAGGATGAATTTGGCTACAAGTTCTTTGATCCTGTTGAGAGGAAGTCAATTAGAAGTCGTGATGTGAAGTTTATGGAAGATCAAACCATTAAAGATATTGACGAGATAGAGAAGACGACATCTGAGATAGATAATAGATTGTCTAGTGTTGATCCAGTTCGAATGCCTCTGCGTGATTTGGATACTATTAAGAATAATGTTCAGAATGATAAGCAACATGAGGATGTTGATGATCAACAACTTAGAGATGATTTTGATGTTCCTATTGATGACGTTGAAGAGGAACATGGGATGTCACAAGATGAAGATCTTGGTGATGCTCTGAACCACCTCAAGTTCAAATTCGGAGGTCTAATAGACAAAGGGAACCATCTACCAAGTATCCTTCTGATGACTATGTTACCTTGACAGATGAAGGAGAACCTGAGTGTTATCTTGAGGCCACAGAGAGTGAAGAAAAGAAAAAGTGGTTGGATGCAATGCAAGATGAAATGAAGTCTTTGTATGATAATCACTCTTTTGACTTGGTGAAATTGCCAAAAGGCAAGAAAGCTCTAGAAAACAGGTGGATTTACATGGTAAAGCAAGAAAGCAATTCTACATCTCCAAGATATAAAGCCAGATTGGTGGTGAAAGGTTTTAGACAGAGAAAAGACATTGATTTCAATGAGATTTTTCTCCTATGGTGAAAATTTCATCCATTAGAATTGTGTTGAGTTTGGCTGCTACTCTTGATTTAGAGGTAGAGCAAATGGATGTTAAAACTGTTTTCCTTCATGGTGATTTGGAGGAAGAGATTTACATGAAACAACCTGATGGTTTTCTCATTGAAGGCAAGGAAGGTCATGTGTGTAGGCTGAGAAAAAGTCTATATGCCTTGAAGCAGGCTCTGCGTCAATGGTACAAGAAGTTTGAGTCTGTTATGTGTGAGCATGGCTACAAGAAGACTACTTTTGATCATTGTGTCTTTGTTAAAAGGTTTGCTAATAATAATTTTATTATCCTGTTGTTGTATGTTGACGACATGCTTATTGTTGGGAAAGATATTTCCATGATCAACAGGTTGAAGAAGCAATTGAGTGAGTCATTTGCTATGAAAGACATGGGAGCTGCTAAGCAAATTCTTGGTATAAGAATCATGCGTGATAGGCAAGAAAAGAAGCTTTGGTTGTCATAGGAGCACTATGTTAAAAGAGTGCTACAGAGGTTCCTGATGGAAAATGCTAAGGCGGTAAGCACTTCTCTTGCTACTCATTTTAAATTGAGTGCAAAACAAAGTCCTTCTAATGAAACCGAAAAATCAGATATGCAACGGGTTCTTTATGCATCTGTTGTGGGTAGTTTGATGTATGCAATGGTATGTACAAGACTAGATATTGCACATGTTGTTGGTACTGTTAGTAGATTTTTTGTCTAATCCAGGTAGAGAGCATTGGAATGCTGTGAAATGGATTTTAAGGTATCTTCGTGGTACTACTTGTTTGAAGCTTTGTTTTGGAGGTGATAAGTCTACCCTTGTGGGCTATACTGATTCTGATATGGGTGGAGACATAGATACTAGAAGGTCTACCTCTGGCTACATGATTAAATTTGCAGGGGGAGCTATGGCATGGCAATCTAGATTGCAGAAGTGTGTTGCATTGTCCACTACTAAGGCAGAGTTCATTGCCATTACAGAAGCATGCAAGGAGTTGCTTTGGGTGAAGAAACTCCTGCAAGAGCTTATTTTTCTTCAAGACAAGTACTTGCTATTTTGTGATAGTCAAAGTGCCATTCATCTCGGTAAGAATTCAACTTTTCATTCTAGGTCCAAGCATATTGATGTGAGGTATCATTGGATACATGATGCTTTGGAAGCTAGGTTATTGGAGTTGACAAAAGTTCATACAGATGATAATTGTGCTGATATGATGACTAAGACACTACTGAGAAGCAAGTTTGAAACTTGTTGTGAGATTGCCGGCTTGTCGATCATCTCCACATACTTGTGAGGGGGAGATTTGTTGGGTTGGGCTCACTTCCTATGTGGAGGCCCAATCTAATTTTTAATCACCTTTAGGGTTTTTCCTGAACAGAGAGAGTGACAGTCATCAACAGAGATAGAGAGAAAAGAAAAATATAGAAAAGTTTCGCCCAGTAAATTCCTGCTGCCGCCGACACTTTGTTCATTGTGGGATCGGGCTGAAATTTTGTCAGCAGATTCGTACTTTGTGTGAATTCTGATCCCGCCGCGGACTCAAGCGTGGATGGGCTCCGCGTTCCTCCCGCGTCCGTGTCTGTTCCTCCGGTTGGCTTCCCTTCGAACGAAGCAAACGGTTCCTACAAACACAGAGGGGCGCCCTAGCGGCCGGTGTAGCTCCGACGCTCAAGTCAGTTTTGGGCAAGGAAACATCAAGAACTCTCTTTTTCTAATTTCTGGGTTACGTCCCGCGTACCTGGTTCAGCGTTCTTCTTCCTCATATAAACCCACGTCGCCCCCTACTGGCTACCTCTAGGGCCACTTGATTGCTCTGCACCACTGCTATCTACCCCCCAGGCCTACCTTGCGTGCAGGCCTTCCTCACTTGAGTGCAAAGTCTGACAGGGGAGGCTGTGTGGGTACCTCTGTACCCCTCGACTTCTGTGCCTATCTGCCCTACCTATTCTCTGGGAACATCTTCACCGTCCACGTGGCATGCATGCAATCTCACTGGGAGACTCTAACCTTGACGGGTTCTTGTACCAGCAGGATTCTGCACCTAACTGCGTCTTCCCATCTTCATGCATGGTCATTCCGTGACTAAGGCCGCTCCCTGGCTCTGGGCACCGATGACCGATGTGTCACCCTGTTGGCGATCTCTCATCGCCCTTGTTCTTGGTGATCGACTCTTCTGAGGGCTCATCGATCTCTCAGCCCCTGGCTGATGTCTGAGGTCTGGCCACTACAATCCCCTTGCGGAGTAACTTAGCGCGTCATTCACGTCGTCGTGGCCGACGTCACTCACCACACACCGATGACCGAGGTATCTCTCATCCTGACCGATGGCCGATGTGCCATTCTGGCCAGTGATCGATGTGTCACCCCGACTGATGACAGATGGCGCTTCTTCACGTTGTCGTGCTCTCCTTATGGAATCAGGCGAGGTCCTTGGGTAACGTTCTCGCTGGGAGTCTAGGTCCCAGTTTAACACGTGTTGGCAAGGAACCTCCGACGACTAATCACTCTGCATGCACCGATGACTGATCGGTGCTTCATCACTTCTCGCGCTCTGCTTCCAGGCGCTCATGTAGGAACCGATCTTTTGGTGGTGGTCACTTGGTAGCTGACCACTGATCGTCGTTCTTGAACGATCTCCACCCTGATTCATCTACTATCTCATGCCACGCGTTGCCCTGTGACTGGCCCACGTGGTCATCTGCTGCTGACGTCATCGACTACCGATGACCGGCCGGATCAAATTCAATCTGACCGTTTAATCTTCCAGAAGTAGTGTGAGCAGAGAGAAATTCATCTCGCATTACAGCAGCGTTTTCAGCGTTTTCAACGTTTTTATTGATGTACCGACCAGTCCTTGGACGCTGAGAACAGCTAGTAAGGGTGAGCCACATTAGCTGGGTCCCACAGCATGGGCTAGAGCCACGTTAGCTGGGTCCCACAGCATGGGCTAGAGCCACGTGGGCTGGGTCCCACAGGTAGTATGGACCAGCGGGATGATTAGTCATCAGCATGTCGATCACCAGAGTGGACTGATGTGTCCTCGTCACTCAGCAGGATGATGAGTCCTCGGCATCAGAGTGTGTCGAGGTGACATCAGTTTTGGGTATTTCGAATAACAGAGCTAGAACATCTACGATGGGTGTGAAGGGAAGACCAGTTATCAGTAAAATGCTCAGAGGTAGGGAGAAGCCTAGGTCACGAAGTGTCCATGCGAGTGGCAGGGAAAGCACAGTAAGGTGCAGAGTCCTGAAGGGTCGTGTACTCATCAGGATTAGGGTTTCCCAGTAAAGCTACATGCATGGCACGTGAACGATGAAGGCACTCCCAGGACAGGTGGCCCCAGAGACTAGGTGCACGAGGGAGCATCCAGGTGGCCATCCTGTTAGAGTTTCGCACTCCAGTTAAGGAAACCTTATGTGCTAGATTACCCTAGGCCTGGGGATAGCGGCGCAAGGGTATTCCTGTAAACCCTAAATATGGGTAGTAGCGCAGAGGAAACCCTAGACTATATAAAGGGTAGCAAAATACTTCACAGAGGTACGCAGTTTCTAGACCTAACACAGATACTGAATACACTTGGTGTGCTTGCCCAGTTTTTGACTTGAGCGTCGGAGTGTAAACGGCCTCTAGGGTGCCCCTTTCTATCTTGCAGGTGCGGATTGTTTCGAGACAGCTAATCATAATTCAAGGTGAGGAAAGGAGGCGTGTGAGTGTCGTACAGTCAACCGGCAAGAACAATTGAGAACGAATTTTTTCGGATTGTTGTTGCTGTTTCCTCCACCGTTGGATCGGGCTAAAATTTTGTCAGCAAGTTTATACCTCGTGGTGCTTCAATTGAACCGTTAGGATTGTTTAAAAGTCACCGGAACAGTGACATATAGGCCGCATATGGTAGCTGCAGTTTTGGAAATTTTTCAGGTTTCTTGTTTTTTGTTTCATCTCTATTGTATTGCTATTTGGCTGGTTATTGAGCATAATTTGTGTTATTTTGAGACTCTCTCGTAATCATAACATTGATCATAGAGGAGTTTGATTGACTGGCTTGTGCCCGTGGTTTTTACTTCTCACATTGAGAAGGTTTTCCACGTTAAAAATTTATGTGTCTTCTTGAAGTGTGGTTTTTGTTGCTGCCATTATTTGTTATTGCTCCTCTCAGATTCTTGCTAGTTGGGAAACTTATTATCCGCTGCTTATTGCTCTTGTTGAAATATTGTTTTTATTGTGTTGAATTTCCCATCACAACAGAGTAAAATAATAACTCAACAAGAGCAATAAGCAATGAATAACAATTTCCCCAACTTACAAGAATCTTTGAGGAGTAATAACAAATAATGACAACAACAAAAACAGAATGAAAGAAGACACAAAAATTTTAATGTGGAAAACCTTCTCAATGTGAGAAGTAAAAATCATGGGCACAAGCCAATCAATCAAGCTCCACTATGATAAAAAAAAAAATAAGGTTACAAAAGAGTCTCAAATCATAGCACAATTTGTGCTCAACAATCAGCCAAAGTAGCAAGACAATAGAGATGAAATAGAGAACAAGAAATCAGAAAATTCACAAAAACTACAGTTGCTGTACACGGCCTATAGGTCACTATTTTGGTGACTTTTCAACAATCCGAACGGTCAAATTAAAGCACCACAAGTTATGAATCTTTTGACAAAGTTTTAGCCCGATCCAACGGTGGACGAAGCAACAGCGGCGATACAAAAAATTTCCATCGTAAAAAATGCTGCTGTAGTGTGAGACAAATATCTCAGTGCTCAAACAACTTCTCAAAGATCCGAACGATCAGATTGTAGTACCACAAGTAATAAACCGGCTGACAAAATTTTAGACCGATCCAACGGTGGAGAAAGTGTCAACAGTGTCTAGAAGTTATTGGACGAAACTTCCTCTCTTTACTCTTTTCTCCTTTTCTTTTCTCTCTCTACTGACGACTCTCTCTATTCAAGAAAAAACCCTAAAGGTGATTAATATTGGGTTGGGCCTCCACATAGTAAGTGAGCCCAACCCAACAAATCTCCCCCTCACAACTATGTGGAGATGATCGACAAACCGGCAATCTCATAACAAGTTTCAAACTTGATTCTCACTAGTGTCTTAGTCATCATATCAGCACAATTATCATCTGTATGAACTTTTACCAACTCTAGTAACCTAGCCTCTAAAGCATCACATATCCAATGATACCTCACATCAATATGCTTGGACCTAGAATGGAAATTTGAATTCTTACCGAGATGAATTGCACTCTGACTATCACAAATAGCAAGTACTTGTCTTGAACAAAACTAAGCTCTTGCAGGAGTTTCTTCACCCAAAGAAACTCCTTGCATGCTTCTGTAATGGTAATGAACTCTGCCTTAGTAGAGGACAACACAACACACTTCTACAATCTAGATTTCCATGCCACAGCTACCCTTGCAAATTTAATCACGTAGCCTGAGGTAGACCTTCTAGTATCTATGTCTCCACCCATATCATAATTAGTATAGCCCACAAGGGTAAGCATATCACCTCCAAAACAAAGCTTCAAACAAGTAGTACCATGAAGATACCTTAAAATCCATTTCACAACATTCCAATCCTTTCTGCCTAGATTAGACAAAAATCTACTAACTATACCAACAACATGAGTAATATCTAGTCTTGTACAGACCATTGCATACATCAAACTACCCACAGCAGATGCATAAGGAACCCGTTGCATATCTAATTTTTCAGTTTCATTAGAAGGACCCTGTTTTGCACTTAATTTAAAATGAGTAGTAAGAGGAGTGCTTATTGCTTTAGCATTTTCCATGTGGAACCTCTGTAACACTCTTTTAACATAGTGCTTATGTGACAACCAAAGCTTCTTTTCTTGCCTATCACATATGATTCTTATACCAAGAATTTTCTTAGCAACTCCCATGTCTTTCATAGCAAATGACTCACTCAATTGCCTCTTCAACCTGTTGATCATGGAAATATCTTTCCCAAAAATAAGCATGTCGTCAACATACAACAATAGGATAATGAAATCATTATTAGCAAACTTTTTAACAAATACACAATGATCAGAAGTAGTCTGCTTGTAGCCTTGCTCACACATAATAGACTCAAACTTCTTATACCATTGGCGCGGAGCTTGCTTCAAGTCATATAGACTTTTTCTCAGCCTACACACATGATCTTCCTTGCCTTCAACAAGAAAACCATCAGGTTGCTTCATGTAAATCTCTTCCTCCAAATCGCCATGAAAGAAAGCAGTTTTAACATCTATTTGCTCTACCTCTAAATCAAGAGTAGCAGCCAAACTCAGCACAATTCTAATGGATGTCATCTTCACCACAGGGGAAAAACCCTCATTGAAATCAATGCCTTTTCTCTGTCTTAAACCTTTCACCACCAATCAGGCTTTATACCTTGGAGATGTAGAATTGTTTTCTTGCTTTTACCCTGTAAATCCACCTATTTTCTAGAGCCTTCTTGCCTTTTGGCAATTTCACCAAGTTAAAAGTGTGATTATCATGCAAAGACTTCATTTCACTTGCATTGCATCCAACCACTTCTTCTTTTCTTCACTCTCCATGGCCTCAAGATAACACTCAGGTTCTCCTTCATCTGTCAAGGTAGCATAGTCATCAGAAGGATACTTGGTAGATGGTTCCCTCTGCCTATTAGACCTCCAAATTTGAACTTGAGGTGGTTTGGGAGCATGACCAAGATCCTCATCTTGTGACATCCCATGTTCCTCTTCAATGTCATTAATAGGAACAACAAAATCATCTCTAAGTTGTTGATCATCAACATCATCATGTTGCTCATCATTCTGAACATTATTCTCAATAGTATCCAAATCATGTAGAGGCATTCGAACTGGATCAACATTAGACAATCTATTATCTATCTCAGATGTCGTCTTCTCTATCTTATCAATATCTTCAATGGTTTGTTCTTCCATGAACTTCACATCATGGCTTCTAACTACCTTCTTCTCAACAGGATCAAAGAATTTTTAGCCAAATTCATCCTGACCATAAACAATAAAGATGCACTGCCTTGTCTTCACATCCAACTTGGATCTCTCATCCTTTGGAACATACACATATGCTTTACAACCGAAGACTCGCAAATGATCATACTTGACATTCTTGCCAAACCAAATCTTGTCTGGCACCTCACCATTCATAGCAACTGCAAGACTCAAATTAATAACATGCACCGCAAAGTACAATGTCTCACCCCAAAAATGCTTAGGCAACTTTGCTTTAGAAAGCATACACCTAACTCTTTCGATCAATGTCCTGTTCATCCTTTTTGCTAAACCATTTAGCTGAGGAGTTTTAGGAGGAGTTTTTTCATGTTTGATACTGTGTCGCTTGCAATAAACATCAAACGGTCCACAATACTCACCGCCATTGTCAGTATGAATGCATTTCAGCTTCTTGTCTTACCGTCTCTCAACCAAAACATGAAATTCTTTGAATTTTTCTAGAACTTGGTCCTTTGTCTTCAAAATAAACCCAAAGTTTCTTGGATCAATCATCAATAAAGGTAACAAAATAAAGTGCACCACTAAATGACCTTACCTTCAATGGGCCACAAATATCAGAATGCACCAATTCAAGCAACTCTGACTTCTTTTAGGGAGGATGTTTCTTGAAGGATACTTTGGTTTGCTTACCCACCATGCAATGAGAACATTTCTCCAACTCTACACTCTTCAATCCTGGAGGCACATCCTTTTTAGCTAAACAATTCAGCCCCTTCTCACTGATATGACTAAGCCTTTAATGCCACAAAGAAGCATCCATATCCATGGCGTTCACACTGTCTTTAGCAACCAATGCTTTTGTCCAATACAGTTTACTAATTCTCTCCCCTTTGGCCATAACTAGATTACCTCTGGAGAGTTTCCACTTTCCTGAACCAAAGTGATTTTCCTAACCACTATCATCAATCATCTGCACAAAGATAAAATTAAAGCGGATATCTGAAGCATGTTTGACTCCTCTAAGCAACAAATGCATTCCCATATTGGTCTGCAAGAAAACATCACCAATACCAACTACCTTAGACACACCATCATTACCCATCTTCACTCCAAAATCACCAGAAGTGTAAGATGTGAATAACTCCTTCCTTGGTGTAACATGCAGTGTAGCACCACTATTAATTATCCACATGCTCTCATCTTATACAAGATTAACTGAATCATGGTCACATAGAATAATAAGATCATCATCATAGGTAGCAGTAGTAACACGATCATCTTGTCATGATGTTTCTCCTTCTTCTTCCCTTTCTTATCCTTGTTCTCCCTTTTCCATAGAAAACAGTTTTTCTGAATGTGCCATGTTTTGTGACAATAATGACACTTTACATTTTTGTATCTAGACTTGGACTTACTTTTGTTGTTCTGTCTATTCCCTTTCAGTTCCTTTCTTTGACTTCTCCCCCTATTTTTAGTGATAAGTACCTCAGAATGAGATGAAGTACCATGAGCCTTCCTTCTCTTCTCCTCATTCAGAATACTAGTCTTTACATTTTCCAAGGAGACAACACCATCAGGGGATGAGTTTGTAATTGAAACCCAAAATGTTTCCCAAGAATCTAGTAGAGTATTCAGTAGCCATAATCCCAACACTTCATCATCAAACTTGATGCCCATTTATGACAATTGATTTCGGAGCCCTTGAAAATCATTTAAGTGATCTGAAATAGAAATTCCCTCCTTGTACCTCAAATTCATCAAGTAATTCAACAAATATAATTTATTGTTTTTTGTACTAAATTGAGGTCATGAATGAACCAATGCTCGTTCATTACATGGTTTGAAGATTGATTAGTTTATTGGTACCTAAGACTTAATGTCTCACTTGAAGACCTTTTACTTATAAATTTTAATCAATAAAGAGTTTGATGGTATACTATGCAAGATGTTTGTTGGCACTTTAGAAGACAAAGTGTTGAACTATTTCAACAATCTACTATATGGTGAAGTCTTTTAACGGCTTCTCAAGGATGTTTGTAGCCTAATTTTCAACCAATAAGTTGAAGCCGTCTAAGTTAAGTGACATCTTTGATGTTAAACAACACAATTTAGAGTAATTGAAGGAGTACCTAAGGAGCTGTTATGATGTTATGGTAAAAGTCCCCTAACCAATTAAGACAATGTTTGATGGTGTTTCTATTAAAGGGATTCAAGGCAAGCCCTTTTGGCAAATATATAATTTAAAGGCCAACAAAATACATAGGTGAAGTTCAATCCTAAGCTGCACTCCATGTCAAGGTTGAGGAGGTTACGATTCAAAAAAGACTTAATGAAAAGAAAGACAATGACATTTTGTATAGAAACTTGTGACAAGACTTGAGAAGTAACTAAAGAAGTATGGATCTTGTTATTAACAAGGGACTGAAGCTACCAAAATTGTGAGGATGGTTAGGGTGATTTGGATTTTCAACTAATGTTAGTCAACATATCAAAACATCAACTTTGAAGGATTTATACATAACAAAGCTTTTGATGTTCCCAAAAAGACCAGATAAGCAACTCAGTCCTCATCGTGATCATGGTATTTTTTTTCACCTTGTTAATAGTCACAACATTGAAAAATAAATTAAAAAATTAATCAGAGAGGGAGTTTAGTGATTTATAAGAAACAACAAGAAAATGGTGAGTTTGAAAAGATTTAAGAAGGACAAATCAAGAAACAACATCAATCAAATAATAAACATGAAACTCTTGTCATGGATTTCAATATTATTGAAAGGGATTTGCTAAAGGAGGATTAAAAAGTTTAGCCAAAACACAATATTCTCAGAGGTAATGAATGTAACAATTAGGGATTTTTTACCCACTAAGACCCCAACCATCCATTTTATAGGAGGAACATGAGAATTAACTAGTGGTTATATATGTGGTCATGATGAGTTAGAATGTGCATCGGGTCTTTGTAGAATGTGCACTGGGTCTTGGTCTACCAAGGAAGCTTGATCGACGTATTAATATTACAACACCTTTATTAATCTTCAAATTATTCTAAAAAGATCTTTAAAATCTTTTTATGGATTACTCGAGGGGTTTCTCAATAGATCAAGTAACGATGAGAGGATATGTTAAATCAAAAATAAGTTTTGGCACAAGGGAGTCCATCAAAACATTATTCATTAGGTACCTAGTGGTCAACGTTCCTTCAAACAACATTCTCTTAGGTCAATTATTCTTTAATCATTTGGGGTTGTAGTTTCCACATCTTATCTTAAAGTCATATACCAAACCTCTCATGGAAACAAATGAGTTATCTGAGTAGACTAGTTGATACAACCCAAATAGCCAAGAAGATGACCAAGGACACAAGAGAAACTTCACACTTTGATAAGTCATCTCAGGATCCAAGACAAGGCCCCACCGAATGTCGGAAGAACCTCAACAGAAGAAGAATTGGGCATAAACTAGAGCATCAAATGTTCTTTCTTCTAGTCTTCTTACAAGACAAAATGTTTGTAAATAAATTGGGCTCAATTTGGGGGTTCAAATAAAAGAATAAGCTAGAGTAGGTTTACATAGCATAAATAGGAGTATACTTAGCAAAATGGGCTTGTGTCAAGCCCATTTTTCATGACACATGCACCTAGAATTAGGGTTTTTAACCTAACTTCTAGAAGCTATGCCTAAGGCATGGTTTTGACCATGGTCAACACCCTGGGTAGCCACTCTCCCCTTTCTTTTCTATCCCTCACTCATCTTGCCCTCCAAGTCACTCCTTCCTATATAAAGGGTGTCTTCCTCCATGTATTAACACATTGAATTTTTATAGTAAAGAAACTCTGCAAGAGTGTTTTTATGAGACTTGTGAGCTCTCTTTTGGGGTCTTCTATTGGGTGGGCAACATCTCAAGTGGTGGCTCTTTGCACCACTCATCTTGGAGTCCTCTCTTCTCCAAGTGGCATGACATCCCTTCTTCTTCCATAAGTTTTCTTCACCCCTTCCTCTTTTTATCTTTCTTTTTGTGCCATCCATTCCATTCCTCTTTATGATATCATGCTTGTCTTTTAATTTTGGTTATCTCTTGTCTTTATTCATCTTATGTTCCTTCCATTTCCGCAATTTACTTTCATCATCATAATCACCATATTGTGTTTTTCTCTTTGTCCTCTTAAAGTGAACTTTTACACTTACTTAACCACTTGGTTAAGTTCGTGTCCAGTGGGGATCTTTTTTGGGTTCTCACCTTAAATTGTTAATCCAAAAAATCCTAAACAAAGTGCAACCCATAAAATGTGAAATCCTAAAATCAACTCACATCACTAGCACATAGCTCGGAAGTGCTACGAAGGTAGTTTGCATAATTGATGCACATATTCTTTATTAAAGAAGAATCAAGTGGTAAATGTTTTGGATTAAGATCCAAGACTAGTATTTGAAGAAAGAAATCCCAACTTGGCAAAGATTTGAAGGAAATTTTACTTGAAGATAGAAAAAATGTCAAGATGTGTATGAATCTAGATGCCCACCTTGAAAAAAGCTTATCCAATTGTTTATAGTCAACATCAAGGTATATGCATGGTTAGTTGTTATATGGTGAGAATCATTCTTGATTTCTTATTCCAAAGGTTGGTCTTGGATCCTTTGGCCAAACCTATCATCTAAAGGAGAAGAAAATTTGGCGAAGAAATTAGGAGGCGATAAAAGAGAAAACCATAAAACTAGTTGGTTTCAGTCACATTCAAGAAATAAAATACCTGACTTAGATAATGTTGTAATGGTGAAAAGTCTTCAAGCAATGGAGGATGTGTAACAATTTCAGGGATTTAAACAAGGGATGTCCAAGAAATTCTTGACCATTACTCAACATTGATTGTTTGGTGGATGGAACATTAGGCTAAGAGCTGCTCAACTTTATGGATGCATATTCAAGATATACTCAGATTTGTATGAACTTTAAGTGATGAAGATAAAAATGTTTTCATGGCTAAAACATTTAATTATTATATATTTTTTTTGTTTGGACTAAAAAATCGACGACCTATCAAAGATTCGTGAATAAATTTTTCTATCCCATGTTTAACAAAAATGTAATCAAGATTTCCTTCTTAGTTCTCAAACATGTACCAATTGAAGCTAAACCTAGAGAAACAAGCATTTGGGATACATGTAGGTAAAATTTTATGCTTTATGTTGACTCATCAAGGAATTGAGGTGAATCTGAGAAGTGCTCAACCATAAATTATTGGCTCAATCACATATTCTTTCAAAACTGTTACCCTAAATCCCATTGATCTTGCATATCACCCCATCAACTTGGCTTTGTTTCAGGAAATTGAGAAAGTACAACAAGTATTTACTTTATTAGTATAGTTTTACAAGAACCTAAGATCCGTTACCAGAAGATTGAAAAGATTGTCATTCCGATTGTTACAATGGTTACAATTGTTAAAAAGCTACACCACTACTTTCAAATAGTAATTCGAACCAACCTACCTCATATTGAATGCTCTAGCTCTTGGCAGAAAATTTTGAAGAAGTTGTTTTGGCATGAATTATGGTGGTTTATGGTGAACTTACGGGTGGGCAAAAAGTATAGTTTTGTCAAACTGGTTTGCACTACTCTAATCCATTAAAAATTCATTTATTTAAATCTAGTTTTTAGTTTGATCCACATTTTATTATATTTTCATATCAGATTTCCATTTTGTTCTTACAAATTTTAAAAATTGAAAAATCCAGATTTTCAATCCAAATTTTTGGAAGTAGTCTCTCTTTCGAGTGCCTCTACCCAAACAGACCTTTTTATATTTTCTTTCATTTGTGGTTCCCTATCTCTCTCGAGCACCTCTTATTCATTTTTTGAAATTTTATTTGCTCTCTCACACACCTGAAGCAATCAAGTTTTATACATTTCCTTTAGAATTTTTTCTCTCCAATATTTTATATATAATAAATAAATATAATATTTTCAAAGTTTAATTAAAATATTTTAGGTAGGTGTATTTAAATGTTAAGAATTTATATATTATGTTGTCTTTAATTTTTTATATTATTAAATTATAATTTTATTATATTTTCTTAATATTTATATAATATTCAACTTCTTTATATATTATTATATTAATACTATCTTAATTTTTAAAAAATATATATTTAAAATATAATTATTTTTTATATAAAAATATGGATTTGGATTTAAAATTCAATCTAAATATTTAGATATTTTTATAAAAAATATAGATTATATTAAATCTAATCCAAATATTTGAATTTGGATTGAATTACCAAAATTCAATTCATCATCACCCGTGAATTTCTTTATAAAAAAACAAAATAGAACTTCTTTATTTATTATTAAATTCAAAAAATGTTTGAAACAAAAAATTGTTCTACCATATACCACCATAATGGGAAGGATTTTCGCATCAAAGCCCCCTCCACTTTTTTTTTTTTTTTCTTCTTTCTTTTCTAAAGTTTCTCGCCTCCTTTCTTTCTCAATCCCTCACACACAATCTTCTAAACTATTCATAAAATCTCAACCTCAATCAATATGTCATCGTATACATACCCAACCATTATTGAATTCCATGATGTCAGTAGAAAATCCTCAGTAACACAAGATACAAATTTTTTTCCAATTTTTTATTCACAAGAAAAACTATGGCTGTTTTACAACAATGTTAAGTATCTGAAGTTAACAGGTTTACTTGAAAATTAATAAAAAACATTAAAAATAATTTTTTTTATCGAAACTAAAATGTAAAATATAATAACTAAATCACAAAAGTAAAGACAGAGAAAAACATGTTTGGACAATTATAAAGATCAAATTAGTAATTAAATAATTGAATATGCCATGATAGGATAACAACAGTGCAAACAAATAGACTCCATGAGATGACGTTTAGAAAAATTAAAAGCAATACATATCAACCAATGACAAGCAGTAAAGGAAAAATATATTAAAAAAAAACTAATACATGATCTTTTTATAATGTAAAGACTAAAATAAAAATATGCATGTTTATAGAGACAAATAGTTAATTAAATTAAAAGCTTTAACAAAGTTGTAATGAAATTTGTTGCAACTAAAGCATAAAGGAAAATGTAAAACACTTCATGACTTTTTCTTCTTTTTATTAAAGGAGAACCATTTATAAGATTATCTTTGATTTTTTTCACTTGCTATCTTATGCTTAATTTTATTATTCAATCTTTTTCTATCATACTACCTTTTAAATATAGTTTTTCTTTTCTCCTAAAGTATATAAAAAGAAACAACTTTTTGATGTAAAATTAAGAACAAACTAAGAAAGTAGAAAGCAGAAGAAAGTAGAAGGAAGAGAGAAAGAAGAAAAGAGCACTACATAAAACTATGCAAAGCAGGTGACATAAATATATAGCAGTGACTCCATCCTAATAATTATAACATTCAATTCAATTCAGACAAAAATGCTCAAAACTAACAACAATTTATTTTCTTCTTAAAAAACAGTTTAATTAATAAATTGATAAATGAATTAGTTTACATCACTGACTAAAATCTCCGAGTTCTTATCCTTTTGTTTTCCTCTGTTTCCACCTGTTTTCCCCCTTCCCCTCAAGAACTACATCATGCACATAAAAACACACCCGCAAACAATAGATATTTTCTTAAATCGCAACAAAAAAACGTGGATCACTTACCATTGTATTTCTCAAAATAATAGAAAAAACATTAAATTAACAATTTAGAGTACATTAAGATTAAGATTTCGATGAAGAGAGTTATACAAAGAGAAGAAGCAGCGACAATAAACTAGTGGTGAAAACCATCTGTTTTCGTTTCTTCAAACTGGTGGGTGCTGAGTTGTCTTCTGGCTTGTGCGGTGGCTTCCTGTAGTAGAATGGAAAGTAGGGAAGAATAGGGTCAGGGGGTGGTGGGGTGGCGAAAACACCGCCTCCGTCGCCGCTGTTGTCGCCTTCGCCGCCGTAAGGCGGTGTTGGGTAATAAGGGTAGGTCCCGGTAGGTGGCGGATATGCTAACCCGGGTTGAGGTGGTGCCGGTGGAACAGTGGAACCAGTCCCAGATGAAGGGGTTGTGGGAGTGACGATTCCGGTGGGTGGTGGGTAACATGGATAGGGGCATGGTGGGTTGTCGGTTTTTGTTGTTGTTGGAAAACAAAGGAGTAACATTGAGAGGAAGATAAGAGTGGATGATGTTGCTGGGTTTGGGTGAGAGGAGGACATGTTTGGATGGTGAGAAGGAAAAAGAAAAGAAAAGGAAAAGAAAATGGAAATGAAAATGGGTGAGGAAGGAAGAAGGAACCGAGTGGGTGAGGGAGTGAGAGAGTGAGTGAATGAAATTAAGGTGAGTTTCAAGAAATGTGTGTGGTGGTCTTATTGGATGGCTACAGGTGTTTTGTCATATTTCAACAATATAAACTATTCCAAAGATTGAAAGTGAAGTTATAGCCACTTGGATGAGATTATTATGAGCAAGAAGAAGAAGAAGAAGTCAATTTGGGGTTTACAGCTGTTATAATTTTTGGTCATGCTAATTAATAACCCCCTTAACTTCAATGACCTTTGCTTTAGTGTTCCTTTTAGGTTTAGCTTTTCATTCTTCTTAGCCTGAAGATTAAAAACTAAATTTTTACAAATAAAGATTTTAGTTTATTAATTTATTGACTTCTTAATTATTACGTACCCTGATGGCAATAAATAGATACCAAAAACGGTTTAGTTTGATTTAATTGGGCATGAAAGTGGAGTTGGTGATGTGTGGTGAGTAACAAACTCCATGATTTGAGGTTTTAGAAATTAAGATTAGGATAAAAAAACACATAAATTGTTTGTTCGCTAAGAATAATAATGATTGCACATGTTATGCCTACTACAGAAAGGAAGGATTACATTGCATAATCCATGAACTTAAAAAAATACTATGATCAAACTCTGCTCTGCTCTCGACTTACAGATAGAAACTTCCCTGTTCCAATGTTCTATCAAGCATCTTCAAATTAAATGAAAATGACTTAATTTGACAGGTCACAGCTAGCTTCAACTAACATATTATTATAAAAAAAAGTAATATAAAGAGAATGAAAAATAGACTCTTGCTACATATGCCTTTGGCCTTGAAGAATTATGTTTCTTCGGAATTAGAAGTATAATAAATACATTTAGTACAACTTCTCATGCTCCTTTTTCCATCCTTAATATTTTGATACGAAAAGAATAGTATTATATAGCAAATCATGCATCGTATATGAGGTGATATGATATGAGTGAGAATGCAAAGTTGTTGAGTAATAATGCATAGACAGGGACATTATGGAGGAATATGCATCTTTTCATCAATCAACAAACCAACACAGTTTTATTTACGATGAATCGACAAAGCATCCTTAATCGTTAAGTTGAATTAAGTTTGAATGATAAATATAGCTTACAAGTATAGTGCAGGAAGCCACTTCCTTTTCAAATTTGAAGTAGCAAAAGGTCTTAAATTGGCAACACCAAACATCAAATGACAGTAACCATACTGATGGGTGTTGATTGCTTTCGGTTGTCATGTGTCTCCTGAATGAAGATTATGCTTATCCCCAACCAAGTGGAACTTCTTTTTCACCCCTTTTCAGATAATTTCTAAGATATATCTGTGCTTTGATTTTTGATCATGGTAGCAAGAAGCCTAGAAATGTTATTACTTTCTTAGCTACATGAAGCACACTTTGTTTGCTGTAATATTCACCTCTCACTGATAAGGTCAGTTTATCTGCCTACCAAGGCAACTCATATATCCTCTCTCCACAATTCTTATAACAAGTTGTTATACAGATGATAAAACTACAAGATAAAATATGTAGTAGTACACAATAAAACATTATTTTTTTAGGTAAAATAACATACATATACATTACAAGAAAATCATTAAATAGAAATTAATTTTAAAAATAAAAAATAATTAATTATTATATTGATTAAATTAGAGACCATTTTAAAGACTTAATAAAAATTTAACTATTAATTATTTAAATTTTAAATTTGGTAAAAAAACATTAACAGCTAATTAGTTATCAATTTAAAAATTATTTAATAAAAATAAAAACTAATTTAAACATCAAAAACTTTTTTAATTTCTAAAATGTTCTCTAAGTTAATCAATATAACAACTAATTATTTTTTTTCTAAAATTAATTTTTATTTAATTATTTTCTTTTGTAATGATAGTAAAAGCTTTCAAACTTTAAAATTGTTATTAATTACATGTTTAGTGGAACTTCATTACAAATATTTTTAAAAAGGAAAAATTAGAATTAGTTTGGTAAGAAGTTGTTAAAATTAACTTATCTGAAACTCTCTCATACAACTCTTTTGAACTTTTATTTTTAAATTATTTACAAAATAATTTTAAATTATAGAAAAAATTATTTATTTTTTCTCTTATATTTCTTTTAAAAAAATATTTATTGTAGCTTCTAATTTATCTAGTGTTTTGAAGTTAAATTCCTTTGATTGAAAGTACTTGTAAAAAAAAGAGGCAAAAAGTTATCATTGAAGTACACAGATAATCTATGAAGAATAATAGATTGACACTATTATATTTATTCGACACAAATAAATTATTATTTTATTTTAATATAATATTTTTTAAAAAATAATTGTAAAATAGTTATTTTTATTATTTATTGTGTTAAACAAACTTTATTCATAATCTTACTCACTTCTATCCTCTATATCTTCTATCCTCTATATCTGACATTGTGTTCGCCAATACAAATTACCGCACGGAAAATGTTTTGAGTAAATAATGATGATAGTGTAAAAAACATCATCGTTAAAGAGATGAGAAAAAAATACAATTTTTTAATTTGCTTATTAATTTTTATTGATGGGAGACAATATAACGAGAATATCAAGAAGTTGCTCTATGTAACATGAATAAGAATTGATAAAAATAATCTTTTAAAGGAAGGATGACTTTAAAAGAATGTTTCAAAACATTCTTAGAATATTTTAAATAAAATTCTTTTAATTGAAAATTCATTCTAAAATATTCTAGAAACTTCTAACATGTTTAAGAACAAATAGTTAACATAAACTAAGTTTTATTAAAGGTAACTAGAATTAGTTAATGTACCTAAGTGACCAATCATTACTTTACATGAGTAATAGAAAAATTGCAACTTCCTCTCATTACATTCTATCATAATTGGGGCTTCTATTTCTTTTTCTTTTAATTAGTTTATTTTATTTCTATTTCACACCTTATTTAGTCTCTTGAGCACACATTCTTATAAATATAAGGCTCTTCTCTTATATTGTTTTACGCTTTAGTATATTAAATCAATTGATTTTGTGTGAGATTGAGTGTCTTGAGAGTTTCATACTCTTAGTTTAAGTTTTTCTCTTAGAAAAATTCTTCAAGTAGTGCATCAATAATATATTTATCCTTTTTAAGTCTTTAAGTTCGTATGTTCTTTACACTCTCTACATTGTGAGCATGTGAGTTTTAAGTTAAGTCTTATCGAAAATAATAAATATTTAAAATTTTAAAAATAACAAAATTACAATGTGAAACAAATAGATAAATTTGAACCATTCCACCTTATTATGTGAAATATTTTCATGATATTTTTTTTTTTACAAATTTGTAATATATATTTTTTTATATATATGTAGCAAGTTTTTTTTTTTTTAGTTTCTTGATTCTCTTAAATCAAACATTTCGATTCCTATTGTATGTTTTTACGGCATTCACTCTATCCCTTTAATTCCTATTTTTATCCATCTAATTTTCATTTACTTATTTCTCTATTTTAGCATTGTTTGTTTGGAGCAATTTTGAAGAGAAAAAAAAAAAGTTTCTTTTCTTGGAAAAGCTAAAGAAAAATGAAAAGAGATATAAAAATATTTGATGCGGTCTATAAGGAAAACAAATCTCCCAATATAAAGAAATTTCGGTGAGAAAATAAACATGAAAATAGTGAAATTCACTATAAATTGAAAAGCACAGTATCATTAACTTTTAGGAATAAAAATGTCTTTCCACAACTAATAAAGGCCCTAAGAATATACTCAAAGACACTTCAATTATATTTTAAAATATTGGTCAATCAAATTTTACAATTAGTTGATCTCTAAAATTTTGATAACTAATTGAATATTAATTTAAAATTAATTTTATAAATTTTATTAATAATAAAAACTAATTTAAATATTAATAATTTTTATCTATAAAATAATATTCAATTTAATTAATATTTCCATTTAATAATTTTTCTTAATAATAATACAACTTTACACAATAGAATCTATACCTTTATATAAAGGGATTTTCCAGTTTAACTCCTCTAAATTGTTTTCCTATTTTATCTTTACTTAATATTTTGTTTTATTAATTTATTTAGGTTATTTGAATATTTTATAATTTTAGAAGTTGATAAAGCAGTTTTTTAATTTTGATATTTTAAAATATTTGGTATAAGTGGTTTTAAAATTTTAAAATTTCATTCTTTCTCTTTCCTACATGTAACATTTTTTTTAACTATCATTCTCCACTTCTTTATTAATCTCACCGTATTGTTTTTTAACTTCTCATTTTAACGTTTTGAAATTATTTTTGAAGAATAAAAAAATATCAAAGAAAGAAAAATAAAAAATGTGGGAGAAATTAATTTTTGAAGAATAAAAAAAGATTCAAAAAAAGAGAAATAAAAAATGTAGATACACAGACACTTACTTTAAATGGATCAAAGTTACAAAAATACATTTCACGAACACTTACTTTGGATGGATCAAAGTTACAAAAATATATTTCACGAACGCTACTTACTAGAGTACAAACTCAACATACTCAATTTTTTTTCTTTTTAATTTTATAAGTTTTCCAATTCTTGAAGGCAGTTATTTATTTGATGAGCAATTACATTGCATTGATTATATTATAGTTTAAAAGATAAAATATTATTAAGTATCTAATAAGAAGTTGGATGAAATGTAGGCAAGCACATTCATTATAGACTAAAAGTTGTAACTCTTTGATGATAGTAGAGACCTAAGTTTCCTCTTATCATATCTAAATATAGATTAGTTAGGGAGTTTTGTAGGTAGAAAGTTGGTTTTAATAATAAAAAGAAGGTTGTTTGGAGGAGTGGGAGAATGAAATGATAGAGTTGAAGATTAAATTTGAAGCTACTTTCCAATTTGGTGACTTCAAATCACCAAGAACAAAATTCAACAACCGCTGGAAAATAAAATAAAATAATGCATGAGAATGAATGATTAGACGCGTGCCCCTAACCCAAACACCATGTTGGGTCACTTTTGAAAATATACTTTAACTTCAATACTTCACCTAATCTTCAACACTTCCAATACTTAATTTGGTTACCCTATCATGCTTAATCACAGGAATTATAGTACAAATATCAAGTGAAATGCATTTGGGTTAAAAATTAAAGGGAAATTAGGTGGTTACTAAATTTTTGGTTCACAAATAATAAGTTTAATGTAATAATTATTCACATATTTTATTTTTAATCATCTATAGATTCCAAACAAAATTAACATATTTAAATTTTTATATTAAGATTATAATTTTTTTTATTATATTAAAATTAAAATGTATCCATATTTATCTATAACAATATATAACACTCTTAACCATCTTTTGGTGTATATATATTTTCAAGTTTATTCTTGAAAAAATAATAATTCTTTTAATATAACAGTTTAATAACTTTTTCTTTTCAATTTTATTTTTGAAAAACATCAGTTAATAATTTAATAACTTTTTATCAATTTAATAACTTCTTTTCCCCTTAACATTACCACTTACAATATTTTTAAAATAACATATTATAAATCCCACTTTATTTTCTCTCTTCCTCAATTTTTTTTCTTTTTTTATACACACTCTTATTCTCATTTTCTTTTGCTTTTCTACGTTTTATTAATCTCTAACAAAATTATTTCTTTATTAAATCTAAATTCAATTTGTACATAAATTATAATATTAATGTATAAAAATTTATAATAATATTAAAAAATACAGATATACATATGATAAAAGTTAAAAAATACAAATGTGTTTCCGCTAATTATATTAAAGTAATATTTACAGATTATAGTTTTACTTAATCTCATTGTGTCGGTGTAAAGGAAGTTGTCGTAGTTGGTTTGTTGTTCCTAAATAGACATTTATTTGGCGTGTGGCAGTGGTTATACGTGAGCAATACATGATTCCAAATGAGTTGAAGATGGGAAACGATTCTTATAATTTTGTTGTGTGGGTTGATGCACTTGTCCCCGACTGCGCAAGATTCCCATGCCAATAAGCTCAACTGTCATTGTTTAGTTCAAGATATCTTAATTACAGCTACAGGCTTTTTAGGACCGATAACTATCCAATTCCAAATTCGAGAAAAAAAGGAAATAATGGCTCAAATTTCTAACCTTTCACTCATTAAAAACAAAATTGCTTATTTGATGAGAATAGTTTTTTTTTTAAAATTAATTTCAAAATTAATATTTTTTATTACTTTTTCTAAAAGTATAATACTTAACTTGGGATTTTGATTGTTATTTACTTTTTACATCTTACATTTCCGTTTTGTAAAAATTATAGTTTTGAAAAATTCTTTTATAAAGTGCATTTACATTATTTAAAAGTGTAATGGACCAGAACTCGTAGCGTTCGGAGCTCGCTGGTCGAATCTTGACAATCTCCCTTAGATAGGTCAGTTCGGCACATGTACCTTGTTTGTGTGCCATGTGGCTGGACTCCAGGTATACGTATGTATTAACTCTTATGCATGTGAATAGCATAATCATTCATAAATAAGACTGATCAATAAAGTAAAGAAACGTAATAGGCTTAGGGGTGCATCTAGCATACCCAGATCTGTGATAAGCAAAATATTAAGGTCCGAGTCCAGTAACACTAAGACAACCCAGGTAAAGCTATATGCATGGCACAAAATAGCATACGAATGGGTGTGTATTAGTGTGAAACACGTGAACGAATGCTTAGGGACGGGACCTTGCACCAAGATTACGAGGCTGGCCCAATCTGCTTAATGGGCTTAAAGCACGTAACAAATTTGTTATGCACTGATAATAAGTGGCATGCACTTAAAGATAATGATGCTTAAAGATATATATATATATATATATATATATATATATATATATATATATATATATATATATATATATATATGATTACTCACATGTTTGTTACAACTGCATATAGATATGTTTGTTAATATCACGCAAGATTTTTCTATTATGCGTATATATTTGTTGCACATGCAATACTCCTTGATAAGTGCTAACCCTAAAAATATAGGGATGCGCACGTACATATAACAGAAGGAGCACCTATAGTTTGGGACCCAGGGTGCCTATAGCAAGTGATTTTCTGTTAGAGATATAAGATAATGTACTGATTTTCGGTTAAGATTTGTTTATCTCAAGTGCAAGAGGTACATGACACGCTATAAAAAGGGACTTCAGGTCCTAGATGAAGGTACGCAATAACGCAATCCTAAATACCCTTGTGAATACTGAGATTACTTGTTTTCTTATTCGTTCATATAGTCCTTACTGACTTGAGCGTCGGAGCGTGACCGGCCGTGAGAGTGCCCTTTGTCTCTATAGGTGAAGCATTCAATAACCAGAGAAGTGCAGATTCCAGGGAGACAGGCAGAGCCTGAACCAAACACCAGAGTCAACCAGCGGCTAGTCCACCGGCAAGAACAAAAAGTAACACATATTCAAAGAATTTTTTTTTTAATATTTGAAAGTTTTATCATGATTTTATTTTAATAAAACATATATGAAAATTTAAGGGTGAGTATGTTTATAAGGTTATAATAAAATAAGTCTGTGATCCTAATGTTAAGGATAAGAGTGTGCTAAATCTTGTTTAGTATCCATATTTTAATTAAAGTTTTTTTTTTTTTTTTTTTTTTTTTACATTTTCATAAGTATTCTATATAAGATATTATTTGTTTTCATATTCAAGAATTTTATCTTAAAAAAGATGTTTTTGGTAAATTAAAGGAAGATTTTTTTTTATAAATTATTATTAATATTGACTCTCAAATTAAACACACTACAAGAAAATAATTAAATAAAAATCAATTTAAAAAAAAAATAATAATTAATCACTATATTGACTAAATTATATACTATTTTAGAGACTAAAAAAGTTATTGGTATGTAAAGTAGTTTCTATTAATAAATAAATTTTAAATTGGTATCTAATTAGATATCAAGATTTTATCTACCAATCTAGAATTTAAAGTAATTAATAGTTAAAACCTTGATAGCTAATTAGATACCAATTTAAAAATTATTTATTAAAAATAAAAACTACTTTATATATCAATAACTTTGTTAGTCTATAAAAGATATTTAATTTAGTCAATATAGTGACTAATTATTTTTTGTCTCTAAAATTAGTTTCTATTTAATGATTTTTCTTATGATGACATTACAATATAATTTTTGTATCTTATAAATAAATTATTATTAACAAACCATTTAACAACCTCTTATATATAAGGTCTAACAATTGAACTATCTCTTTATCTCCATTGTGTTATTTGGTTATAAGAACATCATAAAATTCAATATGATTAAAGATAAGGTTACAAAATTTTATATAAAAATGTCCTCATATAAAAAAGACTCACTTCAGCTCACTCTTGTAATACCTATATTTATTTAATCATGTGTTAATCTTTTGTTCACTTATTGACTTGAGTGTTGGAACACCATTCACAACTAAACCTTTATTTTGTGTTGTGATAATTCCTTTTGGTTATCGAATATTTAAATCATACTTCAAGTGATAAAAGATTTCACCTCAGTAAAAGTTAATCATAAAGACATTAAATTTTTTATAAGAACATTTGAAATTCACTATAGGACTTTAGTAAAATTTACCTAAGTGATGCAAATGGTTTGAGGGGGATGACTCTAATACTTTTAAGCTTCAAAATCAAAGTAAAGTTAGAACGACAGAACAAGTCCTAGTTTGGTGTTCTTGGTGGGATATGGTGATGAATGGGTTTTGAAAGATGTATGATAAGTTTAGGTAAGGTTTGGTTTACGTTTAGGTTTAGGAGGAAGGATCCTACTATTTGAACAGAACTTAAAGCATTTTTGGAAGGATTCTTGAAGGGTAGGTTGCAAATAAAGTGTTCTTGGCAAGGAGAGGAGACTGGGTCTTTGAAAGTGTGTTTAGTTGATTCTATGTTGGGCTAGGCTACAAACTTGGTAAGAAAGAGATAGGTATTGCTGGTTTAAATTATGGTGAAGATTTATGTACCTAAAAAGGATTTGTTCGAGAGCCCAAAGAAGGGTTCTTAAAGCTAAATCTGGTTTCTTGGTTGGTTTTTGTATGAGAAACGTAGGACAAGAGCTTAGTTACACTTGGGAGTTGGATAATTTGGTGTTAGAAAGGTTTATGTACCTAAAAAGGATTTGTTTGAGAGCCCAAAGAAGGGTTCTTAAAGCTAAATCTGGTTTCTTGGTTGGTTTTTGTATGAGAAACATAGGACGAGAGCTTAGTTACACTTGGGAGTTGGATAATTTGGTGTTAGAGGTTCTTTCTTTCATTGCTCTCTATCACCAATTCGCTTAGCCTTGGATGCATGCGCTAAGTGAACTGGTCATTCTGATACTCCTTTGTTTTGTTGTTGTGTTCTTTAATTTCCTACAAGTTTCCAACATTTTTTTGAATACCCTTATCTCTTATTAGGCCAAGCATGATTTTTGGTGGGAAAACACCTTTTTAGAGATATTTTACATACAAATCTTTCATTTTCTATGCCTAATTATATGCAAAAATTAAGAATATTTGGAACTTATCAGTGTTCATTAGCTTATCCTTGATTATGCTTGAAGGTTCCAAGTGTCTTAGCTTTGTTGAAGGCAATTCAGTCTCCAAGGCTGATAGGGAGAGAAGTGAGACCAATCCTTATCACAAGTTCCAACAAAAATCCATTTTTTGGATAAGAACCAAACCCTCCAATCCTTGGTTTATTTTTCTCTTCTTTCTTTTTCATTTTGTTTCATTCTTCATGACACTTTCAAGAACAAAAGTAACAACCTTCTTTCCCATCCTTACATCACCAAGGGTTAAGCGTTGATGAATTCACTAAGCGAATCAACGTTAGAGAGGAACCAAATTATGGAAGTTTGGGTTGTTGAGCGCATTTAAGAAGCTCTGAGGGAAAAGAGTCCTTAAAGTCTAAGAAAGCCTAATTTGATGGGGCTTGGCTTGGAGCTAAATCATAGTTAAAAAGGTTTCTTCAAAGTTAAGAAAGTCCACTTCGCTAGAGCTTGGCTTGGAGCGAATTTAGAGCCAAAAAAATTCTTCATGATTAAGGAAGCTAAATTCATTGGGGTTAGGCATGAAAGCCAAAAAATAATCCTTCAAGGTTAAGAGACCTATGATTTTGCTGAGATTAGATTAGGCTATGAGCCAAAAGGTTTCTTCAAGATGAAGAAAGCCAATCCATTGAGCGAATTGGCTAAACGCTGAGCAAATGAAAAATCTGAGGCAATCCATCACTAAACTCTATAAATAGAGTGATCCTGGTCCATAAATGAGAGGTTAAAACAGAGGTGTAACTTAAGGCAGAAGAGAGCAACCTTAACTAGAACACAACATTCAAGGCTCCATGTCCTTTTGATGCAATTCTAGCTTGATTTGCATTGTTTCTTTTGGTTTAGTTCTTTATTGTAGAAGTTGGAGCATATTTATGGCTTCTATGGATGAATTTAAACCATTGATGAAGGTGAAATGAAGTAGAGAAAAGATGCTTAAAAGATGTGAGTCAAACTTCTAAGAGGATCCTTTGTAAAACACTCACAAAATGGCTAACTAGGAGGGAGCTAAGAGACAAATTGAGGCTGAATTTGTGTAGCAATTCATTAATATATCAAAGCTGGAAAATAAATGAACTGAGCACCTCTATTTATAGCCTAAATGGTACCAAAAATATGAAAATACTCTCCATTCATAGCTTGACAAATGACACTCTATAATTGGAGCAAATCCTCTCCATTCATGGAGTGACAAGTGGTGGCTTGTGATTGGAGAGGATTTCTCTCTGTTCTCATCAGTTGACTTCTTCGCCGGTTGACCTAGGCTGAACACACCTCCTTCTGCACTTGGAGTCACGTCTCTCTTTAGTTCTTCAAGTATGGCTCCGTTGTAACAGAGGACACCCTACCTGTTGATGACACTTCAACGCTCAAGTCAGTAAGTGCTCACAAAGCAACAATAAAACTCAGTTTAGTGTGCAAAAACAACATACCTTCATCTGGGGTCTCATGCCCTTTTTATAGGCATACAATCAACATGCAACAACTCTCATTTGAGAGAAGCAAATATTAACTGAAAATAAGCACATTTATCTTCTATCTCTAATAGAAAAAAAAACAGCCTACCACGGGCACCAATCATCTTTAGGTGCTAACTGTAGGCAAACATTCTGTTTCATGTACACGTCCCTATCTTCTTTAGGGTTAACGATAACTATCAACAAGCTTTTACGTGTAACAAACATGTAACAACAATATATCAACAAATATGCAATATATAAAAAAATATGCAATATATTAACAAATTTATAACAACTGCTATCATATATATCTATAGGCGCGGAAACAAAAGGGTATCTCATACGACACCCTTGCCATGCGCCTTAGGCCTTTTAGCGAAATTGGACCAGTCACATAAACCTCAGTCTAGAACAGCATCCGAGCTGACCTTTACCTTCCCGAGAACCAAGCTACTGTTTACATACATTGGGTTGCCAAGCTCTGTACAGTACACAAGCCCCCCCAGGCTCAAGCTGAGCTTGATTAGGCAAAGAGTCTACTGAGCGTCTCCTAGCAACTGATGCGACCATTTCTCAGGAGTAGGTGAGGCACAGTGCAAGAAGCATATTTGAATATACGTTTTGGTGACACACGATCCCATGAGAACACATGGCATAACCTTACAGGCGAGGGAAACCCTTGCTTTTCAAATTTCCCTCACCCTTAAACCCTCACTTTGGCTTACTGTTTCATCACACCAAAGCTTCGAACTTTCTTTGTCTTTCATCACCGCTCGAACTCGCTTCATTTCTCATCAAAGTTACCTTCTTTTCAAACATCTAAGGTACTCCCTTTGCTTAACCTCATATTGTCGTATTGATGTAATGTCTGCTCTACTCAGGACTAATTTCTGATCTGCTAGTATATTTCAATATCGATTATCGCTTGACCTTTGAATATCTTTATATATTGCTTTTTTGCCATGCTTTGAATCATTTGCTTTCTCTGCGGTGTTAGGTCTAAGTAGTTTTCCTTTTTTCGTGTGATTGTGTTTAGATGCAACCTGCACCATATTACAAAACCTTATACTCCTGGGCACTTCTGAACCTTCTTTCTGAGACCACCTCCTATACCTCTCATGAGAGTCTCATAGCCCTTAGGAAGAGTGAATGTCACTTTGGTAGAGAGGATGATTGGATTAACCTAGAACCCTGTAGGATAGACGAGCCAATATGTTGTGATGAGTCCATATCTCCTAACAAGCCCTTTTGTTATTTCTATGCTATCGTATTTAAAAAGGTCCTCCTTCATCTTCCCCTTTCTATCTTTGAGAAAGAACTTCTAACCGAGCTCAATGTGGCTCCAGCCTAGCTACACTCCAATAGTTGGGTGTTCGTCCGAGCCTTCTCCATACTTTGTGACCAACTCGGCATCTCATCTTCTGTGGTGTCTTACTATACTTTTTTTAGGCTAAAAAGTTGAGTCACCAGCTTTGGGTGTCTTTGAATGGCGTCTCGGGAAGAGAAATTCTCACCTTCTTCCAATCTTCATATAAGAATTTCAAAGGTCACTTCATAAAAATTCACGTCAATGACAAATATCCCGACCTCCTTGATGGGTTTCCCCTATATTGGACCAAAGAACCTTCCTCCAACGTTACTCGGTGCTTGGAGGACTTAAGCCCCACTAACCAGGAGGTCTGCAAATTCTTATCTAGCCTCCAAGTTGTCTTTGACATGACTTACCTCCTGGGCAACGAGTTCATGCCAAACTCTCTGAAGAAATACATCGGTATATTTTTTACTTCTAGCCTTTGTATGAGTCTTTCTTCATGGATTATACTGAATATATCTCCTCTTCTTTTACAGTGAAAATGTTGGTGCGCTTCAGCAAGGAGGACCTACTGAACATGGCTAAGAAAGCCAAGGTAGCCAGGCAAATGCCTTTAAAGGCGGTGGCACCTCCTTCTCCGTCAGAAGACAAAGACGACATGGACTTACTGATGGGGTTTGAGGTTGCCATCGAGCAAGCCTCCAGCCTCTACCCAAACATGGACTTCTCCCAACTTGGTTTAGGCAAACAAGTAGTAGATGGACAAGTGATAGAGAAATAAATTACTTAACATCTTGTAATTATCAACTG
Organism: Phaseolus lunatus; assembly: GCA_013389735.1. Taxonomy (NCBI): domain Eukaryota; kingdom Viridiplantae; phylum Streptophyta; class Magnoliopsida; order Fabales; family Fabaceae; genus Phaseolus; species Phaseolus lunatus. The sequence continues at coordinate 29,650,660 of CM023858.1, read as the reverse complement.
TTTATTTTTCTGAACTTTGTTTTTAATCTTGTGGTTTTGTTGCTCATCATATATTTATGTCTTCCTAAACCTTGCATACTTGCCATAGCACAACTTATTTATTGCAACTATACTAGTTTTGGTTAACATCGGTATGCACAAGCGTAATGACTACCATACATATATACGTAAAAGAGCTTTAACTTAAACAAAGAACTAACCTTAGACTAGGTTTAGACATCGCGGGGCAGCGCTTCACTCTGGCATGCCCAATTGTACTAGGCGAAAATCACATCCCTCGACTTACCAGGTACGACCCTTCCTAACAAGGGTGCGACCTTGCTGTCACAACTTTTCCCTGCTCTTCACACGAGCGAGACTATTTAGGCAGGGTAACTTCATTCCACAAGAAGTTTAATCTGAGCCTACTCCTCCATCTTGAGTGAGCTTGCTCTTCCCTGCACAACCAATGTACTCCACCTAGTACTTGAGCTTGGGTGAACACTCTCACACCAACTTAGCTCACTTATCACTGGTTAGATCGGGTTGAATTGCACATACAACCTCTCCCTCTCAGAACATCTAGACTTGGGTGAAAACTCTCATGCCAAATAAGTCCTTCTTCTTTTGTACGGGATTGAGTGATCAATTTGCGTAACTGTTATTCATCCTACGGTGTGTTTAAGCTCGGGTGAATACTCTCACGCCGAGTTAACCCGACCGTGCTGACCCAGATGAGGTGCCTTCGGGCTATTACTCATCTCACAGAGCGCTTAATCTTGGGTGAATGCTCTCACACCGAGTTAACCCGGCTGTGTTAAAGCATCTACACCCATTACTCATCTCACAGAGCATTTAAGCTCGGGTGAACGTTCTCACACCGAGTTAACCCAACTGTGTTACAGAATCTATGCGCCATTACTCATCCCAGAGAGCGCTTAGCTTAGGTGAACGCTCTCACGCCGACTTAACCTGATTGTGTTACAAGATCTACGCGCCATTACTCATCCCACAGAGTGCTTAGCTCGGGTGAACGCTCTCACGCCGACTTAACCCTGTTAGAATTGATGGCATGAAACAAGAGGGGGGGGGGTGAATTGTTTTCACAAGATTTTCGTAAATCAACAAGGTTTGAAGATCTTTATAAAACCACAGAAAGAAAGCTTAAAGAATTAAAGAGAATTAAGGTATACAAAACTGTGTAACAGAATTTTAACCTGTTAAAATTTCAAATTAATCGATTGTTAGAGTTAAAGAAGCAAGACCGATGAACAAGCAAAGCATACACTAACTGAATAACCGATTAAAGTTTTGAGATAATCGGTTGTTTTTGATATACAAGAAGAGCCAAGATAAGCAGAGTTGATAATGAAAGATATAACCGATTGATTTATCGATTTAACCGGTTGATCATGTGTTACAGTTTTAAGAACAAGTCACTATAACAATATAACCGATTGATATTAAGGAAAATCGATTGTTTATGATAGAATATCAAATAGATGAAAGCACAAGAGAGAAAGAGAGATTCACACAAGGCAATTATACTGGTTCACTCTTTACAGAGCTACATCTAGTTCCCAGATCCACACTAGGTAATCCATTAACTTGCAATACACAACAAATTACTAGAATTCACAGTTACAAAGATTAGATCTTTACACTCAAGATCTATCACACATAACCTGTGCAAAATAAACCTAACTAAACAACCCTATGCTTTCACAGATTTATTGTTATCACACCCTATTACACATACACCAATACAGGAAAAGATTTAAGGAAGAGGTACACTTGATTTAGGAAAACTAAAAGTACTTTCTTAACCAAAACAGAGCCACTTGAGCAATCTTGAACCTTTTTCTTGAAAAACTTTCTCAGCACAAACTTTCAATTCTCTCTCTCAGTTTCTGTAAAAGATTGGTGTGTATTTTGTGTTTTTACAGAGAGGAGAAGGTCCCAATTTATAAGATTCTAAAAAGAGCTTTTCAGGGATGAGCTAAGATAGTTAGAGAGCCAGTTGTAAATGGCCTTAACTGATTTTCAAAAAACAGTTTGAAAATTCAAATTTCAACCGATTAAAAAATTGAGACAACCGATTGAATTTGTTACAGCAGTTATGAACTAGTTTTTGAAAAACCCCTCAGACACTCTATGTATAGAACAATCGGTTAAAACAAAATTATAATCGGTTATTTTATCATAGTTTTCAAAAACATCTTTTCTCTTTTAAAAACAGATTGCTCAACTCGTGTTTAAGGTTAAGAAAGACCTTTACAAATTCTAAAAGCACACTAAAGATCCTAAAACACCAACTACTTCAACAACACAAAGTCTTCAGGATCTGGATTCATCAAAGCTTGGTTTCAACAAACCCGACTGAGTTGGTCAAGTTGAGTAATCCATGCAACTATGCCCATCCCACAGAGCATTTAACCTTGGGTGAACGCTCTCACACCGAGTTAACTCGACTGTGTCTTGTTCTGCCTTTACCCACAGGGCAAATTTCGTCGACTTATCTACCAGTGGTATTTATTCACACCTACGACTTCTCCTTTGAAAACTCTCCAAGAAAGGTCACTCAACAACATATACAACACATAAGAAAAAGCAACAATGCCTCATAAACATCTTTTTATATCGGGGGGCCTCATTAAAAAACCCTCTTCAGGAAAAAAGAGTATCGCCCCTTATCACATTGTTCATCAACAAGCATCAGATACATCAACTGAAGTAAAAATTGAGGTTGGCGACGTTCCATGTCCTTGGGATAGGTCCCCCCTCAAGGGTTTCTAATTTGTACGCGCCATTCCCGAGCACCTCAACTACGCGGAAAGGTCCTGTCCACTTAGGAGACAACTTATTCTCCAACTGATAAGGATGGACTTTTCGCATCACCAAGTCAGCTACCTGGAACTGCTTGGGCCTGATCTTGGTCCTCTGTTTCAGCTCGACCCTCATTTTTCAGCGCTTCTGACTTAACACCGGCCTGTTCTTGGACTTCGTCTAACAAGTCTAAGTTCACTCTTCTTCCTTCATTGGACTCTTTCCCAATGAAATTCTGGAACCAGGGAGAGTTCTCCTGGATCTCTACAGGAATCATGGCATCTGCCCTGTACACCAGACTAAAAGGTGTCTCCTTGGTAGCGGACTGCGGTGTAGTATGGTAGGCCCATAGAATCTGAGGAACTTCCTCCGCCCACGTTCCCTTTGCCTTCTCTAACCTTTTTTTCAACCCCCTAAGCAAGACTTTGTTTGCCGATTCTACCTGACCATTTGTTTGGGGGTGCTCCACAGAGGCAAATATTTGTTTTATCCCAAGCTCGGAACACAACTTGCCCAACTGCTGACTAGCAAATTGCGTCCCATTGTCGAATACCAAGTGTCTAGGGATTCCAAAGCGGCACACGATATTCTTCCGTACAAAGTGTTGTACCCTGTGGGTGGTAATCTGTGTGACGGGTTCGGCTTCGATCCACTTTGTGAAGTATTCGATGGCTACCACGAGATACTTCATTTGGCGTATTGCCAAAGGGAAAGGACCCAAAATGTCTATCCCCCAGGTATGGAATGACCATGGGCTGTAAATCGACCGTAACTCTTCTGCGGGTGCATGGTGCCAGTCTGCATGCTTCTAGCATTGCTCACATCGCTGGGCATACCCTCTGCAGTCTTCCTTAACTGTCGGCTAGTAGTACCCAACTCGGATGATCTTTAATGCTAGTGCTCGACCGCCTATGTGACTTCCGTAGATACCTTCATGTAATTCTGCCATTACACGAACACATTGATCTCCGCTGATACATGCAAGGGTGGGATGAGCGTAGCCGTGACGGAACAACATGCCATCAATCAAAGTATACTTCCTGCGTTCTTTTTAACCATCTTCGCTTCTGCGGGCTCGACTGGCAGTAAACCATTTGCTAAATACCGCTGGTACGAGGTGATCCAGGTCTCTACTGTGTCACCCTGTGAGGTAACCATTACCTCCCTTTCCTGTACCTAGTATGTCACTACCCTAGGGACCTTCAATTTCTCTTGGGTTAATAACCGATGACTTCTTCCACCCTTAGGCCTTATCTCTAGGATCTCGACCTAGTCTGCCTTTGGGGGATTGTCTCTTGCTGTCCTTGGAGACTTCACAGTCTCCTATATCACTGACCTTTTCCGATTTCCCTTCCCCTAGCTTGCCAGCTTGGCCAACAGATCAGCTCAGGAATTTTGCTCCCTTGGCACATGTACGAGTTCAAACTGGGCGAAAGCTTTCATCAGAATCATGACATACTGGAGGTATGCAGCCAACTGCGGGTCTTTGGCTTGGTACCTGCCAGTCACCTGTTCGGTAACAAGTAACGAATCGCTCTTCACCAGTAGGTTTCTAGCTCCCAACTCCTGGGCTAGCAACATTCCTGCTATTAGGGCCTCATACTTGGCTTGGTTGTTGCTAGCCTTATATGCAAAGTTCAAAGATTTCTCAATCAACAATCCATTGGGCCCCTCCAGAATGACCCCAACACCACTGCCTTGCTGGTTGGAGAACCTGTCTACTAATAAGATCCATCGAAAGTTTCTAGGATCGGAATGAGTACCCTCTGATACCAATTCCACCACAAAATCTGCGTAGACCTGCCCTTTCATCGGCCTTCTTGGCTCATAGTAGATATCGAACTCGAACAACTCCACCGACCATAGCACCATCCGCTCTGCAATGTCAGGCTTTTGCAAGACTTTACGGATAGGGAGGTCAGTGATCACTATCACGGTGAAACTTTGAAAGTAATGCCGCAACCTTTGGGCTGTGAACACTACTGCCAGCGCAACCTTCTCGATTGCCTAGCAGCGCTCTTCTGGTCCCTGCAGCACCTTACTGACAAAATAGATTGGTCTCTGGACCTGTTCCTGGTCTTGTACTATCACCGAGCTAACTGCCTGATCTGTGATGGCGAAGTACAAGTGCAAGGGAACACCGGCTACCGGCCTCCCTAGGACAGAAGGTGATCCGGTCGGTCATCGATAGTCGATGACATCAGCAGCGGTTGACCACGTGGACCATTCACAGGGTAACACGTGGTAGAGCATAGCAGGCGAATCAGGGAGGCGATCACTCAGAATGGTAATCGCCTGTCGCCTGTGATGATGAGTAATCGCCTATCGCCTTGAGGATGAGTAATCGCCTATCGCCTTGAGGATGAGTAATCGCTCATTGCCGGTATGGATCAGTAATCACCTAGATGGCACATGATCGCCGTGTGTGAAGGTTAGGAGATCAGGTGGTCAGCAAGTCGCCGAAAGAGCACATCGTCGGGTGTTGGAGAAGACTTGGCAAGCACTTGTTGTATGGTCTAAGTACAGAGGGTAAGTGGCATATCTGCCACCATGTGTAGTGTGAGCTGCGATGCCCAGGGTTAACCAGCTCGCCATGTTAAGGTTGCGCCCAGAGTAGCCTGTGTACTAAGCTACTCCCTCTGTGAATAACTTAGTCGCAGGGGCACAGTGGAAGTAACGTTTCAGCTGCAGATACTCCAGATGGTGACACGTGTATGACCAGATGTTATCCACGTGTCAAGAGGAATAACCGTCAGGAGAGAGAAAGACTCAGGTATATATACAAACTCTTAACAAAATTGAGGGGGGGTTTTTTAACAGATTCTTACAGCTTACACATTTGAGAGTTTCAGTTACACACGAGTCTCACAGAGAGATTTAGATATAGTTTTGGTGTTCCTGTTGCCTGACTTGAGCGTCGGAGCTACAACGGCCGCCAGAGGCGCCGTCTGTGTGTTTTGCAGGCAGCGTTTGGAGTTTCGGCGGTGGTTCTTGGAGCGTTCCTGCAGAACAGAAGGCTAGACGAAGGAGTGACGTGGCAATCCTCCACGTTCGAGTCAAGCGGCAGGATCAGCATATATTGAATTCTGGTGTGATTTGTTGCATTTTATTGAGTGTTTTTGTAATTGATTGAAATTGGTTGTTTGGGATTGATGGTTCATACCATTAGCTGTTTTGGTGATATGCTTGGGTAGGTATCATGATCGGCTGATAAACTCAAATTCTTGATGGATTTGAGATGCTGACCTTTGTAAGACCTAGTGTGGTCTTCTAAATGAATTGATTCGTTATCAAGTTCATTTTATAGGAGTATGATTAGAGAAAAATAGTTTCCTAATCTTACGCAAAAAATGGCTCCTAGACCACCTACCCCTCCCCAACCTTCTGCAGAAATGGGCCAGATCGTCAGGGCCATTGAGATGATGGCGAGTCCTATCCAGCAGCAGAATGCGGCAATGGCTCAGAATCATCAAGCTGCAATGCAGCATTGGGAGACCGCCAGATCGGCTGCAACAGCTTCCCACATCGGTCAGCCTCAGGAGCAGATGGGACTGACCGAGTTCCTCAGGCACAACCCACCTAAGTTCAGTGGGAATGCTACTCCTGACCAAGGAGATCAGTGGATCAGGGGGTTAGAGAAAATCTTCAAGGTGACCTCCTGCCCTGAAGATAAGAAGTTGGTGTTTGCCACATACCTGCTACTGGAGAAGCCGAGTTCTGGTAGATGGGAACTCAACAAATGATGGAAGCCCGAGAAGAAGTATCAGACTGGGAGAGCTTCAGGGTGAAGTTTCTGGAGAAATACTTCCCAGATAGTGCAAGGTTTGCCAAGGAAGCTGAATTCCTCAGGTTGGAGCAGGGGGAGATGTCAGTGAATGCTTATGCTGCTCGGTTTGAGTACCTCGCCCGGTTTTATACCCAAGCTACCTCTGAGGCTTGGAGGTGTAGGAAATTTGAAGAAGGACTGAAGCATGGGCTGAAGAGGACCATAGCCCCTATGTACATCAGGGAGTTTCACGCCTTGGTGGAGAAGGCGAAGATGGTGGAGACTCTGGAGAAGGCTGAGTCTCGGGTGATCAGGCCACACCCAGGGGGTTCTTCCAGTGGGAAGGCCAAGGTGCAGCAGCAGCAGAATAAGCCTTATGCGAGACCTCCACAGCATAGGGCAGGGGCAGCGACACCCCAGTTTCAGCAGCAGCAACCATGGAAACCCAAATGTTTCCATTGTGGTGGACCACACACGCCCAATGTGTGCCCTAAGAAGGCTTCGGAGAGAAGGTGTTTTGCATGCCAAAAGACGGGACACGTTGCTAGAGATTGTCCTACCCAGAATAGGATGACTCAACCCAGTGGTTCCCAACAGTTGAGGAACGAAGGCAGCAGACCTCAGGCAACAGGGAGAGTGTTTGCCATGACAGGAGCTGAGGCGTCCCAGTCAGGTAACTTGGTCCAAAATGCTTGTTTTATAGCTGGTAGAAGTGTAAAAGTCTTGTGTGATTCTCGAGCGACACACTCCTTTATGTCAAGTCGAAGTATGGCCGAGCTGGGCCTTCTAGTGAAGGAGCTACCTTTTGAACTGTTGGTCTCTACACCTGCATCAGGACAGGTTATGACCTCCACAGTTTGCCCAGAATGTCCAGTGATAGTAGAGGGACGCAGGTTCAAAGTAAATTTGATCTGTCTACCTCTGCAGGATCTGGATGTTATCCTAGGAATGGATTGGCTATCTGCCAATCACATTCTCATAGACTGCGGTAGGCAGAAAGTGGTGTTTCCCGATCTCCGAGAGCCAGATGTGATATCTGCTCAGCAGGTACGGTCGGAGTTGAAAGAAGGGGCGACGTGCTTTGTGATCCTAGCTCGAGGGGGAGTGAAGAATGAAGAGGATATGGGCAGTATACGTGTGGTGAAGGATTTCACGGATGTGTTTCCAGAAGAAATACTTGGACTACTGCCTAAGAGAGAAGTGGAATTCTCTATTGATTTGGTACCTGGAGCTGGACCAGTGTCAATGGCGCCATACAGAATGGCTCCAGCCGAGTTGGTAGAACTAAAGAAAACAAGTGGAAGAGTTGTTAGAGACGCAGTTAGTCAAGCCCAATATATCTCCATGGGGTTTCCAGTGTTGTTGGTTAAAAAGGAAGATGAAGGGTCTCAATTGTGTATGGACTACAGGAAGTTGAATAAGTTGACCATCAAGGACAACTATCCTTTAACCGTAATTGTATGAAACTCAATTTCAGATGTTCAATGAATACTTGTTTGATCAGAAAGAGTTGAACATGAGGTAGAGAAAAAGGGTGGAGTTTATGAAAGATTATGATTTCCAACTTATGTATCATCCAGGGAAGGCCAATGTTGTGGCAGATGCTTTGAGTAGAAAATCAATGCAAGTATCAATCATGATGATTGAAGAGCAGAAGCTGATCGAGCAGTTCAGAGATTTAAACTTGGGAGTGGAATTTCATGTTAACCATGTCAGTTGTAGTAAGTTAACTATAACTAATGATTTCATTGGAATGATAAAGGATAAGAAATTAGAGGACCCTAGTCTGAAACGTATTGTGGAATTGCTAGGCACCGATCAGGCTAAGGACTTTGTAATGGGAGATGATGGGATCTTGAGATTAATGGCAGGATTTGCATACTAGCAAATGAAGAATTTAAGAGATATAAAAAATTTTAACTTTGCTCTTCTGGCAAAATGGAAATGGTGGATAATGAGTGATGAAAAAGGGAAATGGAAAGATATTCTTGTATCCAAATATGGCTCGGACCTTGGAAGAAGCCAAGCTCATTTGAAATATCAATCGTGGTGGTGGAGAGATGTATGTAAAGTGTGCGAGGAGGGTGAAGATGATGGTTGGTTCCAAAAAGTTATCATTTGGAAAGTTGGAGATGGAGAGGATGTTAGATTTTAGGAGGATGCGTGGGCCACTAACTCTAACCTTAAATCTTTGTTTCCTAGACTTTACTCCATTTCTGTGGACCAAGGCAAGACGGTGGGAGAGGTAGGTTTTTGGAAGGATTCTGCGTGGCAATGGTATGTTGTATCTGGAAGAAGAGGAATAGAGTTGTCTTTAAGCAAGAAATTCCGGATGCAGAGAAAATTTTCCAATCGGCTCCACTACTTGTATGGTTGTGGTTGAGATATAGGGTGCATTCGTTCTCGTATGTTTTTTTTCGGATTGGCACCTGAACCCAAAAATCAATGCATTCAATGTATACATTGAAAAAGGAGGTAATAATGGGAGCAGAAAGCCGGGTTGGTAAAAGAAGTCATAATAACGATTTAGAAAGTAAACAGCAATAGGAACAACTTTTTAACTAATATGGATAGGAAGTTTTGCGGGTACCTTATCTTTATAAGGTGCAGAATTATGTAGTTTAGTGGTGAACCAAGGGTATTTTCCTTTAAGGAGCATGAGAATTAGATCTGCAGTTGGGAAATCGATGGATGGTTTTGATTGAGACGCAGAGGTTGATTTCTAGAAAGATATTAATGCAGCATATTCCATATGCAGGGATGTAGAATGGAATTTGATGAAGTATTGAAGTAGTAAGAGGGAGCAGCAAGCGTTGGATTCTGTTGAATTTTGCTTGGGTATGTCAAGTTATGAGCTGGTTGTGGTTAAGTACATGAAGGAGCATATAGCTGGAGTGGGAAGCTGAGTTTCCCCATGAGTCATCAGTCTGTTTGCAGGTATATATTAGGTGTTTTAATGATGGAGGAGGCAAGCAACACTCAGGTTAGGCAAGGGTCAACCAATTTTGTGGTATAGTGTTGGCCCCTTTTGGAGGTGGTTCTGCTTTAAGTCGCCTGTAAGGTTAACTAATGAATAGCTATGTTTGTATGAGAAATGAGGGAAGCCTGTCCCTATCTCCTTTCTAGTAAGTTCATTTTCAAGGACGAAAATTTTTCTTGTTGGGGAGAATGTAAGGACCTATAAATTAATTGGAATAGAAGTGATAGATTTTAAATAATTTCTGAGTATGTTATTATTTAAAATAAAAAAGGACATAAAAATAGAAAATATCATAGTGGTTAGACCTCGGACGTCGCCCAAGGTCTGGGATCAGCTGGTAGAGGGCGATCGATTGACCATTGTACCAACCAAGTAGTCAGGTGCGATGACTTTATCGTGAGGTAATCAAGTGGGCGTGCTTCAAGGGAGGGAGGCACGTGAATCAAGAAAGGTAAGAGAAAGGAAGGTGTAGCTTAGAAGTCGATGAGATCGTCGTTTGTTGAAGAAGGCGACATCCTCCGACTTCCCCCGTATGAAATCAGAGATCGCCTATTTTGTGCATGATCGCCGTGTGCGAAGATTTCACATAATCGCCAATCGCCTATGGTGCACATGATCGCCGAAAAGAGCACATCGCCGAGTATTCGAGAAGAGTTGGTAAGCACTTAGTATGTGGTCTAAATACAGAAGATGGGTGATATAGAAGACAGGTGGCATATCTGCCACCATGAGTAGTGTGAGCCGTGATACCCCAGACTTAGAGGAATGGGAGGATGAACCTTCAGCAAGGTGTGACGATGTGACATCGATGACCAGAGTAAGGCAATGTGTTCTCGTCACACACAAGGGCGATAAGAGATCGCCAACAAGATGAGAGGAACATCGGTCATCAACCAGGATAGGAGACACATCGGTGGTCTGCCAGGGTGAGATATCGGTGGTCTGCCAGGGTGAGACATCGGTGGTCTGCCAGGGTGAGACATCGGTTGTCTGCCAGGGTGAGACATCGGTTGTCTGCCAGGGTGAGACATCGGTGGTCCTCCAGGGTGAGACATCGGTTGTCTGCCAGGATGAGGAATCAGTCGTCCGTCAGGAAGAGGAATCGGTCATCGTCGGTATGAGAGGCATGGTCATCGCGCGAGCAGTCATCGGTGGATGGTTATTACGCGATGTCGTGTTTCACACAGATAAGGTAGGACCCAGGCTCCCAGCATGAACGTTCTGCATGCGCGACACGTAGACAAAAAAGGGTGTTTCAGAATAGTTAGCATCAGAGAGTTGGTATGCGCAGAAACCCACGGGGTCATACTGTTCAAGGAAGTGTGCACGCAAGGTTGCTCAGAGAGTGGGTAATGGCAGAGAAGGCTAAAGAGCCGTTCGACCTTAACAGCTGAGGGAATCAGCTCATTTAGTTCCCCTTTCTCCTTTCTCTTCCACTCGAAGACGCGGCTATCCTCACGTACCAGTGCTATGATCGGCGACTACCATTGTCCTTCTGGGAAGTTACTCTGCAAGTTTCTGCTCAAAGCCCTAAAACAGAGTTAAGGCATCTTTAAGCTTCGGTGGGTTTTGGAGCTCTTAGTGTTTTTTGCGCAAGTTCAGGTAAGGGAAGCTAGCTTTTTTTTCGTTTATAAAAACTTTAGGCGAGTAGGTTCTGAAGTGAGGGCGACGTGGTCGCCGGTTTCATATTCTATTTCACGATGCTCTGTTTTTATGTGTGGGGCGACGTGATCGCCGGTTTTAATGCAAATTTCGAAATCCCCTGTTGAGTGTCGTTTTGAAATTGTTTGAGATTGAAGGGTGAAATGCATATGATATTCGAAAATCTGAACTTTGGTATGATTGTTTCTGTGATTGGGATTGTTTAAGAAAAGATTCAAAATATTATATGATGGAATTGTGCCTTACGTGTGGTATGAAGTACTGGATGAATGTGAAATTGTGATCAAGACATAGTATTTTCAAGAAAGGAAATACCGTGTTGAGATTGGTATTATAGTGTATTGATCAGTGAGTATCTTGTGAATGAGACGATCCTGACTCTGCTGATATAATGGAATCACATAGATGAAGTTATTCAGTTGTTGAGAGTCGATGGAGGTTCATATGTATGGGTAAGTTGTTTGAAAGATAACTAACTTGACCTGTTATATGAATTAACCCTGTCATACCGGGAGAGTGATGATATTGAGATTATGTTTATGCGCATGGCTGTGTGGATTTCACAGCGACCCTATGTGGATTTCACAGTGGTGTGGTATGACAGGTACAGGTCTCTGGATGCTAAGTTCAACGCACGAGTCTTCCGGAAGTAGTGTCAAGTGTCTATGTGTGATGGGTCAGTGGAAGTCTGACGTGAGAAAGAGAAATATTGAAATGTGATAGACACTTGATGGATTTTTGTGGAATGATTGATACTTGATGAAATTGTGAAGCGTGTGAATATTTGATGGTTCACATTAATATCAAGTTTCATGTTTTAAAGTTTTAAAAATATCTAGCTTACCCTTTTGCTTTGTATCGTGGTTGTTTTTCTTAAACCTGTGATGATCGTGTATATTTGCACGGGAGCAGATGAGGTTGCAGGTAGTAGAGCTCCTCAGTGAGCATTTCTGGAGGAGGAGATCGTCGGTTTTTGAATGCTGTTGTTTTGTTTTATTTTGAAAACTCCTGGATGGTTATGTATTAAAATTCCCTAGAGAAGGGATATTATTTGGAAATACAATGTACTGATGGATGTATTTTATTATATATTCATATATTAATTTTGATATTATTGTTTCACCTTTATTTTATTATATAAAAATGAACAATATTTTGAGGGGCGTTACATTAATGGTATCAGAGCAGTTCGTCCTTAGGATGACCTGCGGGCAGTGGATCCATTGTGTTTCTCCTGCTCACAAATTTTATTGGGGTTTTAAATAAAAGCTATAGTGAAAGGTTTTGAAGGTTTTCTTATTGAAATTTTGTGTGTGCTGTAGTGAATATATGCTCTAACTAAAAATTTTAGTATTTAGAATGAAAGGATCTTGATAAAGTAGTGAGGGTGCACACTCATAACTGGATCAAGATGATTCTCAATCTTAATTTTGAAAGTTTGATGTTTAGCATATATTGAATTCTGGTGTGATTTGTTGCATTTTATTGAGTGTTTTTGTAATTGATTGAAATTGGTTGTTTGGGATTGATGGTTCATACCATTAGTTGTTTTGGTGATATGCTTGGGTAGGTATCATGATCGGCTGATAAACTCAAATTCTAGATGGATTTGAGATGCTGACCTTTGTAAGACCTAGTGTGGTCTTCTAAATGAATTGATTCGTTATCAAGTTCATTTTATAGGAGTATGATTAGAGAAAAATAGTTTCCTAATCTTACGCAGAAAATGGCTCCTAGACCGCCTACCCCTCCCCAACCTTCTGCAGAAATGGGCCAAATCGCCAGGGCCATTGAGATGATGGCGAGTGCTATCCAGCAGCAGAATGCGGCAATGGCTCAGAATCATCAAGCTGCAATGCAGCATTGGGAGACCGCCAGATCGGCTGCAACAGCTTCCCACATCGGTCAGCCTCAGGAGCAGATGGGACTGACTGAGTTCCTCAGGCACAAACCACCTAAGTTCAGTGGGAATGCTACTCCTGACCAAGCAGATCGATGGGTCAGGGGGTTAGAGAAAATCTTCAAGGCGACCTCCTGCCCTGAAGATAAGAAGTTGGTGTTTGCCACATACCTGCTATCTAGAGAAGTCGAGTTCTGGTAGATGGGAACTTAACAAATGATGGAAGCCCGAGAAGAAGTATCAGACTGGGAGAGATTCAGGGTGAAGTTTCTGGAGAAATACTTCCCAGATAGTGCAAGGTTTGCCAAGGAAGCTGAATTCCTCAGGTTGGAGCAGGGGGAGATGTCAGTGATTGCTTATGCTGCTCGGTTTGAGTACCTCGCCCGGTTTTATACCCAAGCTACCTCTGAGGCTTGGAGGTGTAGGAAATTTGAAGAAGGACTGAAGCATGGGCTGAAGAGGACCATAGCCCCTATGTACATCAGGGAGTTTCACGCCTTGGTGGAGAAGGCGAAGATGGTGGAGACTCTGGAGAAGGCTGAGTCTCGGGTGATCAGGCCACACCCAGGGGGTTCTTCCAGTGGGAAGGCCAAGGTGCAGCAGCAGCAGAATAAGCCTTATGCGAGACCTCCACAGCATAGGGCAGGGGCAGCGACACCCCAGTTTCAGCAGCAGCAACCATGTGAATTTTCCTTTGGAACTTGTTCATACAGATGTTTGTGGCCCGATGAACATATCAGCAATTGGAGGTAATAAGTATTTTTTAACCTTTATTGATGATTTTTCAAGGAAAACCTGGATTTATTTATTGAAAAGCAAGGATGAGGTATTCCACTGCTTTAAAATATTTAAAGCATTTGTTGAAAGACAAAGTGGTAGACTAATTAAGATGGTGCGCAGTGATGGAAGGGGTGAGTACAAGTCTAATGAGTTCAAGAGGCACTATGAAGGACTTAGGTTGCAGCATAACATAACCTGTCCCTACACACCTTAACACAACGGAGTTGCCGAGAGAAAGAATAGAACAATCATTGACATGGCGAGGAGCATGCTTAAAGCGAAAGGTATGCCAAATTATTTTTAGGCTGAGGCCGTAACATGTGCGGTATATTTGATAAACAGATCACCCACTCGGAGTGTTCCTAACACAACTCCGATTGAGGCATGAGCGGATTCAAACCCAATGTGCAAGACTTGAAGGTATTTGGGTCAATTACTTATGCTCATGTTCCCAAGGCAGCAAGATCGAAGTTGGATGATAAGGCAGTGAAGACAATTTTCATTGGATATAAGCATGGGGGATACGAACTGTACAATCCAATGACAAAGAAGGTGATTATCAGTCGTGATGTTACATTTGCTAAAGATGAGGAATGGCAATGGAATGCAGCAGCTGAAATGGATTTGAAAAAACGATATATTTACATTTTGAACGATGATGTGGAAGATGGAGTCACTCTTGAAGCACCTGCAGTTCAACCTGAAGCTGTAACTCAACTTGAAGTTGCAACACCAATTGCAACTATGATGGACCGACCAAGAAGGTAACAACGAAAACCTATACACCTTCAAGATTACGAAGTAAATCTTGATGATGAAGTTAATGACAATGTAGAATTGGTTCACTTTGCTTTTCTTGCAGATTCAGAACCCGTGAGATTTGCAAATGCCATTCAACGCCCCAAATGGCAAGAGGCTATGAATGAAGAATTGATGGCGATTGAGAAAAACAATACATGGCAGCTCACTGATCTTCCAAAAGGACACAAAGCAATTGATGTGAAGTGGGTGTACAAGATTAAAGTGAAAGCAAATGGTGAAATTGATAGATACAAGGCAAGGTTGGTGGCAAAGGGATTCGAGCAAAGAAAAGGCTATGATTACGAAGAAATATTTTCTCCTGTAGTTCGAATGGAAATAGTAAGATTAAACATTGCTTTAGGTGCACAAAGGCAATGGAAAATTCACCCAATGGACGTCAAGTTTGCGTTTCTAAATGGCCCACTTGATGAAGAGGTTTATGTAAAGCAATTGTCGGGTTTCATACAATCTGGAAAAGAGGAGAAGGTGTACAGACTAACTAAGGCTTTATATGGTCTTAAACAGGCATCGAGAGCTTGGAACAAAAGGATTGATTCATTTCTTCATGCCACTAGATTCAAATAATGTGCATCAGATCATGGTATTTATGTAAAGACTAATGATTATGGAGATTTACTAATTTTATGTCTTTATGTTGATGATGTGATTTTTACAAGAAGTAATCTCAAAATGATTGGTGACTTCAAGCATCTCATGATGAAGGAATTTGAGATGACTGATCTCAGTCTTATGTCCTACTTTTTGGGCATTGAAGTCATCCAAGGAGAGGATGGAATCTTCATTCATCAGAGAAAATTTGTTGCTGAGTTTTTAAAGAAATTTAAGATGGAGGATTCAAACCTAGTTAAGACTCCAATTGAAATTGGAATTAAGCTTACGAAGGAAGGTGATGAGCGAACTGTAGATGCAACATACTTTAAGCAGATTGTTGGGAGCCTTAGATATCTCACGTGTACTAGACTCGACATATGCTATGCTGTGGGATTGGTCAGTCGATACATGGAGTCACCTCGACAAGTTCATTTACAAGCTGTAAAGAGAATTATGCGCTACATCAAAGGTACTACATCTTTTTGGTCTATTTTACTCTTCATCTAAGAAGATTGAGATCGTCGAATACTCAGACAGTGATTGGGGTGGAGATTCAGACGAGAGGAAGAGCACAAGTGGTCATTGTTTTATGATCGAAATATTATTTGCTTGTGGTCATCAAAGAAACAGTCAATTGTTGCATTATCTACTTGTGAAGTTGAGTATGTAGTAGTAGCAGCAAGTGCTTGTCAATCAGTTTGGCTCAACAATATCATCTTCCAACCAATATTTATGTTGACAATGTCTCTACAATTCATCTTGCAAAGAATCCATGTTTTCATCAAAGAAGTAAACACATTGATATTTGATATCATTTCTTGCGAGACCAAGTTGGGAAGAACATGATAAAATTGGAACACTACAGATCAGAAGATCAGGTTGCAGATATTTTCACTAAGCCAATGAAGATCGATGCTTTCATCAAGTTAAGAGATCTGTTGGGCATGAAGGTTGTTCCAAATTAGAATTAAGGGAGGATGTTGGTTATTAATTCAGATTTTATTATTATTAATTTAGATTTTACTAGTCTTAAATTATTTACCGTTAGTATTGTATTAATGGTCAATTTACATATTATTATTCCTATTTTATAACTTTCAGTAATTATAATTTTATTATATATATTATTAAAGTAAATCAAAATGTAAGAATCAGTTCAACAGTTTTGCAATTCCGTACAATTACGTTCAATTAGTTCCAAGAACTTTTTGCCTTCTATTATTTCTTTCAATTAGTTTCTACAAAAATTAGCATTAATTTGTATTTAAAAGAGATTATTTTTATCTTTTGTTTTTTATTTCGTAAATTTTAAATCCTTAGTGATTCTTTAAATTTAAGGTTAATTAAACAACACATGCTTAATTATTTTAATCATTAACACAATTTTAGTTTTTTTTTATTATATTAAAATCAAAATATGTAAATACTTGAACCTACAATTTACTTTTTACTAAATAGCTACTTTTTTCTTTCTTTTTCTGTCACTTTATCACATCATATACATAAATTTATAATTTTTTCTATATTTTTTCTTTCTAGATATATATGTAATATTAATGAATATTTTGGGTGTTAATGAAACATTTTAGATTTCCTAATTAATTATCTGGTAACGTTAACTATCCAAAGTTCTCTTTTTCAAACAACAATATGTGACTCAAACATGAAAATAAAGGCATTGTTTCTCTTGGATCTCAAATTAGTTAGTTTTAAAAATGTCCACAGCAAAAAAGAAAGCAAATGATATGAATTATAATGCATATCACAGAACACCATAAATAATTCCACCCTTGAACATAGGTGCACCGGTTTCAATCACACGTAATCTTGGTGATGTCTTTTCAGCCCAGTATGACATACGAATGAGGTTGATCACACAAAATCGTTCCCACTACGCTTATATTGTTTTTTATAAAGAATGTCGTCACTAATTTATAAAGGGTGATGTGATGAGGTTTTTCTGAATAATACCATAACTTCTAAACAATGATTGAAAAAACATCATAAATAAATTCCAAGAATAATAGTTGTTAATTATAGTCAACAAATTAGTAACCACAATACAGTGAGCAAATTAGCACAGGGAATACAATGTCGGTGATCCGTCCTATTAGGACTATGAATATAAGCTCATCAATAATTTTCTTATTTAACATATAATCAGACACAAGTTTACTTTATACTATTTAATTGGTTGGGTGATAAAAATAAAAAGTAAAAAATAGCAAAAATTGTCATAGTTTGGTTTAGTGACACTTTGTCCTATGTTATGCAAAGAAAAAGTACTCCTCTTTAGGATAAATAATATTGAAAAGCAGTAATTCATTGGTAGTGTCTTTGATGCATTTATAAAGTAAACACTTATAGTTGGGAATTTTTAATAAAAGTAAAGAAGGAGAAGCAGAAAGTTGTAGACTTAACCGATCTGATTCTGTCATTTAGGCAACCTAAACCTAAAAGCCGTGACCATTGAAAGTTTCTCTGCTGGAATTTTCTTTAGTGGGTGATAGAATCAAACAGTGAAAAGATACAACTATATAGGCTAAACTTGCCAAACATCAAGCATTATGGGTCCCCACTCTATGCATGGTTGGTGTAACCGAAGTTGATGTTTCAAGCCCTCACAAATGGATCTTTTGATTTCATAAACATGAATTGAACTCTGACATCAGGATCCAACGGATTATGCTTTAATGTCACTACTCCGCTTTGGTCCACATAGAAAATGATAAAGATCAGATATTCCACATCCACAAGTAGCTGGTCTAAGTTAAAGAGTTTGGCCCTCTAATACTTATCTCTTGTTAATTTTGATTAACCTTTTACTAAACAATATTAAGTATTATGAATGCATAAAAATTGGTGTATGTTTCTCCCATATGCTGTTCGCGAGCATTTCCTTTATCAGCTCATTTTGTGATTAAATTTAAAAGAAAACGGAAACTCAAAATGAATTGGGGTTAATGGTTCTCTTATCTCTACGATCCATTATTTGCCATGTGTATAGAATATAGATAGGTTACGCCAAACCTAAGAATCATTATTAGCAACAAAACGTGGACCCTTCAACAATGAAGTTTGTGTATAATTGAGACGGCTATGTGAATGTATGGCGGTGGTGGAAGTGGTGGATCATCCGTTGCATTCATCATAATTAATGCAATGTATAAGTCTCAACCATTCAACATTATAATTTTCTTCAGCACCGACTTCTATTTTTATGGTTTTCATCAACCTTTAACCATTCAACCTTTTCTCACATCTCCATAAATCTCAAAGAAAATTAATCAGAATTTATTTATAATATAAACTTTTACACTATTATTTAATTAAATGTAACTTATTAAGATAACAATAATCATATGAGACAAACGCGATATTGAAAATTGGACAGAATTTCAAGAAAGATGGATATTATTTTGAACAAATTGTGATCACACAAAAAGAAGAACAGAACATAGAGTAAAACACTAATTTCAAGTACAAGTTATAACAAGTACAAAATTCTCTGCGCCGTACCTTCGGTAAATCTGAATATTCATAACTACGATGACATCATAAACCATAAAATTTTCCACTGTGTTTAGAATGATCTGAATCATATATCTATATATCGTGATTATTACCTTGTTCACCAAAATGCAAGCGTGCAAAGCATGACAACAAAAAGTGGCAACAACACTGCGGGGAAGCTCCGGCGGTGGCAGGCGGCGCCGCTGAAATCCTCATCGACGGGATACAAGTTTCCCGGAGGCCCAGTTATGTATATGAACGAGGAAGGGGGTGGCGGAGGGCAATACTGTGTGGGTGTTTTCTTGGGTGGTGGTGGCGACGGTGGTGGAATCGCCGGTGGAGGCGGGGAGGGGTAGACGGTGCCGCATGAGCCGCACTTTTCTTCGGTGCCGTTTGTGGCGGGCACGGGGGTCTCGTCAAGTTTCCTTGATTCAACGGCGTTGACTGAAGAAACGAAAAAAATAAGGATCAAATTGATGAGGACCAATATTGGTACCTCAATTTGAAGCCCTTTGATCAGCATGGTGGGTTTCAGTACAAAGATGTTGTGTTTGTGTGAGATTATGGATTGGGAGAAGAGAGATTTAGAAGTGGAGGAGAAGGTGAAGGATTTCTTACGTTAGGTGCATGGGAACTTTAAAATATAACTTTGGAAATCTTGACCTTTTGGAATAGTTTTCTAAAATTTGAGTAAGTGAGTGAGTGAGTGAGGGTGTTTCTCTTGTGAACTCTTCTCCATTGCTTTCTTGGTCTTTTAAGTAACTTACGGAATAAGGGAACTCAATAGCATGTGGCTTATGTATACTTTGGGCTCCACCACGTATATATCATATGATGTATTTCTTGTGAAACACAATTTCTCTATGCATGACTAGTCCACGTGTCCTCAAAATTAACATGGATGTAGATCACTTTGGATTGTTGTTTTGGCACATAATTCGAGTTTAATCCGTGGATCCCCGTATTCACAATTGCAACACTTTTGAGGTCAAATCAAAGCTCATCCATGAAAATTCCATATTATAATCCAATTCCTAGTGGTGCTTTTGTTGAAACTTATGCAGATTAAAGTTGAAAGCAACAATTTTAGAGCTAGCAACAGTGTCATCACCAGAAGTTAGGCGTATGCGTGTGGAAATCATATCTTGCAAAGAGGGGTAAGTCATTCCTTTTCTCGTTGAAAAGTGAAAACAACATCACTAGTTTTATGAATTTCTTTTACGAACTTTTAAGCTGTTTTCCACACCATAAAACTCTTCTAATTTTAGTGAAAAAGAAAATGCCAATTATAAAAAGCTAGAGTGTCTCAAAATTATGCGTGTGAAATATTTAAATAAGGTTTGACGTTACGCTTGAATATATAAATAAGGAGAAAAATAAAAAGGGAGATAATGAGCGGGGAGGAGTTGTTAGCAAGTCACTAACACATTCACATGTATATTTGATTCTACTATAAAGGAATTGACGCGTATGACGAATGATATATAATTGCAATATTGGAAAATTTAAAAATTGTTTTGACATGACTTTCTGTGTAGGACTTATCCCTTCCCATGTCCTATTTTCTAACCCACCCCTCAAATCATAGGACTGAGTTAGTCATCATTTTGGACTATTGCACCTTTAATTTGGGTGATCATCTTGGACTATTTGATTTTGAGTCATCATCTTCACACTACACTTACTAAATTATTGTGTTTCAAGAGAGATCTATATATAATTATATGATTTGCATATATGCTACTAATCCCCCCATCCTTGCTCTTTCTTTTTCAAGGAAAGGTGCGTAATTTATGAGGCACAATCCCTATTTTTGTGAGACATATTCCTAGAATCCCTTATCTGTATTGTAGTGTTACAACATTTTTTTCAGGAAGGTTCCTTTTTTAAATGTGTTCTTTTAACTTGTAAAGGATCACTTTTCTTTAAAAACAAAGAATAGAGACACATAAAATCCAACTAAAAGTTTCAGTCCTACCGGCCACAGCTTCTTTGACATATGGTTTAACCTTTTGATACTGTGTGATGTTAATTGTTAACTTACAACAACCTTTTAATTTCTTTTAAAAAAAATTTAAAGGTGTCGATTTTATAGATTCTATAATATTAGTTTTTCACAACTCTTGTGTATAATCTTTCCTTTTAGGGAGATTGTGTATTTTAAAGAAAAATTGCATTTACGAAGGTATATATTAAATAATACTTTCAACCACTTTAATTTTAAACAGACATGTATCTTTTTCATGTTTTTCATAACATTCATATTTCATATTCCTAAGCAGTCAACCTACAATAAAAAAAATTGCGTTTAATAGGGGTTTTTCTTTTGCATTTTCGACTATTTCAATCTTGTTTAAATGTGTATTACCTGCAATTTGATTTTCCCTAGTTGAACGACGGTAAATAATATATTATCAACAATTTTGACTAACTCCCAAAAAATCAAAATTTTACGTGCGGCTTGCAAAACCGTATTTAATTGAATTGTGTTTTAATTTGTTTGTAAAGTATTATCTAGGAATAAGTAGTAAGAGTAATATTTGAATGATTAACAATTTGTCCATTATGTCAAAAAGCAAAATTAAAAAAAAAAAATTAAAGATGGTGTCGTGAACGTTAAATAGTATTATCTATTAAGTCTTTATTATTAAAAAAAAATTTAAATAAAGCATAAGTAAGCATAGATTATATGGATATAAACTAAAAAGAAAATATATATAATTTATGTGGGTCAAACGAGCATAACTAAAACTATAAATAATAATAATCATTTAAAATTTTGAAGGTTAAGTCTACCGAAACATAAAATATATATATATATATATATATATATATATATATATATGTTTTAAAATTAAATTTAAATATATATTAAAATTATGAAGGTTTAGCCTATGTAAAGTGGACAAAAGATTAAAAAGTAAGTGTGAGTGCACTGCTTTTAAGTAATTATAATAAAAAAAAAAAAAACAAGATGTATGAACACAAAAAAAAGTGAGAACAAGGAAATCTCTGCGAGCGAGAGTGAGACCGTGAGTGCAAGCGATAGTGCGAGAGGGAGACCGTGAGTGAAGTTCTCAACAAGATCAAATTTGTGTTTGAGACTGTGAAACTTTGAGTTTCGCATTTCCTTCTTTTTTTCAATCTCTACTACGGTGAGTTAAACCCTAGGTTTCGCTTCCTGTGTTCTATTGGTTGAGGTTTGTGTTGTGTTGTCTTTGATTCTCACTATGATTCTCACTACGAATTTTATTTTTGAAGGTCTAGCCCTAACGATCCATAATGATTCCAGTGGTCTGAGGGTTCTTGATTTCAGTGGTCTGAGGGAGCTTAAAGTTAAGACAATTTTGTGAAGGTAAATCCTTAGATATTTTGTATTCCATACATTTTTACTAGTTACGATTTTGGAGTCGCTGCGATTCCTGCGTTTGAGAGAATGCCTAGCCATACTGTGTAGTCGCATTTGTTAACCACTGTGAAGGTTGTTGTTGATACTGCAGCTGCACCAACACCAAAATTTGTTACTAATTTCATAGTTTATGTTTTCTAGTTACTTGTAACTTGGTGTGAGTTATTTACCTGATGCTAATAGATGAAGTGTTAGTAAAAATGGAAGTGGTAGTTTGAGCTTATCCATGTTAAAAGAATTGAATCTTGAGTGCAATCAGATACTCTAAAAATTAAAGAACAAAATGAATAAAAAGTAAGGAGTTATCTATATCTCTTCTACTCTATTGTGTGAAATGAAAATTAAACTCGAGAATGAGGATATTTATAGGGGAATATGGCCAAATGTATAGAATTTATTTTGTAGAATATTAAAAAGAATTATAATTATTAAAAGTCATAAACCTGTGAAAACATGTTATCATTCTCTCCAAACAAATGATTTTACTTGGGCTTTTTTTATTTCAATGGACCCATATCCTTCTGAAGGAGCACTAAGTTGTGAAAGGAAAATCTGGCGTGGGTAATGTTAAGTAAACATGACTCTTCTTTTTCATTTCATTTTACTTATTTTGATTCACCTTGTTCTAAGGAAATTATGTTGTGACTGCAAGGGAGGACAAAAATAACATAACTAACTTAAGGCATAGTAAGCATTAGAGGTGCCAAAATTTGGAAGTTATTGATCAAAGAAGAACAAAAAGAATGGTTAATGATTAATAACTGCAATATGTGTCTTGTTCTTACCGGTTGACCTGGTCGTCAGTAGACTTTTGTGGGCGAGCTCTGACTCTGTCTGTCTTTGTTGGAATCTGCGCTTTCCTTAGTGGTCGGGTAGTCGGACCTGTTAAGACAGAGGATGCCCTACTGGCCTATCGCACTCCGACGATCAAGTCAGTACAGGGCATATAATAAACAAGAAGTATCTAGTTTAAGGCTCAGAAAAAGCGTACCTTCACCTGGTACCTCTGGTCCCTTTTATAGACTAGCACTAGGCTACCTCTTGTAACAAACTTCTCCTAAGAATCTTATCTCGAACAAAAGCATATTCAATGGGAGACAATCTCACTACAGTGTGTGTAATCTTAACAGCACAATTGTGCAGAATCTTATATCCTTGGAGTGCATTAAATCTTAACAGAATAAGCGTCTGGGTACCGACGTACCGACTTCCGGGGTCCAATCTGTTTTCTGTAGGCACACTAGCCTTCATGTAACATGCATGCAACTTATCCCCTAAAACCCTAGCGCCTTTGGGCCTAGGCGTCTTTGGGGCATATTTACTTGCTAGACCCGAATGTACTACACACACCACCTGCACCTTTCTCACTTACCAAGCCTTATATACATATACGCGAGATGAACGTCACCTCACGCATTCCTAGGGCCCACTTACGTGGCCCATCAACTCTACTGAGCTGACCTCTGACGTTTGATACCCTGAACACTAAGCTCAGCACCCTGGTCTAGTACACAAGCCCCCCAAGCTCGAACTGGAACTTATTCCAGTGAAGAGGCTAACTGCTCGCCTATGGCGACCTACGTGTCTTGTGAATGACGCGACACACACAGTGTTTTGAGGTGACGTCTCACCATACTTCCTCACAAACGCACACATGGCCATCATCAACGGTTGGAAAACGTTGGCGCTTGCGCTTCTCTTTGAACACTTTGCTTTGAACGTCTCAAGGTGCGTTTTTTTTATCTTATGACTATCTTTGGTCTGCCATTTCAATTCTTTTAATTTTCTCATAACTGCGCTGGGACTGTTTTTATTTCTCGTATCGATACTCATAAATACCTTTGTTCATCTGCTCCTTCCTTTCTTCAAAACACATGTGCTTCTTTCTCTGAGTTCGACTAGCTTAGTAGCAATGTATGTCCATGACTGAATAGTTGAACGTCAATGATCGTCCGCGCTTAAGTAATGCGGTCATCATAACAAACTAATCAACGGTAAACCATGATTCAAGGTACCTGAGCTCAAAGCAACAGGTCCTCCCATACAATCCGCTTTCCACTATACATACTCCCTAAAAGGAGTTTTCACTGTGGTTCACTATGAACCTTACTGCTCCCAAAGGGAGATTTCGCTGTGGTTCACTATGAACCTTTACTGCTCCCCAAAGGGAGATTTCGTTGTGGTTCACTATGAACCTTTACTGCTCCCAAAGGGAGATTTTACTGTGGTTCACTATGAACCTTTACTGCTCCCAAAGGGAGATTTCACTATGGTTCACTATGAACCTTTACTACTCCCCAAAGGGAAATTTCACCATGGTTCATTAAGAACCTTTACTGCTCCTAAAAGGAGATTTCATTGTGGTTCACTATGAACCTTTACTGCTCCCCAAAGGGAAATTTCATTGTGGTTCACTATGAACCTTTACTGCTCCCCAAAGGGAGATTTTGTCGGTAAGCTATGATTCAGGGGTCTTGATGCTCTCACTCTTAGAATCTTATGAAGGGGAGATCTCTCACCTGAATTGTTACAAATCTTAATGTTCCCACTCTTGGAATCTTACCAAAGGGAGATCTCTCGCCTGAATCACCAATACCTGTTCATGTACTTGTTCGTTCCCAAACTAGGAATGTTTCCAAGGGGAAATTACATTTTTGTGGCTTAAGCCACAACGGTAGCGAGTTGCGAGTTCGCCTGAATCGCCATGTACCTGGTCGTTCCCAAACTTGGAATGTTTCTAAGGGGAAATTACCTTTTCCTGCATGTCAACTAAGTATAGTGACAAATCATATTTCATAAACAACTTCTCATTGGGTGACCTCATTAAAAAACCCTAGCTAGGGAAAAAGAGCGTCACCTTTACCATCACATTGTTCAACAAGAGAGCATTAGATCAGAATAACTTATCTGAAATAGAACTTGAGGCTTGCCACGTTCCCCACTCGAGGAATAGCTCCACTGTCTTGAATTTCCAGTCAATAGGCTTCCCAACATTTCTATGAACCTGTATGGTATAAAAGTTTGGTGTTGTACTACCTTTTACTGTCGAGCGACGGTAGGACCTCATCCTTTGTCATTCTCGACACATTAGTTATGACAAAATTTTCAAAGTGTTTAATAATGTTTACTAGAATAATGATTGTAGACTGTGAACTAGTACACCAGGTAAGTTCCCAAGAAAGAGAGGTGGCCCACCAACAAACGCGCTTAAATACCAAGTCTTTCCTCGCCAGAACTTTCCTAGACATGTACTCTTACACTACAACACTCCATATCCGGTAAGAATAGTTTCTCTCGTGTGAAAAATCATGATAATAATGATGATAATCATATCACAACAAACTTAAATGATAATCATTTATGTTATCTTCAAAATAACATAACAAATTTACATATATATGTTACTATGATAATAGATTTAAACAATAACAATTATATCTTTCATCTTCGGAATAATATCACAACAGATAAAATATCTATTTATATTTTATCCCTAGAGTAATATCACAACAGATAAAACATAATATCTCAACAAATAAAATACAATATCGCAACAGATAAAATATCTCTTTATCTTTTCTCTCCAGAATAATATCTGTTCTCGCCGGTTGACTCAACCGCCGTTGACTCTAAGGCAGATGGTGGCTCCTCCTATCTTTGCGGTGGTTCTGTTCTTCCAAAACGATGGCTCCGTTGGGACAGAGGGGGCCCTACCTGTAACTGCACTCCAACGCTCAAGTCAATACAGGGCAAGAAACATCAAACAAGCAAAAGTGCTTAAGTTTATAATGTGTGTGTAAGAACTATGTCTTGCGTAGAAGATAACGTGCCTTTACCTTGAGGTTTACCCCCCTTATATAATTGTTTCTAGGTTAATCTACTACCGACATTCTCTTGCCAAAGCCTTGCCTTTAGCGAATTTAGGGTTACCTTTTCGGGATACTACCGCACAGTCTTAGTGCAACTCCTGTGGCAACATTCCTTTCTTAGAGTGCAACACTCATGGCAACATTCCTTTTCTAGAGTGTGTATCTAACGGTATGGCTGCTAGGGTTACAATGTGTGTACCAGCGCCGCTAGACCAACCTGTTCTTGTAAGTGCCCTAATTTTTCATGTGCCTTGATGCAACTTTCTCTGAAAACCCTAGTGCTCTTGGGCATTGGCGCCCCTAGGGGTAATCTACTTGTGCCAGACCTAAATGTCTTATACACGTTCAACATGCAAGGTATATCTATGAATCGGGCTTTCATTAACGTAACACTTATTACATGTAATTTCTGGGGACCCCTCTGTGGGTCCTATTGTGCCGACCTCTACTGTACACTATCGACGTCCGAGGTCTGGCCACTACACAAGCTCCCCAGGCTTGAGCTGGAGCCTGTTTCAGTGAAAAGCCTAACTACTCGTCCTGGTGACCTACATGGCACTGAGGTGGCTTTGAGTGATTGAACGTGCACAGAGGTGACGTCCCACCATACTTTTTCTGGAGCGTACACGTGGCAATCTCAACAGCTGGGAAGCGCTGTCACTTCGCGCTTCCCCTATACGTTAAACCCTTTCCCCATACGCCTTTCAATATTTCATTCCCTCTCTTGTTCATCTTTCAAACATCTCTGCTTCTTGAGCGCTCCACTTCCTTCCTCGATACATCATCATCTCTGCTCAAAATCACTTAAAGGTATGTTCTTTTTGCCATTTCCGTCTTTGTTTCTACTATTACGATGCTCTTTAATCTGCTATAACTGCCTAGGACTGTTTATGATTCTTGCATTTTATGTTTCGTCGCTCTTTGTTTCTCTATTTCACTGCGTTCTTTGAAACGCATGTGTTCTTCCCTTTCTGAGCCTCGCCTTTCCTTTCTTTCCTTTGTTTTAGCCATTTCTTCACACGATGGATCAATCCAACTCACCTCAACCCATGGATGAATCGAACTCACCCCAACCCTTAACTCCACCAACAACCCTAACTCCTCCCCTTGTTCATTACCAAACACTGTACCCCTGGGCTTCCAGTGGACTCCTAAAGGAAGTCTCTAAGTTCACTGCCTCCAAAAGCATAGTGGACTATAGAAAGAGCGAGACCTGTCACCCATCCTGCATCTTTGCGAAAGAGCACGACAAGTTCGTGTGGGTGACACCCTGTAGGGCAGGCGAGCCTGTTTGCTGTAACGAGGCGTCCGGCCAGGAGGGTTCGTTCTGCTTCATCTACTCTACGGTCTTCAGGAAGGTCCTCCTCCGCCTTCCTCTTATCGGTTTCGAGTGGGCGCTCTTGACGGAGATGAACGTTGCCCTCGCTTAGCTTCATCCCAACGGCTAGGCCTTAATCAGGGCCTTCGCCATTCTATGCGAGCATTTTGGCCACCTACTTTCTGTGGACGCCTTCCTGTACTTCTTTAAGGCCTAGAGTCCGAGGAAGAACTTATGAGTGAGCATCAATGGGGTTGCTAGAAGAGCAGTGTTGACTCTCTTCTAGCAATCATACAAGGGCTTCAAGGGCTATATCGGTACTTGTCTCCTTGTTATTATCCTTACGTGTTCTGAATATGCCTGTGCTTTGCTTATCCTTTACCTGTTGCTAACTGAGTCTTCCTATTTGGCTGTAGGCATGGTGATTGGTGCTGATAGAAGGAGGCGCATGGCTGCCCTGGCTATAAAGAAGGGTGGTGTTGGCCCCTCCACTGCTACTCCTCTTGATGGCCTTCACATGTTGAGCTCTCCTTGGATGTTGAAGATGGTGTGGAAGCAATGGTTGAAATGAGCAAGACTCTCCTAGGAGTGATGGTGATCTTGAAGGTGCATGAAGTGTATGAGTGTAGGGAGGTTCGGCCAACCCTTGGTGAGGTGAAGGAAAATGAAGATCAATTCCTAGAAGCTAGGAGAGAGCAAAGATGGGCACAAATTTGGCAGCATAACTTTACTCATATTAATCTTGAAAATACAAGGTGTAGGCTACCCTTTTTATAAGCTAAAGGGTGACCACCAAGCTTAACCTAATTCTAATGAAATGTGCCACAAATGTAATGTAATTTTGGTCACATGGAACACACACACTCACACATGGCCGGCCCTAGGTGCTAAAATGTTCCAACGTGAGCACCAAGCTAGGGTACATCAAAAAGTGAGCAAGTTTTGCTTTCTACACTACACTAATCTACTAAGCTACCCCTAATGGGCCTCAAAGTAGCATGTACAAGGTCTTCTCCCTCCCATCCGTGGCTTGACTTATTTGGGCGTGAATGTGCTTGGCCATGGACCTTGTGAGAGGTCCTAGACAGTCTAGGCTCCCTCCTAGACGCTCCTCATGTAGCTCCCCCTTGTCTTGTGCTAGACGCTCTCCATGTGGTTCTAGACGGTCTAGTCTTGGCCCTTGGCTTTCATGGTGGGGTGAGCTTGGCCTCTCTCCATCATCCCCTCCCCCTTGGAAAGGATTTGTCCTCAAATCCAAGTCTTCATTGGTACCTACAAATGGAGATAGGTCAATTACATTAAATGTGTCATGCACTCCATATTCAAGAGGTAGGTCCAACTTGTATGCATTGTTGTTGACTCTCTTGAGGACTTGAAAGGGTCCATCTCCTCGGGGACTTAGTTTGGACTTCCTTTGAGTGGGAAATCTATCTTTTCAAAGATGAAGCCAAACTAAGTCTCCTTCCTCAAAAATCATTTCTCTCTTCCCCTTATTGTGGTATTTTGCATACTTCTCATTTTGTTGTTGTATTTGAAGTTTAACCTTCTCATGAATTTTCTTAACAAAATCGGCCTTGATTGCTCCTTCCTTATGCACAAATTTTTGTGGATTAGGAAGGGGTAACAAGTCCATAGGTGTGAGAGGATTAAATCCATATACTACTTTAAAAGGAGAAGCATTAGTAGTCTTGTGGACTACTCTATTATAAGCAAACTCAACGTGGGGAAGGTGCTCATCCCAAGACTTGTGGTTTCCCTTCATGATAGCCCTAGGCATAGTTCCTAGAGATCTATTGACTACTTCGGTTTGACCATCTGTTTGAGGATGACAAGAAGTGGAAAATTGTAGTCTTGTTCCAAGTTTACTCCAAAGAGTTTTCCAAAAGTGGCTTATAAAATTGGGATCTCTATCGGACACTATACTTCTAGGTATACCATGGAGTCTCACCACTTCTCTAAAGAAGAGCCTAGAAATATTTTGAGCATCATCTACCTTGTGGCATGGAATAAAATGGGACATTTTGCTAAAACGGTCCACTACCACAAAGATAGAGTCATGGCCTCTTGCAGTCCTAGGGAGTCCTAAAATGAAATCCATGCTAATGTCTTCCCAAGGAGCATTTGCAATCGGCAAGGGAGTGTAGAGTCCATGAGGCATTGCTCTAGATTTTGCTTTCAAACATGCTATGCATCTAGAACAATGTCTTTGGACATCTTTCCTCATGTGTGGCCAACAAAATTTTACTTTCAAAATGTCTAGAGTCTTATCAACTCCAAAATGGCCTATGAGTCCCCCCTTATGTGATTCTTTGACAAGGAGTTTCCTATGTGTGCCTTGGGGAATGCAAAGTTTTCCTTCTTTAAAAAGATATCCCTCGGACACATAGTAACCTCCTTGTGCTCTATGTTGACATTGAGCATAGATGGATGAAAATTCTTGATCATCTTGATAAAGCTCTCTTATGTGATCAAATCCAACAATTTGAGCACCCAATTTTGAAAAGAGTGTGTGCTATCTTGAAAGAGCATCGGCCACTATATTGGTGCTTCCTTTCTTGTACTTGATTACATAAGGAAATTGTTCAAGAAATTCCATCCATTTAGCATGTCTCTTGTTGAGCTTGTGTTGGCCCTTTAGATATTTTAAAGACTCGTGATCACTATGGATTACAAATTCTTTGGTCACAAGTTTTCCATAGGGAACTACAAAGACAAGGTTTTATGTGATGTAGTGCCTATGGAAGCTTGCCATATACTCTTAGGAAGACCATGGCAATTTGATAAAAAAACCTTGCATGATGGTCTTACTAATGAGATTTCCTTCACCCATAAGCATAAAAAGTTTGTACTTAGTCCTTTACCACATTCCCAAGTGGTGAAAGACCAAATACAAATGAAAGAAAAGAGGGATGAGGAAAAGAAAAAGAAAAGAGAGCTTGAAAAGGAAAAAGTCCTTAGGGATAGGAAGGCGTGGGAGAAGAGTGTTCCTTCCCCCAAGGTTGCTCAACAAGAGAAGCCTTTTGAAAACATCTTGGAAAATTTGCTTCTTGTTGAACAACCAAGCCTTGTCTTTTGTAAAGGAACACTTGCATGCACTGCCACAAGTAGTGAACTTATGAGTCTACCTCCTAAAGTAGAAAAACTTTTAAGTGAATTTGATGATGTATTCTCTAATGAGGGACCCAATGGACTTCCTCCCATTAGAGGTATAGAACACCAAATTGACTTGATTCCGGGGGCAAGCCTACCAAATAGGTCCGCCTATAGAACTAACCCCGAGGAGACCAAGGAGATAGAGTCACAAGTTCAAGACTTGTTGGAGAAGGGTTGGGTTCAAAAGAGCCTAAGCCCTTGTGGTGTACCTGTCTTGTTGGTGCCCAAAAAATATGGAAAATGGCGCATGTGTTGTGATTGTAGAGCAATCAACAACATCACCATCAAGTATAGGCATCCAATCCCAAGGCTTGATGACATGCTTGATGAATTGCATGGGTCCACCATGTTTTCCAAAATTGACCTTAAAAGTGGTTATCACCAAATAAGAATCAAAGAGGGTGATGAGTGGAAAACCACTTTTAAGACCGAATTTGGACTATATGAGTGGTTAGTGATGCCCTTTGGGCTCACTAATGCCCCTAGCACATTCATGAGGCTCATGAATCACACCTTAAGGGATTGTATAGGTAAATACGTAGTAGTGTATTTTGATGATATATTAGTGTATAGTAAAACCCTAGAAGACCATCTAAGTCACCTTAGGGAGGTCCTTCTAGTGCTTAGGAAAAATAGTTTGTTTGCCAATAGGGATAAGTGTACCTTTTGTGTAGATAGTGTATTTTTCTTAGGTTTCATAGTCAACCAAAAGGGGGTGCATGTTGACCCCGAGAAAATCAAAGCCATCCAAGAGTGGCCCACTCCACAAAATGTAAGTGATGTAAGAAGTTTCCATGGGTTAGCTAGCTTTTATAGAAGGTTTGTGCCTAATTTTTCAAGTCTAGCTTCTCCTTTGAATGAACTTGTGAAAAAAAATGTTGCATTTTGTTGGAATGATAAGCATGAGCAAGCCTTCCAAAGGCTAAAAGCTCAACTCACCAATGCACCAATTCTAGCTCTCCCAAATTTTTCCAAAACTTTTGAGATAGAATGTGATGCATCGGGAGTAGGCATAGGTGCGGTATTATTGCAAGCTGGTCACCCCATTGCATATTTTAGCGAAAAACTCCATGGTGCCACCCTCAATTACCCCACCTATGACAAAGAGCTTTATGCTCTTGTGAGAGCCCTAAAGACTTGGGAACACTACCTTGTGACCAAAGAATTTGTAATCCATAGTGATCACGAGTCTTTAAAATATCTAAAGGGCCAACACAAGCTCAACAAGAGACATGCTAAATGGATGGAACTTTGGGGAGGCTCTTGCTGGGTCCAACCTCCTCCTTACCAAGATGAGGAGGGCCCAGGAAGAGGTTGAGCGAAGGGTTCTTGCAGCTGCTGGGGCAGAGCGTCACCTAACTGGGCTCACCTTGGAGGTGGCTGAGCTCCAAAAGGCTAATAAAGAGACCAAGGACCTCTTGTTCGCAAAATCCTAAGAGGCGCTTCGGTTATATGCTAGAAACAACAACCTCCACCTCGCCGTGGAGGACCTGAAGAAAGAGCTGGGTGGCAAGGATGAGGCCATGGCCCAGGTTGTTGAAGAGTTTGCCCGGAGGAACGAGGACTTGGCCCAGTGGGATGTGGAGCTGGCCAAGCTGAGGAAGGAGATGGGCCAACTAAAGGAGGAAATGGCCCGCAGAGAGGAGCTCTACCAGCAGACCAAGGATGATCTCACCAATGAGGCAGCTGAAGCCTATGGTGCCGACTTTGGGGATGCCATCGCCTAGGTTGCCTGTGTGCATCTTGGGGTGGATCTTTCCCAGACTGGGCTAACAAAGGTCATTGTCAATGGGCAGCTGGTGGAGGCTCCTGCTGACTCTTTATCTTCTTCCCCTGTACAGTTTTTGATTTCTAACATGCACTTTGTAACTATCTGTACAATTTATCTTAATGAATTTACCCTTTGACACTTTAGTCTTTTCTTTGATAACTCGATGCTTCTTCTTCCAATATTGTCTCTGTTTGCTTTTAAACCGTATCTGTGTGTCTTTTTCCTTTTAACAAACTTGTATGGCCTCATCCGATGAACTCATGAACCTGCAATGTCCTATATATACTTTTCTTTTTTGTTTTTGCATCCATTTCTAAGGTCAATTCGAAAGTACCCCATGGCCGCTTTTGCCCAAACATCACAATACCCGCTTAACTTGTTCCCTCAATCTCGTGCACTGGCTTCTTCCTTAGCGTACCAATCGTGGAAGGAAACTTCGCTGGTATCGACCTTGGCTGATGAGTCCAGGAGGACCTCTTGCTGACCTCGACATTGCTGTACAAAGAAAAGGGCGAGGACTTGTACTAGTGTTGACCTAGGCTGACAAGTCAAGGAAGACTTCTTACTCGCCTCAACCTTGCTGTACAAAGACAAGGAAGAGGACTTTCACTGTGTCGACCTTGGATGACAAGTCAAGGAAGACCTCTTACTTGCCTCAACCTTGCTGTACAAAGACAAGGAAGAGAACTTTCACTGTGTCAACCTTGGCTGAATAGTCAAGGAAGACTTCTTACTCACCTCAACCTTGTTGTACAAAGATAAGGAAGAGGACTTTCACTGTGGAACCATACTATTCTCGTCCTTGGCGTATAAGGCAAGGGAGAGGTTCACTTACTGCTCAACACAGACATGTCTTTCTTAATTCTTTTTTCTTTTATTGGGTGACCTCGTTAAAAAACCCCGTGAGGAAAAAGAGTGTCCCCTTAACTGAATACATCTGAAATACAATTTAACTGAATATAATGCAACTAACTGAAATCTGAATACAATGTAATTAACTGAAATAGAATTTGAGGTTGGCACCGTTCCATGTGCGGGAAATTGCACCGCCCTCCATGGTCTCTAGCCTGTATGCTCTGTTCCTAAGGGTCACTATCACACGGAATGGACCAGTCCACTTGGAAGACAACTTGTTTTCTAGCTGGTAGAGATGAGCTTTTTGCATCACCAAGTCGGCTACCTGGAACTGCCGAGGTCTCAAGTTGGATTTATGCTTGTATTCTATCTTTCTCTTTAAAGCTTCAGATTTGATGCGGGCTTCTTCCCTAACCTCATCTAGCATATCTAAATGCACTCTTCTGTCCTCGTTAGATTCCTCAACCACAAAGTTCTGAAAGCGAGGCGAGCTCTCCTGGATTTCTACGGGAATCATGGCATCTGACCCATACACCAAGCTAAAGGGTGTTTCTTTTGTAGTGGACTGTGGGGTGGTGTGATATGCCCACACAATCCTGGGAACCTCCTCTGCCCATATTCCTTTAGCTTTCTCTAATCTTCTCTTTAAGCCCATGAGTAGGACTCTGTTAGCTAATTCGACCTGTGTGTTAGTCTGGGGGTGCTCAACCGAAGCGAACACCTGCTTGATGCTGAGCTCTGTGCACAACTTGCCCAACTGCTGGCTTGCGAACTGGGTGCCATTCTTAGACACCAATCGTTTCGGGATTCTAAAATGACAAACTATATTCTTCCACACAAAGTGTTGGACTTTGTGAGTTGTGATTTGTACCACTGGGTCAGTCTCGATCCACTTGGTAAAATATTCTATGGCCACCATGAGGTACTTCATCTGTCAAATCGCTAGGGGAAAAGACCCTAGGATATCGATCCCCCAGGTATGGAAAAGCCATGGGCTATGGATTGACCTTAATTCCTCTAGTGGCGCATTGTGCCAGTCGGCGTGTTGCTGGCACTTCTTGCACCGCTGTGCATATCTCGTGCAATCTTCTCTCATAGTTGGCTAGTAGTACCCAGCTCGAACGGCTTTGGACGACAGAGCTCGGCCGTCGACATGACTTCTGCATATGCCTTCATGGAGCTCATACATGATACGGGTACATTGCGCTCCGCTTACACAGGTCAAGATAGGATGGGTGTAGCCATGCCTAAACAAGTTTCCATAAATCAAAATATAGCAGGCTGCATTCTTCTTCACAATTCTGGCCTCTGTTGGGTCCATGGGAAGTACTCCGTCAGCTAGGTATCGTCAGTAGGGGGTCATCCAGGTTTCCCCTTCTTCGACCAGGCGAACCTGTGACGATCATTCCTCTGGTGGACCATATGCACTTATGCGGGATGTTTTCAATGTTTCCTAGGTTAGTGACCTGTGACTTCTTTTTCCCTCTTCTGAAACGCTTATCATCTGGACATCTACCATGCCCTCTGTGGCTGTTTGAGGTGCTCTCAGGGTCTCCTGTATGACTGTCCTCTGCCTGTCCCTTTGCTTGAGCTGGCGAGCTTTGCTAGCAAGTCAGCTCTGGCATTTTGTTCTCAGGGAACATGCAACAACTCGAACTCTACGAAATTTCTCTTTAGGAGCTCCACATATTCGAGGTAAGCGGCCATTTGAGGGTCCTTGGCTTGGTACTCACCTGTCACCTGTCCCGTTATCAGTAGCGAATCACTCTTTGCCAGCTAATATTCTGCACCCATCTCCTTTGTTAGCAACATCCCTGCAATCAAAGCCTCATATTCTGCTTGGTTGTTACTAGCTTTGAAGGCGAAACGAAGGGCCTGCTCGATTAAGACCCCACCGGGTCCTTCTAAGATCACTCCAGTACTGCTGCCCTGCTGGTTCGACGACCCATCTACTGATAGTATCCATCTGAAGTCTGCCTCTCCTTACTGTGTGGCTTATGAGGAGAGTTCTACTACGAAGTCGACATAAACTTAGCCCTTGATTGGCCCTTTGGGTTCAAACTGTACCTCAAAATTAGATAACTCAACCACCCAGCGGACCATTCTCCTTGCTACATCAGGTTTCTGCAGGACCTTGCGAATGGGGAGGTCTGTCATCACAATGATAGCGAAGCTGTGAAAATAGTGTCGAAGCCTCCGTGCTGAAAATACTACAGCTAACGCTGCCTTCTCTATGGCTTGGTAGCGTACCTCAAGTTCCTGCAAAACCTTGCAGACAAAATAGATGGGTTTCTGCACCTGGTCTTGCTCCTGGACGAGGACTGAATTGATCGCCCGCTCCATGATGGCGAAATATAGGTGGAGTGGAGCACCTGACAGCTGTTTGCACAACATTGGAGAACTTGTTGTTTCTTTTCAAACACTAGAAGTAAGGATACCCCCTGTCCCCTCCTGCTGAAACAAATCCAGACAAGGCGGGCATCCAACCTGTCAACTATCGTACTTCCTTCACTGAGACCGGGCTCCTCATGGCCATGATTGTCGCGTACTTCTCAGGGTTTGCTTCTATTCCACGCTCAGTCAGTAAGAATCCCAAGAACTTTCTGGCTTCCACTCCAAACACACATTTTCCAGGGTTCAGTTTTAACTTGTACCTAGCTATGGTGTTGAACAGCTCTTCTAGGTCAGCGACGTGCTGATCCTTTTCCTGGGAGGTGACAACCATGTCGTCCACGAATGCCTGCACATTTCGCCCTATCTTAGGGGCGAGTATCCTGTCCATTAGTCTCTAGTAGGTCGCTCCAGTGTTCTTCAATCCAAAGGGCATCACTTTGTAATAATAACTTGAGAGCTCTGTCATGAATGTTGTCTTGCATTCGTCTCTAGGGTGCATCCGGATCTGCTTGTATCGAGAAAATGCATCCAAAAAGCTGAGGAGTTTGCATCCTGACGCGCTGTCCACCAAGGCATCCATGCTGGGCAATGGGTAAGAGTCCTTGGGGCAGGCTTTATTTAGATCTATGAAGTTGACGCACATCCTCCACTTGCCATTCGCTTTTTTGATTAACACCACTTTGGCCAACCACTCATGGTATTGGATTTCCCTGATGTGACCGACCTCCAACAGCTTCTAGGTTTCCTACCTGATGACCTGCCGCCTCTCGTCATTGAACTTTCTCCGTCTCTGGCGTACAGTTTGGACTTGTGGGTCCATGGTAAGATGATGGCATAAGAAGTCAGGGTCAATACGTGGCATGTCTGAGGTAGTCCATGCGAAGGCGTCCAGATGTCGGGCCAAGACCCCGACGACCTGGTCCTGCGCTTCCTGACTCAGGGACTTACCAAGTTTGAACTATTTGCCCCAGATTTCTCATTCCACGACCTCTTCTATTGGCTCGGTTCGTCTCTTAGGGGTGACCTCTACATGGACGATTCCTTCATTCATGGATGGACGATTGGTGACAGAGCACACCCCTATCTTTGTCTTGAGGCTATTCTCATAACACTTCCTAGCCGTCTTCTAGTCATACTTGATGGTGATCACCGTTCCATCAAGGGAGGGCAACTTCATCTTTATGTGTCTTGTTGAGGGTACTGCTCTTAATCTGTTCAAAGCTGGCCTGCCCAAAAGAATGTTATAAGCAGAAGGAGCGTTTACCACAAGATACCTTATGTTGACAGTGCGAGAGGCATTGCCGTCTATGAACGTCGTCCTCAACTCGATGTGGCCTCTGACCTCCACCTGATCCCCCGCAAAGCCGTATAGGCAGCCATCATAAGGCCTCAGCTGGTCAGGTGATAGCTGTAGTTTGTTGAAGGTCGGCTAGAACATCACATCTGTTGAACTTCCCTGGTCGACGAGGACCTGGTGCACCTTCCTTCCCACTGTCACCACTGAAATTAGCACTTGGTCGTTGTTGTGTGGGACCACGTCTAGCCGATCAGCCTTCATAAAAATGAGGCCAAGCTCTAGGAACTGGTTAGCTTCCCCCTCCTCGACAGTCATCACTCCTCTGGCGTAGTTCCTTCGCTGGGAAGCGGTACACCCTCCTCCTGAGAACCCTTCGGAGATGGTGTTGATCTCTCCGTGGATGGGTGTCTCGTGCCCCTGGTCTCCTGCTAGGGCCACTGTGATGTGAGTTGATTTTATGATTGTTCATTTTTATGGTGACACTTTACTTAGGATTGGATTTTATGAGACAAGTATGGTGAGAACCTAAGGAAAATCCCCACTGGACATTAACTTAACCAAGTGGTTAAGTAGATGTGAAGGTTCATTTCACAAAGGCAAAAGGAAAACACAATTATAAGGTGATGATGATGACAAGTTATGGTGTGGAATTACATAAGGAAAACAAGAGCAACATGTAACATCCCGCCAAAATGCTATACAAATGTATATAATGAAAATGAAGGTAACAAATAGATTGAAGTGAACAAAATATTATATATATGAAATGTAGTTTCTCCTCACAGGGAGTTTAATACAAATTCGGTCAAATTTTCCAGAAACATAAACAAAATACAGTAAAAAAACAAAGCAGGCGATCTCCTATCGGAAGAGACCGATCTCCTATCGGACGAGGCCGATCTCCTATCAGAGGACCCAAAACAGCCGATCTGCTACCAGAACAGAAATCAGGCGATCTCCTTCCGGCGACCACTCACTAAGGAGCTCTACTTCCTGGAAAATCATCTGCTCCCGTGTAAAATACACGATCATCACAGTTTTAAGAGAAAACAGCCAGAGAACAATACAAAGAGTAAGCTAGATATTTTTAAACTTTAAATTTTAAACTGGACAACCAACGCAGATCAGCCTTTTTAAACATTCACAAGAGTCCATCACTTCCTCACTCATATCACACAGCCATCAAGAAATCACATGTTTCACAATATTTTCAAGAGTTGTTCTATTCACATAATGCACCAAGTGTCTATCAATTCAATGTTTTTCATTTCTCACGTCAGACTACCACTGACTCAGCACACAAGACACTTGACACTACTTCCGGAAGACTCGTGCATTGACTAGACTCAGAGATTCTGCACCTGTCATACAAAGCTGTTGTAATGTTTCCACAGCTATGCGCATCAACACATTCTCGATCTCAAGTTCACCATTCTCACAGTATGACAGGGTTAATCCATATGACAGGCCGAGCTCGTTCTGTTTCACACGACTCACCCATACATATGAACCTCCTTCGACTCTCAACGCCTGAATAACCTCATCTATATGAATCCATTATCTCAGGAGAGTCAGGATAATCTCATTATAGACATCACCGATCAATGCACATCCTACACGATCTTACACGGTATTTTCTTTCCTGAAAATACTATGCCTCGATCCCACATTCACCACATCCAACACATCACATAACACTTAAAGGAATGATTTCAATCACAGCAAAACTCACTCCAAGGTTCTTATTTTCGAATATCTCATTTAAATCTCAAACCGTTTTCAAAGCAACACCAAAAATAGGGAGTTCGCAAACAACGCCAAAACCGGCGATCTAGTTCAAAAACAGGGTATTTCGAAGTCTGCATTTAAAACCGGCGACCACGTCGCCCAAACACATAGCACAGAGCATTTTACAAAGATGAAAACGAAAACCGGCGACCACGTCGCCCTCACTTCAGAAATAGCTAAACTATGGCTTGTATTGAAAATGAAGTCTAGCTTCCCTTACCTGGACTTGCGTAAAATACCGCGAGCTCAAAACCCACCGAGCCTGAAGGATGCCTTAGCTCTGTTTTCAGCGCCTGGTCTGTAGAACTTGCAGAGAACCTCTTAGGTGCTCTAAGGGCAACGTCGCTTGTCGCACTGATGCTGGAGGTTGCCTGAGTCTCAACGCAAGGAAGGGAAGAAGGGAGGGAGGAAGTTTGCACTCACTCTAACACTCTTGAGTCTGTAACGCTCTTTGCCTTCCCGCAGTGGCTTTTGAATCCTAACTTACTTGTCCACGCATGCTGCTGCTGCCACCCCTTCTGCAGGAAAGTCTGAGAACCACTGCCCTGAACAGTACGACCACTGTTGTCTCTGGTGCATGCCAACCACTGCTCTGAACAGTACTACCACTGTTGTCGCTTGTGCATGCCAACCACTGCTCTGAACAGTACGACCGCGAGTGTCTCCTGCGCATGCCAACATTCTGATGTCACCACTCTAAACCACCCTTTTTGTCTACGTGGCGCGTGTGCAGTGTAAGGACCTGGAAAATTGAATTGGAATAATAAGAGATATATTTTAAATGAATTCTAAGTATGTCTTTATTTAAAATAAAAAGGGAGGAAAAGTTAAGTTTAGAAGGCTATGAGATCGCCGGTCGCCTGCTACACATGAGCGCCAGGTGGACGTGGCCAAGGCGCGAGAGGCATGCGGGCATCGCCAGGGCGCGATGCATGTGGACGTAGCCAGGGCGCGAGAGTTATGAGGGCGTCGCCAGGGAAGACATCGGTCGTCTCCCAGAGGAAGACATCGGTCGTCTTCCAGGGCGAAGGAGACATCGGTCGTCTTCCAGGGCGAAGGAGACATCGGTCGTCTTCCAGGGCGAAGGAGACATCGGTCGTTCGCCAGGATGAGTCAGCAGTGGAAAGTTATCGCACGACTCGAGTTTCACACAGAGTAAAGTGGGACCCAGATTCCCAGCATGAAACGTCCTGCACACGCGCCACGTAGACAAAAAGGGTGGTTTAGAGTGGTGACATCAGAATGTTGGCATGCGCAGGAGACACTCGCGGTCGTACTGTTCAGAGCAGTGGTTGGCATGCACAAGCGACAACAGTGGTAGTACTGTTCAGAGCAGTGGTTGGCATGCACCAGAGACAACAGTGGTCGTACTGTTCAGGGCAGTGGTTCTCAGGCTTTCCTGCAGAAGGGGTGGCAGCAGCAGCATACGTGGACAGGTAAGTTGGGATTCAAAAGCCACTGCGGGAAGGCAAAGAACGTTACAGACTCAAGAGTGTTAGAGTGAGTGCAAACTTCCTCCCTCCCTTCTTCCCTTCCTTGCGTTGAGACTCAGGCAACCTCCAGCATCAGTGCGACAAGCGACGTTGCCCTTAGAGCACCTAAGAGGTTCTCTGCAAGTTCTACAGACCAGGCGCTGAAAACAGAGCTAAGGCATCCTTCAGACTCGGTGGGTTTTGAGCTCGCGGTATTTTACGCAAGTCCAGGTAAGGGAAGCTAGCCTTCATTTTCAATACAAGCCATAGATTTGCTTTTTCTGAAGTGAGGGCGACGTGGTCACCGGTTTTCGTTTTCATCTTCGTGAATGCTCTGTTCTATGTGTTTGGGCGAAGTGGTCGCCGGTTTTATATACAGACTTCGAAATACCCTGTTTTTGAACCAGATCGCCGGTTTTTGGCGTTGTTTGCGAACTCCCTGTTTTTGGTGTTGCTTTGAAACTGTTTGAGGCCTAAATGTGATATTCGAAAATCTGAACCTTTGAAATGATTGTTGCTGTGATTGAATCATTTATTTGAGTGGGATGATGTCTTGAATGCTGTGAATGTGGGATCGAGGCATAGTATTTTCAGGAAAGGAAATACTGTGTAAGATCGTATGTAATGTGTATTGACCTGGGGCTTGTCTAGAAGGAGATATCCTGACTCTGCTGATATAATGGAATCACGTAGATGAAGTTATTCAGTTGTGGAGAGTCGAAGGAGGTTCATATGTATGGGTGAGTCGTGTGAAAAAGAACGAGCTCGGCCTGTTATATGAATTAACCTTGTCATACCGGGGGAGTTAATGACATTGAGACTATATGCGCATGGCTGTGTGGATTTCACAGCGACCCTGTGTGGATTTCACAGTGGTATGGTATGACAGGTGCAGATCTCTGGGCCTGAGTCAACGCACGAGTCAATCCGGAAGTAATGTCAAGTGTCTTGTGTGATGAGTCAGTGGAAGTCTGACATGAGAATGAGAAACTTTGAATTGATAGACACTTGATGAATGTTGAGATTTTAATGACCTTCGAGGAATCGTGCAATATGTGTTTAGTTGATGGTTTACGTGGTTACCTTGAATTTGTTTTACCTTGATTTTAAAGTTCATATCTAACTCTTTTTAAATGTCTAGCTTACCCTGTGTTTTCTTTTGTGTCGTGGCCTCTTCTTAAACCTGTAATGATCGTGTATAACTTACACGGGAGCAGATGATGTTGCAGGTTGTAGAGCTCCTTAGTGAATTGTCGCTGGAAGGAGATCGCCTGTTTTCTATTCCCGATAAGCGATCACCCTTTTGCTGCTTTCTGATAGGAGATCACCTTTCTGATAGGAGATCGCCCTCCTAGCAGGAGATCGCCCTTTCTGTCAGGAGATCGCCTGTCTTTCTATTGTATTGAATTTTATTTATATTTCATGGAAAATTGACCGAATTTGTATTAAACTCCCTGTGAGGAGAAACATAATTATTTATATAAAATTTTATTCACTTTAATCTATTTGTTACTTTTATTTTCATTATATAAATATGAATAGAATTTTGGCGGGATGTTACATGCAGGACGTTTCATGCTGGGAGTCTGGGTCCCACTTTACTCTGTGTGAAACTCGACGTCGCGCGATAACTTTCCACTGCTGACTCATCCTGGCGAACGACCGATGTCTCCTTTGCCCTGGAAGACGACCGATGTCTTCCTCTGGGAGACGACCGATGTCTTCCCTGGCGACGCCCTCATAACTCTCGTGCCTTGGCCACGTCCACATGCCTCGCGCCCGCGCGATGCCCGCATGCCTCGCGCCCGCGCGATGCCCGCATGCCTCGCGCCCGCGCGATGCCCGCATGCCTCGCGCCCGCGCGATGCCCGCATGCCTCTCGCGCCTGCGCGATGCCTGCATGCCTCGCGCCCTGGCAATGCCCGCATGCCTCTCGCGCCCGCGCGATGCCTGCATGCCTCGCGCCCTAGCGACGTCCACCTGGCGCTCATGTGTAGCAGGCGACCGGCGATCTCATAGCCTTCTAAACTTAACTTTTCCTCCCTTTTTATTTTTAATAAAACATACATAGAATTCTTTTAAAATATAACCCTTTTTATTCTAATTCAATTTTACAGGTCCTTACACAACATATAAAAACCGAATAGACATAATGAAGCAAAATAAGAACATGTTTATGAATAGATGGAATGATAATGGAAGGAAAAGGAAGCTTATGAGAAATGGAATTGAGAATGGTTGCACGCCACTTGGATGGTGAAATAACTCCAAGATAAGTGAAGGATGCCGCAACTTGAGAGCTCTCAAAACTCACAAGATAAGACCAATTTTGGAGGAGCTCACTCACTCACAATTCACACAAGAATTTGTGTATAGTAACTTTACTCTAATTTTCAACTTGTGAATACATGAAGTAGGCCTCCCTATTTATAGATTTAAGAGCCTTGGAAAGCAAGCTTAAAGGGTAGAATGGGAAAAGGGAAAAAGGTGGGCAGCCATAGGGTTTGACTAAGTCAATCCCGTATTCTTGGCTTATCCTTCTAGAAATTAGGTCAAAATGCCTTCAAATGGGCTAGGAACAAGCAAGAATGCTACCCACACCCCTACTATGCTAAAGGCACTTTATTCTACCTTATTCTACTATTTGGACCCCTCATTTGAGCCCAATTTATTTACAACATTTTTCTAAATATTTAAGAAGACTAATAGGAAGAACTTCAAGTGCTCTGGACCTTGTCCCTTCCTCCTATTGAAGAGGTCTTCCTTTGCTTGTTGAGATGACCCTTTATAGTTGGCATTCTTGGTCATCTTCTTGTAGACTTGGTTTTGGAGTCTTTGTGGGTTGGTATCACACTGTCGCTAGGGTCTCTTGTGGTTCCTACAAGTAGTCTGTTAGAAAACCATTTTTTCCTATTCATCCAGTTGGTGTCCTAGCGCTAGGCAGTTGCCTAGACCGTGACCATGCGCCTGGTGGAAATCACACCACTTGTCTTTGCTGGGTCCTAGCCTCTTGTTAGTCTTCTAGGGAAACTTCAATCTGCTAGCCACTTCGGGAATGGCGATCAGCTCCTTGAAGTCTTCTCTGAAGTTGTGCCTAGTTGGCTTAGGCTTCTTTGACTCATATGGTGTTGACTTAGCCTTCTTTGCTGTTGTGGCCTCATACACCCTCATATGTTGAATGCGACCTGCTGCACGAGGTTTGGACTGATCGACCCTCGTGCACTTTTCTGTTACCTGCTCTTCTACGCTGATGTAGGCTATAGGTCGATGACGGATCTCGTTGAAAGTCTTAGGTTGAAACCTGATCCGGGAATCACTGAAAGGTCCTGGTAGGATCCCCTTCCCGGAGGCGTGTACCATCATGACCTCGTCTTTGGGTGGGTAACTTTACCACGAGCGCTCCAAAGCGATTCAGGAAGTCCTTCAGTGGTTCTCCCTGGTATTGATTCACATGAAAAAGATTGAAGGAATCGGGAGGAGGACCTTGGTTGACGATGAACTGCTCCTTGAAAAGTGACGAGAACTGGTCAAATGACGTGATGTGTCCAATCGGGGAGGCTAATGAACCAGTCTAGCGCCGTTCCTGAAAAAGTTCCCATAAATAACTTACAGTGCATGGCATCAGTCCCTCTTGAAATCATCATTTGAGTGTGGAAGGTCGTGATGTAGGCCTCGGGGTCTTCAAATCCTGTAAAGGTGATCTTTGGGACCATGAACGTTGCGGGGATCACTGCCTCCATGATCGCCTGGGAGAAAGGCATGGGGCATGCCCTAACTGGTGTGGGTGCGCCTGTCTCTCCAGCCATGCGCTCTCCCATTCTCCTTCTCAAATCTTGTTGGCCCTACGTAGTTCTTCATTGGTTGCCAACGATGCGTCCAGTTCAACCCTGAAATGATCCTGTTTGAGAGTTTATTCAGCATGAACCTCAGCTAGAACCCTCTCCTGGTCAGCCTTGGACATCGCGAATGCTTGCTGAAGATTGCGGATGTTAGAAAAGATGGCTTTAAACTAGAGGGAGGGTGAATTGTTTAAAGGGGTTTTCGCAAACTTTTCAGAGCTAGAATGAATTTATTTAAGAAA
Source organism: Phaseolus lunatus (assembly GCA_013389735.1). Taxonomy (NCBI): domain Eukaryota; kingdom Viridiplantae; phylum Streptophyta; class Magnoliopsida; order Fabales; family Fabaceae; genus Phaseolus; species Phaseolus lunatus. The sequence goes on along the minus strand of CM023858.1, from coordinate 29,606,434 downwards.
CCAATTGATTCAGCAATTCAGTTAACCAAATCAGCAAGCAAACTTGTAATACTAGAAAAAAAAATCGGTTGTTTCTTCGAAACAATCGGTTGTTTATACCAGCAAACAACAAACAAACTGAATTTAAAGAGATAAGGATAGAAAGATTGTACACAGTTGTTTATACTGGTTCACTCCAATCCAGAGCTACATCCAGTCTTCTCAGAAACCCTGAAGAAATCCACTAAGCAATCACACCTTGATCACTTACACAACAACCAAGAGAATGACCTTGAAAACCTTAAGAAACACACTCTCCTTGGCCAAAACTAAGATTGCTGATCTTGCACACCTCAAGAACACACAGCCAATCTCAGCAAAAACACACAGACGAATTGTTTCAGCAGTTTACAAAGATTACACTTGTTACAAATGAATATCTGAAATAAATACAAGTAGAATCCTATTCCAGCACCTTGATCAATCACAAAACTCTTAAGCAATCTCAACACTTTGAAAAACTCTCTTAGAAAAACTTTGTCAAAAGATTCTTAATTCTTAAATCAGTTTTTCTGAATTTATACAAAGATATAGTTTGTTATCAAATCTTAACAAACTCTTAATTGCTTTAAAAAGATTGGTCAAAAGCATTTAATGACTGGAGCGTATTCAGTTTTAAAGCATTTAAAGCTCAGTCAAAGAAAACAGTTTTTCTATTATGGCTCCTAAACAAACAATCGATTGTTTTCTCGAATCAATCGGTTGTTTTGTTACTTAACAAATTTCACCATTAAAAAATAGTTTTCAAACTTTCTCAAAACACCTAAGTGTAAGCAATCAGTTGTTTCGACAAAACAATCGGTTGTTTCAACTTAGCTTGAAAAACATTTTGCTTTGTTAAAGATTGAGATGCTAATTGCTTTGAGATTTAATCTAAGGGTGGATTACAACATTAAACTACCCCAGAACAAAGCTTTAAACCAGCACAGCAGCAACAAGCAAAGTAGAGGCTTCAACATCCTTCAAAGGATTTGGACTCTTCAAAACATTGAACACCACTTGGTTCAACAGCGGATAGTCCCCATGAGTTCCTGCATGGTTATGTGATCATCTTCCTCCCTTCCAGTAGTGCCTTGCCTAGTATTCCTCATGTCGTCTGGTATCTCTGATCACAACTGTGGATGGGACCTAGTTTTATCAGGCCCCATGGTGGGCACCAAATGTTCTCACGGATTGACTCAGCCACCGTTGACTCTAAGACAGATGGTCGCTCCTCCTATCTTTGCGGTGGTTCTGTGCTTCCAAAAGGATGGCTCCGTTGGGACAAAGGGGGCTCTACCTCTAACTACACTCCAACGCTCAAGTCAATACAGGGTAAGAAACATCAAACAAGCAAAAGTGCTTAAGCTTATAATGTGTGTGTAAGAATTATGTCTTGCGTAGAAGGCAACGTGCCTTTACCTTGGGGTTTATCCCCCTTATATAACTGTTTCTAGGTTAACCTCCCGTTGACATTCTCTTGCCAAAGTCTTGCCTCTAGCAAATTTAGGGTTACCTTTTCGGGAATACTACCGCACAGTCTTAGTGCAACTCTCGTGGCAACATTCCTTTCTTAGAGTGCAACACTCGTGACAACATTCCTTTTCTGGAGTGCGTATCTAACGGTATGGCTGCTAGGGTTACAACGTGTGTACCAGCACTGTGAGACCAACCCGTTCTTGTAAGTGCCCTAATTTCTCACGTGCCTTGCATGCAACTTTCTCTGAAAACCCTAGTGCTCTTGGGCATTGGCGCCCCTAGGGGTAATCTACTTGTGCCAGACCCCATTGTCTTATACACGTTCTGCATGCAAGGTATATTTATCAGATAAAATATAATATCTCAATAGATAAAATATAATATCGCAACAGATAAAATATCTCTTTATACTTTATCTTCAGAATAACACAACAGATAAAATATAATATCACAACAGATAATATATCTCTTTATATTTTATCGTCAGAATAACACCATAGATAAAATATAATATCACAGCAAATAATATATATCTATATTTTATCTTCAGAATAATACAACAGGTAAAATATCACAACAGATTATATATATCTTTATATTTTATCTTCAAAATAATATCACAACAGATAAAATATCTCTTTGTATTCTATCTTTTAGAATAACAGATAAAATATCTCTTTATCTTCTATCTTCAGAACAATATCACAACAGATAAAATATCTCTTCACATTTTATCATAAGAATAATATCACAACAGATAAAATATAATATCACAACAAATAAAATATAATCTCTACATTTTATCTCCAGAGTAATACAACAGATAAAATATCACAACAGATAATATATATCTTTATATTTTATCTTTAGAATAATATCTGTAGTGGCCAAACCTCGGACGTCGGCACATGAGTGAGAGATCAGCACAGTAGAGGTCGGCATGGTAGGGCCCATAGAGGGGCCCACAGAATTACACGTGTCAAGGCACAAAACCAGATTCATAGATACGCTATGCATGCAAGATGTGTTCAAGACGTAAGGTTCTGACATAATAGAATTATCCTTATAAATGCATGTGAGGCTTGGGAAGGTTTTAAGGCACGTGAGATATTAAGTTATTAGAAAAGTTTGGGTTGGCGATGCTGAGGTAAGCGCTGAAACCCTAGTGGCCACACCCTAAGTTATGCACTCCGGGAAAGGAATGTTGCCATGGGAGTTGCACTCTACGAAAGGAAGGTTTTCATGAGATTGCGCTAAGATTGTGCATTAGAATCCCAAAGGGGTAACCCTAAATTCGCTAGAGGCAATGCTTGGACAAGGGCAGGTATGCGGCAGGTAACCTAAAATAGCTATATAATGGGGTAATGCCCAAGGTAAACACAAGTTCACACACAAACACAGTTCTTTGAAAGCTTAGAGTTTCTTACACACTCTTGGCTTGAGATACCTTGGTTATTTGGTGTTTCTTGCCCTATACTGACTTGAGCGTCGGAGTGTAGTTACAGGTAGGGCCCCTCTGTTTCAACGGAGCCACTTTTGGGAGAACCACCGAGATATAGAAGGAGCCACCGTCAGCCTCAGAGTCAGTGATGACCGAGTCAACCGGCGAGAACAATATCACAACAGATAAAATATTTCTTTATATTCTATCTTTTAGAATAACAGATAAAATATCTCTTTATCTTCTATCTTCAGAACAATATCACTACAGATAAAATATCTCTTCATATTTTATCTTAAGAATAATATCACAATATAATATCACAACAACTAAAATATAATCTCTACATTTTACCTCCAGTGTAATACAACATATAAAATATAATATCACAACAAATAAAATATCTCTTTATATTTTATCTTTAGAATCATATGATAATAACAATTATATATTTTATCTTAATTACCTTTTTTGGGTTGACCAACATCTAGGCTAAACTCGTGACCTACCCAATAGCCGAGGTCCCGAGCACTCGAGCGCTCATGTCCAGCACACAAGCCCCCCCGTCTTGCCTGCCACTAGGTAATCATTTACTCACGGGGTGCCCATACTCGAGTGGTCGTAATGACACCGAGCCAGGTTGACTTACTTGTGCATGTGCCAATTCAAGTGAACCATTAAAGCTAAATACATCATCTTCCAAGAACAAATTTATCACACATTGTTCAAAAAAAGTGTTAAGCAAGAATATCTTAGTTGAAATGCAACTTAAGGTTTGCCACATTCTAGGCTCAAGGAATGACTTCTCCCTCCAGGGTCTCTAGTCTATATGCTCTATTCATAAGAACCATGACTATATGGTGGAGGCTACTGCTCACAACCTGTTCAAATAGGGTCTACCTGAAAGCAAATTGTAAGCACGTTAACAACAATATACCTGATGGTGATGGCCCTGGCCGCATTTTCATCAGTGAAGGTTGTCCTCGTTCTTTCTACCTGATTTCACGCGAAGCCGACCAAACACCCATCGTATGGACTTGACTGGTTAGCCTTGGCTTCTTCGTTTGCTGCTTGGAGGGTTCTCATGGTCTCCATAATTTTGGTAAAGTGGGGGCCTCGCTCCCTTCTGATCCCAGTGGACCTTGCCTCGTGTTTCTCATTACGTAAAAAAAGATCAAACACAATTGTGGATGGGATCAGGTTTTATCGGGCCCCACGATGGGCGCCAAATGTTCTTACTGGTTGACCTGGTCGTCGATAGACTTTTGTGGGCGAGCTCTGACTCTATCTACCTTTTCTGGAATCTGCGCTTTCCTTAGTGGTCGGGTAGTTGGACCTGTTGAGACAGAGGGCACCCTACCGGTCTGTCGCACTCCGACGATCAAGTCAGTACAAGGCTTATAATAAACAAGAAGTATCTAGTTTAAGGCTCAGAAAAAGCATACCTTCACCTGGGATCTCTAGTCCCTTTTATAGACTAGGCTACCTCTTGTAACAAACTTCTCCTAAGAATCTTACCTCGAACAAATGCATATTCAATAACATATTCAAATGGAGACAATCTCGCTACAGTGTGTGTAATCTTAACAGCACAGTTGCGCATAATCTTATCTCCATGGAGTGCATTAAATCTTAACAGAATAAGCGCCTGGGTACCGACGTACCGACTTTCGGGGTCCAATCTGTTTTCTGTAGGCACACTAGCCTTCACGTAACATGCATGCTGTAAGGACCTGTAAAATTGAATTGGAATAAAAAGAGATATATTTTAAATGAATTCTAAGTATGTCTTTATTTAAAATAAAAAGGAAGGAAAGTGTAGCTTAGAAGACTATGAGATCGCCTAGTTAGTACTTAATCGCCGGTCGTCTACTACACATGATCGCCAGGGCGCGAGGCATGTAGACGTCGCCAGGGCGCGAGAGGCATGCGGGCATCGCCAGGGCGCGAGGCATGTGGACGTCACCAGGGCGCGCGAGGCATGCGGGCAACGCTGGGGCGCGAAAGGCATGCGGGCGTCGTCGGGGCGCGAGGCATGCATGCATCGCCGGGTCGCGAGAGGCATGCGGGCATCGCCAGGTATAGACATCGGTCGTCTCCCAGGGAGAGACATCGGTCGTCTCCCAGGGAGAGACACCGGTCGTCTTCCAGGGAGAGACATCGGTCGTCTTCGAGGGAGAGACATCGGTCGTTTGCCAGTATGAGACCTCAGTGGATAGTCATCGCGCGAGCGGTCATCGGTGGAAGGTTATCGCGCGATGTCGAGCTTCACACAGATAAAGTGGGACCCAGGCTCCCAGCATGAAACGTCCTGCACGCGCGCCACGTAGACAAAAAGGGTGGTTCAGAATAGTGACATCAGAATGTTGGCATGCGCAAGAGACACTCGCGGTCGTACTGTTCAGGGCAGTGGTTGGCATGCACAAGAGACAACAGTGGTCGTACTGTTCAGGACAGAGGTTGGCATGCACAAGAGACAACAGTGGTCGTACTGTTCAGGGCAGTGGTTGTCAGGCTTTCCTGCAGAAGGGGTGGCAGCAGCAGCATACGTGGACAGGTAGGCTTGGATTCAAAAGCCCACTGCGGGAAGGCAAAGAAGGTTACAGTGGCTCAAGAGTGAAAGAGTGTCTGCACCTTCATCCCTCTCTTTTCTCTCCTTCGCGCTGCGACTCAGGCAACCTCCAGCACCAGTGCGACGTGCGGCGACTGCCCTTAGAGCACCTGGGAGGTCCTCTGCAAGTTCTACAAACCAAACGCTGAAAACAGAGCTAAGGCATCCTTTAAGCTCGGTGGATTTTGGAGCTCTTGGTGTTTGCGCAAGTCCAGGTAAGGGAAGCTAGCCTTATTTCCAACGAAAATCCTTATATTCATGATTGAGATGATGGGGGCGACGTGGTCGCCGGTTTTTCAACTGTTATTGTACAATCCTCTGTTTTTGAACGAGATCGCCGGTTTTGGCGTTGTTTTTCGAACTCCCCTGTTTTGTGTTGTTTTTGAAGCTGTTTGAGATCTAAATATGATATTCGAAAATATGAACCATGAAATGACTGTTGCTGTGATTTGAATCATTCATTTGAGTGGTATGATGTGTGGAATGTCGTGAATGTGGGATCAAGACATAGTATTTTCAGGAAAGGAAATACCGTGTTGAGATTTGGTTATGAAGTGTATTGATCTGTGAGTATCCTGTGAATGAGGCGATCCTGACTCTGCTGAGATAATGGAATCACATAGAGGAAGTTATTCAGTTGGTGAGAGTCGAAGGAGGTTCATATAAATGGGTGAGTCATGTGAAAAAGAACGAGCTCGGCCTGTTATATGAATTAACCCTATCATGCTAGGATAGTGATGATATTGAGATTCATTTATACGCTTGTGAATGTGTGTGATTTCACGGCGCCCCTGTGAATGTGTGTGATTTCACAGTGGGTTAGTATGATAGGTGCATGTCTCTGGATGCTAAGTTCAACGCACGAGTCTTCCGGAAGTAGGGTCAAGTGTCTTGTGTGATGAGTCAGTGGAAGTCTGACGTGAGAATGAGAAACATTGAATTGATAGACACTTGATGAATTTTGTGATTTTAACGACCTTTGAGGAATCGTGCAATATGTGTTTAGTTGATGGTTTACGTGGGTATCTTTAATTTGTTCATCTTGATTTTTAAAGTATAATATCTAAACTCTTTTTCAAACGTCGAGCTTACCCTGTGGTGTTTCTTTTGGTGTTGTGTTTGACTCTTTCTTAAACCTGTGATGATCGTGTATAATTTACACGGGAGCAGATGATGTTGCAGGAAGCAGAACTCCTCAGTGAGTGGTCGCCGGAAGGAGATCGCCTGTCTCTACTTCTGTTAGGCGATCACCCCTTTGCTGTCTTCTGATAGGAGATCGCCCTCTTCTGATAGGAGATCGCCCTCTTCCGATAGGAGATCGCCTGCTTTGTTTTTCTTTACTGTATTTTGTTTATGTTTTCTGGAAAAGTGACCGAATTTGTATTAAACTCCCTGTGAGGAGAAACTACATTTCATATATATAATTTTGTTCACCTCAATCTATTTGTTACCTTTATTTTCATTATATAAACATGAATAGTATTTTGGCGGGATGTTACATTAATGGTATCAGAGCAGTTCGTCCTTAGGATGACCTGAGGGCTGTGGATCCATTGTGTTTCTTCTGCTCATGAAATTTATTTGAGTTTAAAATAACAACTATAGTGAAAGGTTTTCAAACGTTTTTGTATTGAAATTTGGTGTGTGCTTTGGTGAATATATGCCCTAACTGAAAATCTTAGTATTAAGAATGAGAGGATCTTGATAAAGTAGTAAGGGTGCACACTCATAACTGGATCGAGATGATTCTCAATCTTAATTCCAAAGGTTTGATGTTTAGCATACATTGAATTCTGGTGTGATTTAATTCATTTTATTGAGTGTTTTCGTATTGATTGAAAGTGGTTGTTTGGATCGATGGTTGTATACCAGTAGCTGTTCTGGTGTTTTGCTTAAGGTTATAAGCATCATGATTCTGTTGACGAACTCAAATTCTTAATGACTTTGAGATGCTGACCTTTGTAAGGTCTAGATGTTACCTCCTGAATGAATTGATTTTTAATCGATCTCATTCTTGTAGTTGTTGGGAATATAGAAACCCATAGTTTCAAAATCCGAAATGAAGAAAGATGGCAAGTAAACCTCCTACCCCTCCCCAACCTTCTTCGGAAATGGGCCAGATTGCCAAGGCTATAGAGATAATGGCAAGTGCTATCCAACGACAGAATACGGTGATGGCTCAGATTCATCAGGCTGTAATGCATCATTGGGAAACGGCTCGGTCGGCTGAAACAGCTTCCCACATCGGTCAGCCTCAGGAACAGATGGGACTGACCGAATTCATGAGGCACAACCCACCCAAGTTCAGTGGGAATGCTACCCCTGATCAAGCAGATCCGTGGATCAGGGAGTTTCGTGCCTTAGTAGAGAAGGCAAAGGTGGTGGAGACCCTGGAGAGGAGTGATTCCAGAGTAATCAGATCACACCCAGGGGGTCCCTCCAGTGGAAAGGCCAAGGTGCAGCACCCACAAAGCAAGCCTTATGCGAGACCTCCACCACATCGGGCAGGAGCAGTTCCGCCCCAGTTTCAGCAGCAACGACCATGGAAACCAAGATGTTTCCGTTGTGGTGGGTCACATAACGTCAAGGTGTGCCCCAAGGGGAATTCAGAGAAAGGATGCTTCAAATGCCAAAAGATGGGACATATTGCTAGAAAGTGTCCTAACAAGAATAGGGTGACTCAACCTGGTGGTTCTCAGCAGTTTAGGAATGAAGACCGTAGGCCGCAGACAGCAGGGAGAGAGTTTGCTATGTCAGGAGCTGAAGCATCTCATCCAGGTAACTTAGCACAAGGTGTTTACTCTATAGCTGGTAGATGCGTTAGAATTTTGTTTGATTCTGGAGCGACACACTCTTTTGTGTCAAGCCTGTGTGTAGCCGAGTTGGGCCTTCTAGTGAAGGAGTGACCGTTTGAACTGTTGGTCTCTACACCTGCGTCAGGACAGGTGTTGACCTCTACAGTTTGCCCCGAATGTCCAGTGATAGTAGAGGGACGCAGATTCAAAGTGAACTTGATCTGCCTACCTCTTCAGGACCTGGATGTTATCCTGGGAATGGATTGGCTAGCTGCCAATCACGTTCTCATAGATTGCGGTAGTCAGAAGATAGCGTTTCCAGACCTCCAAGAGGCAGACGTGATACCTACTCAGCGAGGGTGGTCGGTGTTGGAAGAAGGGGCGAGGTGCTTCATGATCCTAGCTCGGTTGGGAGTGAAGAATGAAGAGGACGTAAGCAAGATACCTTGGTGAAAGATTTCATGGATGTATTTCCAGAAGAAGTACCTGGGTTACCTCCTAAGAGAGAGGTGGAACTCTCTATTGTTTTGGTACCTGGAGCTGGACCAGTGTCAACGGCTCCAGCTGAGTTGATGGAATTAGAGAAGGAAGTGTAAGTTAGATTTAGTGTACCAAGGTTTAGTTTCAGCTACATATAAGTTATGGAGAGTATGTAAGCAGAATGTTGAGGGTTTAAAGACTTAAGCATGTGTATCCATGGGAAGTACTGGAGTTAAGTTCCAAGATGAAAGTAGGAATTTTCTTTGATCTGGAGCTTGGAAGGTGTTAGTGTTAGTAACACAACATAAGATGGCTCTAGCTGGACACAAGGCTTAAAATGGAAATTTGAGATTTGGTAGAGGATAAGTTTACAAGATGATTATATCATCTTGAGATGTATCAATGATTTTGGGAAAGAGGAAAGATGAAATATCTTAATTGTGTTTAAAGTTACAGTTAGGCAAAGAAAATTGTTGAAAAGCAACAGGCGGAGAAATTGCTTGGATGAGAGAGAAAGTCTCACGTGGGATGGATGTTGTTTAATTGATTTGGATTTGAAAGCTGTATGTGATTCGAAATTTGGACACTAGTTTATGTTGAGTATGTAGGAGATGAATTGGATGTTACATTAATGGTAGAATTTGTAAGAACCTAGAAGTTTATATTGGAATAAAAGTGTTATATTATAAATAAATTCGAAGCACGTGTTTATTTAAATATAAAGGAAGGAATGTATAGCTAAGAAGCCTACGAGATCGCCGTTATTAAGCGGGTAGGCGATCTCCAACTTCTCTGGCACTTGAACGCCTATCGCCTAGCTTATGCTTGAACGCCTATCGCCTAGCTTATGCTTGAACGCCTATCGCCTGTGTGTACCTAGTAGCCTGTCGCCTAGAGTACACCTAATCGCCGAAACTACACTTAGTGTGTAGCCAAAATGTTGGATCAACCCTGGTACGTCCCAAAAGCCACGCGTATCAAGGTGTGGGTTAAACCTTGGATACGCTGGGCAGGCGAAGCTCTATACTTGAGCATAAGAGAATCATCCTTAACGTTACACGCTTGGGCGCACGAGGACTGGTGCTAATCAACTCTTGGAAGTGTGAAGCTACCGACGTCACCAAGCCTTGTGGAGAGAATACCTTGGATGTAACATAGTGGAATGAAGAACCTCCAGGAAGGCGTGGCGATGTGTCATCGAGCATCGCCAGGGCGCAAGGCATGCAGGATCGCCTGGGCGCGAGGGGCATGCGGGCATCATCAGGGGGAGAGGTCATCGGTTGTTAGCCTTCGCGCGAGATGTCATCGGTTGTTAGCCTTCGCGCGAGAGGTCATCGGTTGTTAGCCTTCGCGCGAGAGGTCATCGGTTGTTAGCCTTCGCGCGAGAGGTCATCGGTTGTTAGCCTTCGCGCGAGAGGTCATCGGTTGTTAGCCTTCGCGCGAGAGGTCATCGGTTGTTAGCCTTCGTGCGAGAGGTCATCGGTTGTTAGCCTTCGCGCGAGAGGTCATCGGTGGATAATCTTCGCGCCTGTGGTCATCGGTGAAAAGGTCATCGCGCTACGTTAAGTTATACACAGAGAACGTGGGACCCAGACATCCAGCATGAGACGTTCTGCACGCGCGCCACGTAGACGAAAAGGGTGGTTCAGAATAGTGACATCAGAATGTTGGCATGCGCGGGAGACACTCGCGGTCGTACTGTTCAGAGCAGTGGCTGGCATGCACAAGCGACAACAGTGGCAGTACTGTTCAGAGCAGTGGTTGGCATGCACCAGAGGCAACAGTGGTCGTGCTGTTCAGGGAAGCGTGCACGCAAACTTCCCTGCAGAGTAGGTGGTGGCAGCTGCTTTTGGAGGGATAAGTTGGTTTAAGTCACTGAAATCCACTACTGAAGGGGAAGAAAAGTTGCAGCCTTCGAAGAGAGAAAGAGTGAGTTACCTCCCTTCTCCTCCAGATATATCCTTCGCGCTGCGGTTCTAGCACCTTCACACGAGAGTACGACGAGCGACGGCCACCATTAGAGCACCTGGGCAGTCCTCTGCAAGTCCTTCAACCAGACGCAAAAACAGAGCCAAGGCGTTCTTCAAGCTTTGTTGGGTTTCGGAACTCTAAGTGTTTGCGCAAGTCCAGGTAAGGGAAGCTAGACCTCTTTTTCCATACAAGCCATAGTTTGCTGTTTCTGAAGTGAGGGCGACGTGGTCGCCGGTTCTCTGTTTCTTTTCGAAATGCTCTGTTTTACGTGTTTGGGCGACGTGGTCGCCGGTTTTAAATACGAGTTTCGAACTAACCTGTGTTTGACATTGTTTGAAACTGTTTGGGATTTAAATACAATATATATGAGATATTCGAAAATATGAATCCTTTGAAATGGCTATTGCTGTGATTGAAATCATTCTTTTAAGTGTGGCATGATATGTTGAATGTTGTGAATGTGGGGTCGAGGCATAGTATTTTCAGGAAAGGAAATACCGTGTAAGACCATGTTAGATGTGCATTGATCGGTGATTATGAACGAGATATCCTGACTCTGCTGATAATGGAATCACATAGAGGAAGTTACTCAGTTGGTGAGAGTCGAAGGAGGTCCATGTGATGGGCGCCTCGTGTGAAACAGAACGAGCTCCACCTATCCAGGATGGGCGCCTCGTGTGAAACAGAACGAGCTCCACCTGTCCATGATGGGCGCCTCGTGTGAAAAAGAACGAGCTCCACCTGTCTTGTGGATTAACCTTGTCATGCTGTATGGTGATGTGTTGAGATTCATCGTACGCTTGTGAATGTGTAAGATTTCACGGCGACCCTGTGGATGTGTGTGATTCCACAGTGGGCAGTGTGACAGGTGCAAATCTCCGAGTCTAATCAATGCATGAGTCAATCCGGAAGTAGTGTCATGTGTCTATGCTTTGTGAGCCAGTGGAAAGTCTGACATGTGAAATGGTGAAATGAGAAACTTGAATATTGATAGACACTTGATGCTGTATTGTGAAATGGAATGACTATGGGTGAATGTTGTGAAGTGTGATTTTGGGCGATCAGGTGAATGAGATGAGTAGCTCTACGTTTTACATAGAGATTTGAAAAATGTTTTACCTTGCTCTATTATGTTCATGATTTAATGCCTTATTCTAAACTCTCTTTAAAATGGCTAGCTTACCCTTTTATCTGTTATTGTGGTTGTTTTCTCAAAACTGTGATGATCGTGTAATTGTTACACGGGAGCAGATGATCTTCCAGGAAGAAGAGCTCCCTAATGGGTGGTCGCCGAGGGCTGAGATCGCCCATTTCCACCTCTCGGTGGCGATCGCCGGATTTTGCCCTACTATCAGATCGCCTGTTTTGAGGTCGTCTGTTATGAGATCGCCGATTTTATGTCTGGCTAGCAAGTCGCCTATTTTTGGGGACTTTTGGAGATCGCCGTTTTCTTTTGAGACCGCCTGTCTTACTGCATTTCTTTTATTTTCGTAAAATCTTGCAAACATTTGATTTCGTTTATGTATTAAACTCCCTAAGAGGAGCAACTTCATTTCTGATATATATAAATACATATTATTTTGCACTCTTCAATATTATTTGGTTACACTTAATTTCAATTATACATGGATGTATGTATTATTTTGGCGGGATGTTACAGAATTTGCATACCAGCAGATGGAGAATTTAAGAGATACCCGAAATTTTAACTTTGCTCTTCTGGCGAAATGGAAATGGTGGATGAGGAGTGATGAGAAAGGGAAATGGAAAGATATTCTTGTATCCAAATATGACTCGGAACTTGGGAGAAGCCGAGCTCATTTGAAATATCAATCGTGGTGGTGGAGAGATGTACGTAAGGTGTGCGAGGAGGGTGAAGATGATGGTTAGTTCCAAAAAGTCATTGTTTGGAAAGTTGGAGGTGGGAGCAGAACTTTCCGTGCCTTGTGTTTCTAATGGGATGGGATTTGCAGCTAATCCTTTAGATGGGCAGTTGTGGTGGTCAGCGTTTTGTTTCTGATTTTAGAAACAATGCTGCATTGTCAGCTGTATCTGTTCTTCCAAGTCGATGCTAGTATAGGGGTACTCTGGCGTGATGGTGGCGTTGCAGAATGCTGATTTAGATGAAAAACCTGGAGTGTGTCTCCAAGGCTGCTGGAGGTCCACAACGATGAGTTGCTTGATAAAGAGGGACCGCAGAAACTAGAGGAATGGGTCTCTTCGTTTAGAGTGGCAACCACTGATTAATTTGGGTATGCGATGTTCAGACCGCTTAACAGTCAAGCCATGCTCTCCTGAACACCATTCAGGTCGCCCTCTTGAGTTTGAATCAGCAGTGTATGCCTGGTGGTATGATGAGTGACGGGAAGGTGTTGTGACTGCAGCTAATGACGGTAGTAGATGGATCTTTGCCGGATTGCTCTACCTTAGAAAGTGAATCATCATCCATCCCCAAAGTTGAAGTTGCTAAGAAGGTGAGCAAGAATCGTTTGGTTGGGAAACCCTTGTGGATCTGGAAAATATGAAGAGAATAACTTTGAGGGAGCCACTCTATGTCGCTCATGAGGACAAGGATAATAACTCTTGTAGAGGCAGTGATGATGTTGACAATGAGGAGAAGACCTTTGGAGTTGTAGTTGGAGATCATGCATTTATGAAAGTGACACCGACCAAGGGTGTAGGACGAGCTATCAGATCGAAGGAGCTGCCTCCTAAGTTAGTCGGGCCATATCAGATCGTAAGGAGGATCGGTTTAGTGGCTTATGAAATCGCCCTACCTCCCCAATTAGCAAATCTGCATAATGTCTTTCACGTATCACAGCTGAGGAAGTACATGGCAGACCCTAGTCACGTGCTGGAAGTGGACGATGTGCAGATCAGGGATGACTTGTCCTTTGAAGCGAAACCAGTCAGGATTGACGATAGGCAAAGTAAACAGCTCAGAGGCAAGACCATCAGCATGGTGAAAGTGGTGTGGGATGAGAGATCGGGTGATTCAACTTGGGAGTTAGAAGAACCCATGAGAGAAGCCTACCCATACCTCTTTTCCTTGTAATTCAATTTTCGGGGACGAAAATTTTTCTTGTTGGGGAGAATGTAAGGACCTGTAAAATTGAATTGGAATAAAAAGATATATATTTTAAATGAATTCTAAGTATGTCTTTATTTAAAATAAAAAGGAAGGAAAATGTAGCTTAGAAGACTATGAGATCGCCTAGTTAGTACTTAATCGCCGGTCGTCTACTACACATGATCGCCAGGGCGCGAGGCATGTAGACGTCGCCAGGGCGCGAGAGGCATGCGGGCATCGCCAGGGCGCGAGGCATGTGGACGTCACCAGGGCGCGCGAGGCATGCGGGCAACGCTGGGGCGCGAAAGGCATGCGGGCGTCGTCGGGGCGCGAGGCATGCAGGCATCGCCGGGTCGCGAGAGGCATGCGGGCATCGCCAGGTATAGACATCGGTCGTCTCCCAGGGAGAGACATCGGTCGTCTCCCAGGGAGAGACACCGGTCGTCTTCCAGGGAGAGACATCGGTCGTCTTCGAGGGAGAGACATCGGTCGTTTGCCAGTATGAGACCTCAGTGGATAGTCATCGTGCGAGCGGTCATCGGTGGAAGGTTATCGCGCGATGTCGAGCTTCACACAGATAAAGTGGGACCCAGGCTCCCAGCATGAAACGTCCTGCACGCGCGCCACGTAGACAAAAAGGGTGGTTTAGAATAGTGACATCAGAATGTTGGCATGCGCAAGAGACACTCGCGGTCGTACTGTTCAGGGCAGTGGTTGGCATGCACAAGAGACAACAGTGGTCGTACTGTTCAGGGCAGAGGTTGGCATGCACAAGAGACAACAGTGGTCGTATTGTTCAGGGCAGTGGTTGTCAGGCTTTCCTGCAGAAGGGGTGGCAGCAGCAGCATACGTGGACAGGTAGGCTTGGATTCAAAAGCCCACTGCGGGAAGGCAAAGAAGGTTACAGTGGCTTAAGAGTGAAAGAGTGTCTGCACCTTCATCCCTCTCTTTTCTCTCCTTCGCGCTGCGACTCAGGCAACCTCCAGCACCAGTGCGACATGCGGCGACTGCCCTTAGAGCACCTGGGAGGTCCTCTGCAAGTTCTACAAACCAAACGCTGAAAACAGAGCTAAGGCATCCTTTAAGCTCGGTGGATTTTGGAGCTCTTGGTGTTTGCGCAAGTCCAGGTAAGGGAAGCTAGCCTTATTTCCAACGAAAATCCTTATATTCATGATTGAGATGATGGGGGCGACGTGGTCGCCGGTTTTTCAACTGTTATTGTACAATCCTCTGTTTTTGAACGAGATCGCCGGTTTTGGCGTTGTTTTTCGAACTCCCCTGTTTTGTGTTGTTTTTGAAGCTTTTTGAGATCTAAATGTGATATTCGAAAATATGAACCATGAAATGACTGTTGCTGTGATTTGAATCACTCATTTGAGTGGTATGATGTGTGGAATGTCGTGAATGTGGGATCAAGACATAGTATTTTCAGGAAAGGAAATACCGTGTTGAGATTTGGTTATGAAGTGTATTGATCTGTGAGTATCCTGTGAATGAGGCGATCCTGACTCTGCTGAGATAATGGAATCACATAGAGGAAGTTATTCAGTTGGTGAGAGTCGAAGGAGGTTCATATAAATGGGTGAGTCGTGTGAAAAAGAACGAGCTCGGCCTGTTATATGAATTAACCCTATCATGCTAGGATAGTGATGATATTGAGATTCATTTATACGCTTGTGAATGTGTGTGATTTCACGGCGCCCCTGTGAATGTGTGTGATTTCACAGTGGGTTAGTATGACAGGTGCATGTCTCTGGATGCTAAGTTCAACGCATGAGTCTTCCGGAAGTAGGGTCAAGTGTCTTGTGTGATGAATCAGTGGAAGTCTGACGTGAGAATGAGAAACATTGAATTGATAGACACTTGATGAATTTTGTGATTTTAACGACCTTTGAGGAATCGTGCAATATGTGTTTAGTTGATGGTTTACGTGGGTATCTTTAATTTGTTCATCTTGATTTTTAAAGTATAATATCTAAACTCTTTTTCAAACGTCTAGCTTACCCTGTGGTGTTTCTTTTGGTGTTGTGTTTGGCTCTTTCTTAAACCTGTGATGATCGTGTATAATTTACACGGGAGCAGATGATGTTGCAGGAAGCAGAACTCCTCAGTGAGTGGTCGCCGGAAGGAGATCGCCTGTCTCTACTTCTGTTAGGCGATCACCCCTTTGCTGTCTTCTGATAGGAGATCGCCCTCTTCTGATAGGAGATCGGCCTCTTCTGATAGGAGATCGCCTGCTTTGTTTTTCTTTACTGTATTTTGTTTATGTTTTCTGGAAAAGTGACCGAATTTGTATTAAACTCCCTGTGAGGAGAAACTACATTTCATATATATAATTTTGTTCACCTCAATCTATTTGTTACCTTTATTTTCATTATATAAACATGAATAGTATTTTGGCGGGATGTTACACATGCAGCTTACTTGCTAGACCCAAATGTACTACACACACCACCTGCACTTTTCTCGCTTACCAAGCCTTATATACATATACGCGAGATGAACATCACCTCACGCATTCCTGGGGCCCACTTACGTGGCCCATCAACTCTACCGTGTTGACCCCCGACGTTTGATCACCTAAGCCCTAAGCTCAACACCTTGATCTAGTACATTTCTATATATAATAAGTTGTAACTTCATTGAATGGATATGCAGTACTTACTGTTTTTTAATTCCTTCTCTACTTCCTTTTTCTTCCACGATTCAAACTATTGTTATGGTTGTTAGTTCATATTCTATCTCTACACTTAATAACTCTCTAGTGTTATCAATAAATTAGATCTTTGTTGAGTAATCTATTTTGCATTTCAAGTTTGTTGTAATTTAAACATTTAGTATCCCACCAGCTTCAAAAGCAACTAACATGAAGCAAGGGAGCAAAGGAGTTGATCATAATAGAGTGCCCTTAAAATCAAAAACTTGTGTTTAATTACTTGCCAGTTATGCTTTCTATTGGACAAAAGAAATGATTCTCATTTTGCTGCAGTTGAGGTTCATTGTGTAACATAGTAGTAGCCATGATTAAAAGTTAAAGAAAAAAAGGACAAGGGCTTTAAGAGTGTTAGGAGAAGGGATGGGCAATGAGGAGGATGTAGAAAGAAAAGGAGGAAATGTGAAAGTTGATGTTGGAGTATTTGGCTCATTCAAGTTATGGAGATCCTGCTTGTGTGATACAAACCACCTCAACAAGCAAATGACTAAGGACGCAATAGACACTTCATAATTAGGTCAGTCATCTTGGCATAGAAGACTAGGTCCCACCAAACATCAGAAGAACCTCAACAAAAGAAGAACTGGACATAGGCCAAAACATCAAATGTTCTTTCTTCTAGTCTTTTTACAAGACAAGTTTATGTAAATAATTTTGGGGGTCCAAATAGAAGAATAAGCTGTAGTAGGGTGTGCTTAGTAATTTGGACTTGTGCCAAGACCATCTTTCATGACATGTGCATCTAGGTTTAGGGTTTCTTTGACCTACCTTCTTGAAGGTTTTTCACTAATGACATTCGTACCCCTTTCACTCTTGCTCCCTAAGTCACTCTCTCCTATATAAAGGGTGTCTTGCCTCATGTATTTTTACACATTGAATTTTGAAATTAAAGAAACTCTGTCAGCGTGTTTAGTGAACTGAGTCTCCTATATTCTTGGGTCTTATCTTGAGTGTGACTCTACACAACTCATCTTGGAGTATCCCATTGATGTGAGTAGATTTTAGATTGGCAGATTTTATGGGTTGCACTTTTGTTTAAGCGTTTTGAGATTAGCAATTATGGTGAGAAACCCAAAGAAGATTCTCACTAGAAATGAACTTAACCAAGTGGTTAAGTAAGTGTGAAAGTTCACTTTTAGAGGGCCAAGAGAAAAAAAACACAATATAGTGATTATGATGATGAAGGTAAATTGTGGAAATGGAAAGAACATAAGATTTAGAAAGAAAAGTGATAACCAAAATTAAAAGAAAAACATGATATCATAAAGAAGAATGGATGGAAGGTGCAAGAGTAAGATAAAAAGAGGAAGGGATGAAGAAAGCTTATGAAAGAAGAAAGGATGTCACGCCACTTGGAGAAGGAGGTTCACTTGAAGTGCTCACACACTCAAGATAAGACCCACTATGAGAACTCTCAAGTCTCACAAAAATACTCCTACAGATTTTCTTTACTATATTCAAATTCAATGTTAAAATACATGGAGGGAGGCACCCTTTATATAGGAAGGAGTAACTTGGAGAGCAAGATGAGAGAGGGGTAGAAAGGGGAGAGGAGAGGGGCAGCCCTAGGGTTTGACCAAGGTTAATGTCGGCCCCTAGACCTAGTTTCTAGAAGCTAGGGTTACCTTCCTAACCTATGGGCTTGGCACAAGCCCAAGTTGCTAAGTTCACTCATATTTGTGCTATATAAAACCTGTTCCACTGAAATTAAAAACAAAGAGACTAGTTGGTTGATACAAGCCAAATAGCTACAAAGATGACCAAGGAAGCAAAAGATAAAGCACAAGGTGAACATTCATCTCAGCAAATAATTCAAGACCCCACCAAGGATCACAGGGACCTCACCAGAGGAGCTGGGCATAAACCAACACACCAACTATTCTTTCTTTTAATCTTCTTATAAGATAAAAATATATTGTAAATAATTTGGGCTCACTTTAGGGGTCCAAATAGCAAAGATAGGCTAGAATAAGATGCCTTTAGCATACTAGGGGGTGTAGTTAGCATTTTAGCTTGTTCTTGGTCCTTTTGGAAGACATTTTGACCTAGTTCTAGAAGGACAAGCCTAGGATGCGGGTTTGACTTAGTCAAACCCTAAGGCTACCCATTTTTTCCCTTTTCCCATCCTACCCCTTTATCTTGTTCTCCAAGGCTCCTTCACCTATAAATAGGAGGCCTACCTAGTGTATTTTTCAAGTTGAAATTGAATAGTAAAGAAACTATACACAATTTTTGTGTGAGTAGTGAGTGAGTGAGTCTCCTCCATTGTGGTCTTATCTTGTGGGTGATGATGCTCTAAAGTGGCAGTCTCCTTCCACTCATCTTGGTGATTCCATCCCATCAAGTGGCGTGACCCTTCCAAGCTCCATCTCCATAAGTTCTTTCTTTCATCCTCTATTCCATTTTCCATTCCTTGTCTCGGTTTTAGCTTCTTTAATTGTTGTCTTTGTATGTTCGGTTTTGTTGGAGACTCATTTATGAGTGAGGAGCATCATTTGGAATAGCTTGTACACCATTGATGCATTCCTTTTCTCCTTTCTAAATTCTAGTTTCGGCTTGCATTCATAATCACCATAATTCATGTCCTTTTCTCTTTGCCTTATGGAAATGAACCTTCACATCTACTTAACCACTTGGTTAAGTTAATGTCTAGTGGGGATTATCATCTTAAAATCCAATCCTAAGCAAAATGTCACCATAAAATGCTAAATCATAAAATCAACTCACATCACTGGTGCTCAGCTCCCATCACATGGGCTCTGTTCGTGATGATCCTCTAAGGAATGATAAACTCTAAGGTACTAGCTAGTGGGTGGTTCTGACCTAGCCCTGAATCCTGTGTCATACTCTGGGTCATCCTTTTGGAAGGTTGTGCTTGGTCAGGGAAAGTCTGTTAGAATTTATGGCTAAAACAAGAGGGGGGTGAATTGTTTTTGAAAGATTTTCGCAAATGTTTAGTTAAGAATGAATTCCTTTATCAATTCACAAAGACAAAGATCAGAGAAGCTTAAAAGAAATCAAGCTTGAAAACAAGCAGCAGAAAATCAACCGGTTGATATTACGATATAACCGATTGATATTATTATAGAGTTAACAACAATACTATATAACAGAATTATAACCGATTGCAAGAACAATATAACCAGTTGTTTATATCAGATACAGAAACATTAAACAGATAAACCAAGGTAGAGAAAGAGAGAATCACACAAAGCAATTATATTGGTTCACTCAACCCCTAAGCTACATCCAGTTCTTCAGAAAAACCTTCTGAGATCCACTATGTAAAACACAATAGTTTACATACACACAACAATAACAAGAGAGGATCTTTTAACCTAAGATCACACACACTCTCTTCAACACACCGTACACCTTTAAACCATAACACCCTCTAATTTTAAAGGATTTCACACACTTACTAGAATTGAAAGAATACAATATCAGGAACAAAGAAAGGAATAGAAAACACCTCACTTAGCAGTTCCTAAATTTGTGTATTGATCAGAACATCAGGTATTTGAGCAATCTTTAAACTTCAGCAAAAACACTTCTCAAAATTGATTTCCCAAAACTTTTTCAGATCTCTGTAGAACTCTCTTTTGCAAACTCTTTATGTATCTCAAAATGTATTTCACTTTTTCTGTATATCTTTTCAAAAGATAAGAGAGTCTCTATTTATAAACCTCACAAAATTCCCATTTGAATCTGTTAGGAAAACCAACTGTTATTGGCAAAACAGATTTTCAAAATTCAACCGATTAAATTTTCGAAATAACTGGTTGATTCGGTTAAAGCTATTATAAAACAGTTAAAAAACCTACCAAACAGGCTAGTGAGGAGCAATCGGTTAAAAAGATAAGATAACCGGTTGTTTATCACTTAGCTTTTCAAAAAACATTTTCTCTTTTAAAACAAGTTGCTCAAGCTAAGGTTCTGAATCAAGGATGAATAGAACAAATTTTAAAATAGAAACAAAACATCTAAATGTAACTCCATCACAACAACCAAGCTCTGTACAGATTCTTCACAAATTTGATTCATCAAAGCCTTTGTTCCAACAAAGTTGATGTGAGTTGATTTTAGGTTCATTATATTTGTGACACTTTCTTAGAATTAGGATCAAGATTCTTAGCAATTTAGAGTGAGTCACCTAAGGAAAATCCCCACTGGACATTAACTTAACAAGTGTTAAGTAGATGTGAAGGTTCATTTCCAAAGGTCCAAGGTTAAAACACAATTAATGGTGATGAATGAATGAAGAACAAGGTGCTGAAGTCAAAAAAAAGAATAGGTGAAGAATTTAAACACAAAAAACAGAATGGAAACACAAATTGAAACAAAAGAACCGATTGAAATTCAAGAACAAGATGTAAAGACCTGTAAAATTAAATTGGAATAAAAAGGAATATATTTTAAATGAATTCTAAGTATGTTTTTATTTAAAATAAAAAGGAAGGAAAGTGTAGTTTAGAAGACTATGAGATCGCCTGGTTAGTACATAATCGCCTGTCGCCTAGATTTCACGTGATCGCCAGTCGCCTATGGTGCACATGATCGCCGAAAGTGCACTCAGTGTGTGGTCAGGATACTGGATCAACCAGAGTGGATTCCACAAAACCACATGTATCAAGGTGTGGGTTAAGCCTTAGATACGCTGTGCATGCGAAGCTCTATGCTTGAGCATAAGAAATCGTCCATAGTGTTGCATGTAAGGACCTGAAATTTATTGGAATGAAAGAGTATGTTTTAAGTAAATTCTAAGTATGTTTTATCTAAGTTAAAAAGGAAGGAAAGTGTAGTCTAGAAAAAACTATAAGAGTTCCTTGTTTATACATCATCGCCGGTCGCCTAGACTACACGTCATCGCCTGGGCGAGAGGCATGCAGGCATCGCGCGGACGCGAGAGGCATGCAGGCATCGCGCGGGCGTGAGAGGCATGCAGGCATCGCGCGGGCGCGAGAGGCATGCAGGCATCGCGCGGGCGCGAGGGGCATGCGGGCATCGCGCGGGCGCAAGGCACGCGGACATTGCCAGGGTGCGATGCATGTGGACGTGGCCAAGGCGCGAGAGTTATGAGGGCATCGCCAGGGAAGACATCGGTTGTCTCCCAGAGGAAGACAACGGTCGTTCGCCAGGAAGATGTCATCGGTGGTAGTCTTCGCGCGAGGTCATCGGTGTGGTCTTCGCGCGAGGTCATCGGTGGATCGTCTTCGCGCGAGAGGTCATCGGTGGTTTCTCTTCGAGCTGGTAGTCATCGACGAAAGGTCATCGCGCGACGTTGAGTTACACCCAGAGAACGTGGGCCCCAGACTCCCAGCAAGAGATGTTCTGCGCGCGCGCCACGTAGACAAAAGAGTGGTTCAGAATAGTGACCTCATAGCGTAGCCTGCGCAGAGGCATGCTTAGTAGTACTGTGCAGGGAAGCGTACACGCAAACTTCCCTGCAGAGTGGGTGGTGGCAGCTGCTTTTGGAGGGATAAGTTGGTTTAAGTTACTGAAATCCACTACAGAAGAGGAAGAAAACGTTGTTGTAGTCGAAGAGAGAAAGAGTGAGTTCCCTCCTCCGCGTTGCGATTTCAGCCTCTCCACACAAGAGTACGACGAGAAGCAACACCATTGGAGCACTTGGGTAGTCCTCTGCAAGTTCTTCAGACCAGACGCGAAAAACAGAGCCAAGGTATTCTGCAAGCTTCGTTGGATTTCGAAGCTCCTGGTGGTTGCGCAAGTCCAGGTAAGGGAAGCTAGCCTTCATCTTTACTACGAGCCATAGTTGAACCATTTCTGAAGTGTGGGCGACGTGGTCACCGTTTTCGCTTTCGTCTTCGTGAAATGCTCCGTGTTGTGTGCTTGGGCGACGTGGTCGCCTGTTTTAATATACAGCCTTCGAAATACCATATTTTGAACTAGATCGCCGGTTTTGGCGCTGTTTTGCGAACTCCTTGTGTTTGATGTTGTTTTGAGAACTGCTTGAGATTTACATGAGATATTCGAAAATATGAATCCTTTGAAATGGCTACTGCTGTGATTGAAATCATTCTTTTAAGTGTGGCATGATGTCTTTGAATGCTGTGAATGTGGGATCGAGGCATAGTATTTTCAGGAAAGAAAATACCGTGTAAGATCTTGTGGTAGGTGCATTGATCGGTGATTCCTAAGGGGATATCCTGACTCTGCTGAGGTAATGGAATCACGTAGAGGAAGTTACTCAGTTGTTGAGAGTCGAAGGAGGTCTATATGATGGGCGTCTCGTGTGAAAAAGAACGAGCTCCGTCTGTCCTATGGATTAACCCTGTCATACCAGGAGAACTATGGTAACATTGAGATGATATATGCGCATGCTGTGTGGATTCACAGCGACCCTGTGTGGATTTCACAGTGGTGTGGTATGACAGGTGCAGATCTCTGAGTCTAATCAACGCACGAGTCAATCCGGAAGTAGTGTCAAGTGTCTTGTGTGGTGAGTCAGTGGAAAGTCTGACATGTGAAATGAGAAACTTGAATATTGATAGACACTTGATGCTGTATTGTGAAATGGAATGACTATGGGTGAATGTTGTGAAGTTGTGATTTTGGGCGATCAGCTGAATGCTATGAGCAGCTCTACGTTTTACATGGATATTTTGGAACTTGGTTTACTTGGATTTTCATGTTCTTGATTTAAACTTCTTTTAAATTATCTAGCTTACCCTTTTATCTGTTATTGTGGTTGTTTTCTCAAAACTGTGATGATCGTGTAATTGTTACACGGGAGCAGATGATCTTCCAGGAAGAAGAGCTCCTTAGTGAGTGATTGCCGAGGAGGAGATCGCCGGTTTTCTTCTGTCTCTATCGGGTGATCGCCTGTTTCTGCCTCTATCGGGTGATCGCCTGTTTTTTTTCTGTCCTGATAGGTGATCGGCTGTTTTGGCTCCTCCGATAGGAGATCGGTTTCTTCCGATAGGAGATCGCCTGCTTTGTTTTTTTTTAATGTATTTTGTTTATGTTTCTGGAAAATTTGACCGAATTTGTATTAAACTCCCTAAGAGGAGCAACTTCATTTCATATATATATTATTTTGTTCATAGAATCTATTTGTTACCTTTATTTTCATTATATACATTTGTATAGTATTTTTGGCGGGATGTTACATTGCATGCATGGGCGCACGAGGAGTAGTGTTGACCTACTCTTGGAAATGTGAAGCTACCGACGTCACCAAGTCATGTGGAGATGCTACCTTGGACGTAACATAGTGGGATGAAGAACCTTCAGCAAGGTGTGGCGATGTGTCGTCGGGCATCGCCGGGCGCGAGGCATGCGGACATCGCCGGGCGCGAGGCATGCGGACATCGCCGGGCGCGAGGCATGCGGGCATCGCCAGGGCGAGACATCGGTCGTCTCCCAGGGAGAGACATCAGTCGTCCGCCAGGATGAGGCATCGGTGGTTAGTCATCGCGCGAGCGGTCATCGGTGGAAGGTTATCGCACGATGTCGAGTTTCACACAGATAAAGTGGGACCTGGGCTCTCAGCATCAGACGTACTGCACGCGCGACACGTAGACAAAAAGGGTGGTTCAGAATAGTGACCTCAGAGTGTTGGCCTGCGCAGAGGCACGCGTAGTCGTACTGTTCAGGGAAGCGTACACGCAAACTTCCCTGCAGAGTGGGTGGTGGCAGCGGCTTTTGTGGACAAGTTGGGTTAGATTCAAAAACCCACTTCTGAGAGGCAAAGAACGTTGCAGTGGTTCAAGAGTGAAAGAGTGAGTTTACCTTCATTCTTCTCTTTTCTCTCCTTTGCGCTGCGATTCAGGCATCCTCAAGCACCAGTACGACGAGCGACGACTGCCCTTGGAGCACCTGGGAGGTTCTCTGCAAGTTCTACAAACCAGACGCTAGAACAGAGCTAAGGCATCTTTAAGCTTCGGTGGGTTTTGGAGCTCTTGGTGTTTTGCGCAAGTCCAGGTAAGGGAAGCTAGCCTTATTTCCAACGAAAACCTTATATTAGATGATTGAGATGATGGGGCAACGTGGTCGCCGGTTTTTCAACTGTTATTGCATAATCCCCTGTTTTTGGACGAGATCGCCGGTTTTGGCGTTGTTTCTCGAACTCCCCTGTTTTTGGTGTTGTTTGAAAACTGTTTGAGATTTAAATGTGATATTCGAAAATCTAAACCTTGGAATGAGTTTTGCTGTGATTGGAATCGGTCATTTAAGTGTTATATGATGTGTTGAATGTTGTGAATGTGGGATCAAGACATAGTATTTTCAGGAAAGGAAATACCGTGTTGAGATTTGGTTATGAGGTGTATTGATCAGTGAGTATCCTGTGAATGAGACGATCCTGACTCTGCTGATATGATGGAGTCACATAGATGAAGTCATTCAGTTGGTGAGAGTCGAGGGAGGTCCATATGTATGGGTAAGTTGTTTGAAAGATAACTGACTTGACCTGTTATATGGATTAACCCTGTCATACTGTGAGAGTGATGAAATTGAGATCGAGATTGTGTTGATGCGCATGGCTGTGGAAACATTACAGCAATGAAGTATGACAGGTGCAGGTCTCTGGATGCTAAGTTCAACGCACGAGTCTTCCGGAAGTAGGGTCAAGTGTCTTGTGTGATGAGTCAGTGGAAGTCTGACGTGAGAAATGAGAAACATTGAATTGATAGACACTTGATGAATTATTTGATTTTAACAACTTTTGAGGAATTGTGAAATATGTGTTTACTTGATGGTCATGTGAAGAGAATGAGAAAGTTGATGGTTTTACGTGGGTATCTTGAATTTGTTTTATCTTGATTTTAAAGTTCATATCTAAACTCTCTTTCAAATATCTAGCTTACCCTGTGTTTTTGGTATTGTGTTTGGCTTTTTCTTAAACCTGTGATGATCGTGTATAATTTACACGGGAGCAGATGATGTTGCAGGAAGTAGAGCTCCTCAGTGAGTGGTCGCCGGAAGGAGATCGCCTGTTTCTGCTTCTATTAGGCGATCACCCTTTTTCTATTGTCTGATAGGAGATCGCCCTTTTTCTGATAGGAGATCGCCTGTTTGTCTTTTTGCTGTATTTTGTTTAAGTTTTGGAAATTGACCGATTATGTATTAAACTCCTTGTGAGGAGAAACTTCATTACACATATATATATAATTATGTTCACTTCAATATATTTGTTTACCTTTATTTTATTATATAAATATGAAAAGAATTTGGCGGGATGTTACACAAGACATAGAATCAAAACTACCGATTGAAATGACTATGGAAGATGAAAGAAGATGAAACTTATGTGGTTGTAGCCATGGGTTGGGAATGGACACGCCACTTGGAGGTGATGATCCAAGATAAGTGCAGATTTGCCGCCACTTGAGAGCTCCCAAAACTCACAAGATGAGACTAGAAAGGAGAAAGCAATTCTCACACTCACACAAATTTGTGTATAGTAACTTTACTCTAAATTCAATCTTATTTTACATGAGCATAGCACCTCTATTTATAGTGTGAGAGGGCTGAAATTAAAGTGGGAAAATTCAAATGAGAAGCATTTGAATTTGGAGCCAAAACACATGTCACAAGGGAGGTGTGACTTGATTTCTACTTTGGCACCTCCTAAAACTACACCTACACCTACTTTTTATGTCACATGGAAGGTGTGACTTGTTTTTGTACATTAGCACCCCTTATTTTAATATCTTCACCTTCCTTTAATGTTCTACTAAAAACTACACAAAAGAAATTACAAAAGAGATACATCCATTCATGCTTATTTCCCAAAGCTTTAGCCTTGCTCCTATTGATGCTCATGGATTGGGCTTGGGCCCCACTTGACTTGGGCTTCTTGGCTTGGGCTTCTTGGGCTTGGGCTTCTTGGGCTTGGGCCCTCTTTATTTATACTACTACTTGGATTCTTCAAGAGAACCCAATTATTTACAAAAATGTTCTACTCTTTAAGAAGACTAGTAAGAAAAACTTCAAGTGCTTTGGAATATGGCCCTTTCTTATTTTTGTGAAGTCTTCTTTTGATTGTTGAGATGACCCTTTATATATAGCATCTTTGGTCATCCTTAAGTGGTCTTGACTTGCATCAAAAGTCCTATCTCTCAGGTCTTCATCACCTATCCTCCAAGTGGCGTGACCACCATCTTCATCCATAAGCTTCCTTTATCTCTTCATCTCTTCCTTCCTTGCACCATTTCCATTCCTCTTATTTTCTTGTGGTCTTCTTTTCCCTTTCTGGTTTCTATGTTGTTTGGCTTTCCATTATATGCTTTAATCAAATAATAAGGCAGCGGTCAATGTAGTCAAATCCTTGGATTCTGAAATAGTTGTGACTTTTGGTTGCCTAGATCTATCCAAGCATTTGAGGATTCTGATGTTCAGCTCCTCCCTTTCAAAGATTTTGCCAAGGCTAATGAGATTATTCACTGCGTGGGTGAATCTCTTCTGCACATCCGAGATGGTTTCTCCTTTAAGCATCCTAAACATTTCATACTCTTCGATCAACGCATGCGTCCTTACCCTCTTCACATCAGTTGTGCCTTCATGGGTAACTTCAAGGATATCCCACATCTCCTTTACAGATCCACATTGAGAGACTGATGGAAACCATCCAGCCACACACAACCACATAATAAGGAGGATAAAGACCTAGAGGTTGTTTAGGGATTGATTTTCAAATATGGGTCTAATTGGGCTTTTGTTTCTTTTTATAGGCCCAATTAAGAGGACAACTCTAGGGTGAAAGAATGTACAAACATATCCTAGAAGACCTCTAAGTCATCAAGACATAAACTAAAACTTTGGTTAGAAGAACACAAGAAGACTGAGTTCCTGCTGACTAGTTAACATTATTTTTAGGCATAGCTTTAGCTTAAATAAATTGTATAAAGTTGTTTAGGATTTCATGAGCCATGTATTGAGCCTAGTAGCATAAAATAATTGGACCAAATATTTGGGCCAAGTAGCATAGGTTTTTGGGCTTGTATTTGGGCCAATAGTAAAATATGACTAGTTAGGGTTAAAAGTGACTAGTTAAGGTAACAATTGGGCTTCTTTGAGCCCAATGTAACCCTAAAATGGCTAGGGTATTTCGGAGGACGAAAATCACCTTGGCGTAAAGCACATGGACGTCCACATGGCAGCCTAGGAGTGGAGAGGATTTAGCATGGAAGGTGTGAGCTAAACATGGAAGGCATGACTCCACATGGCACCTTCTCATTGGAGAGTTGTATTTGAATTTTCAAATTTTGGCTCTAAAATGTCCAGCCCTCTCTCCTATATAAAGAGGTGCTTGGCTCATGTAAATGGAAGATTAATGTTGAGTGAAATTGCTGCCAAATTTGTGCCAATTCTCACTCTTCATTCTTCATCTTTTCCAAGTGAGATGGCCTCACCACTCACTCTCCACACCTAACACCTCACCTTCAAGAAAACTGCAGCTCCTAGGAGTTCCTTGCACGTTCCAAACCATGGCTTCCGCTACATTCAATTTCGTTTTTCAACTCATGGATGAAGGCACTCAAGCTAGGCTCCATCAGAGACCCTGAAAAATTCATCAGAATTCAAAGCAGAAGTTATAATATTCTTAGCAATGCAATCATATTGAGCCTTTTTACTTTCACTCTTAGTCCATTGGGACCAAGGTTTTTCAGAAAAAAAAAAACTTTATCTTTTTCAAGAATAGGAATAAAAGGACCATTAGTGATAGCATCCCAAATTCCTCTGTCAATTGACTTAACAAAAATTTTCATTTTAACCTTTCAAAATTGATAGTTCAGCCCACAAAACAAAGGTGGTCTATTTATAGAAGCACCCTCCCCAATGGGTAGTTTTTCAGCCATTTTCAAAAAGGTTTTAGGATTGAAACCTCAGTAACTTTCAAGAAGTCAGCTTCGATGCCCATTGTTAGAATTAGAGGCCTGAACAAGAGGGGGTGAATTGTTTTTGAAAGATTTTCGCAAAGATTGAAGGTAGAGTGAAAAGCTATAAAGAATCAATCAATTGATTTTCTGTTCAACTCAATAAAATTTCAGTTTTAAGTTTGTTTCCAAAAAATCAACCAGTTGTTTTCTTGAAACAACCGGTTGTTTATACCAGTAGAATGTCAAACCAATGTTAAAACAGTATATGAGTATGGGATAGAGAGAATCACACAAGATGTTTATATTGGTTTACTCTTAACCAAGAGCTACATCCAGTCCTCAGCTAACTACTAAGAATTCACTATGTAATCAACCCTGGATTACAAAACACACACCAAGAGTGATGATCTTGAACCCCTCAAGAACACATACCACTCTTTGGCGCCACACAGTTTCCAGAAAGCACCTTTCTTGAAATTGCCTTACACTCCAATATAGAAATACAACGTTTGAAGAAAAAGAGGAATAGAATACATCTGGGTAAATCAAAGCTTAAAGTTTAGAAGTACAAAACCCAATCCTATTCCACACACTTTAGATGATCCAAAGCTTTTGAAATCTTGAAAACATTTTTGATTAATCTCCCTTTCTTAGTTAATGCTAAGGAGCAGTAAACAACCTTTATATGACCTCAATCAAGTGGCGAAAGCAATTAAATCAAAAACCAAAAGTAGTTGGAATCATTTAAAACAATTCAAACCACTTAACAGAATTCTGTTAAGGTTTTCACAAAACAATCAGTTAATTTATCGAAACAATCGCTTGATTTTGTTTGACAACAAAACAAACTAAGCTTTTCCAAACCATTTTAAAAACCACTAAGTGTCAAACAACACGTTGATTCAACATTTCAATAGGTTGAAATTTCACAGCCTTTTAGAAAACCCATCTTTTCAAAAAGATAAAGATTCAAATGAACTTGGATCATCTTAAGGAGTGAATTAACAAATCAAAAACTACTAGACAACACACACACACACCTAATAGTAAGGTCTTCAAGCTTTCCTCATGGATTTGGAGACATCAAAGCCTTTTGTTCAACAACTGCTACATTTGTTGTTTCTCTAATTTCTTTTGTAATTTTCTCCTGCATGTCAGAGTTCTTGCAATGCTCATAAAGAAACCAGGAAAGAGTAATTGTTGAGATATCTTTCCCAGCAAGTATAAAACTCAAGGAAATGTCTCTAAGGTACTTTGGATCAATCTCTTTCAATTCTATAAACCTTGACAATAGGTCTCCTTTCATCACCTGTTAAAAATTCAGGTTACCAACAAATTAGTACTAATCCTATACAAAACACACATCTAAGAATAGTTAGGAATTCATAATTTTAGTATTTGTGCTCACGGGTAAGTTATCTTGTAGCTTTTGGACTTGCTCGATCTTGTTTCTGATTAGTTTATAAATGAATTCATCCATCACTCTTAAACTTTCCCTAAAAATTGCTTCAAATCCAATGTTGAAGAACTGAATAATTCTCCAAAGAGAGTTAAAATACCAGTACATGACAAAAACACTTGCTTCATCAAAAGCATTGGAAAACTCTATGCCTTCTATATAGGTTCCACACATGGTTTCTAGATCAACACCAAAGATAACCTTGCATACAGAATCTAGAGTAGCTTCCATGAACAATTCTTGCCAAGAAGCAAGAACCCACTAAGTTAGCCTAACCTTCCATAAGGATGACTAGGAGCATGACACAAGACACAGGGCTAGGTCAGGATCACTCCATAGCCAGTGCCTCAGAGCCTATCTGATGTGAGTTGAATTTTAGATATTTTCATTTAAGGTGACACTTTACTTTAGGATTGATATTTTAGCAATTAAAGGTGAGGACCTAAGGAAGATTCCCACTGGACACGAACTTAACCAAGTGGTTAAGTAAGTGTGAAGGCTCACTTCATAGAGACAAAGATAAAAAACAAGATATAGTGAGGATGAGATGTAATTGCGGAATGGAAGAAAGGAAACTAGGAAACATCAATGGTGATCAAGGCCAACCAAATGATGAAACAAACTCATAATAATGAGCCCAAAACCGAGAGTAACAAATAAGAGTAAAAGAGACAAGAACATAAATGGAATGGAAAATGGAAGGAAATGGAATGAGAAAACTTATGGAGGTGTTGGAGATGATCACGCCACTTGGTGTGTGGAAACCAACAAGATAAGTGTTAGGCCGCCACTTGAGAGCTTCATTCTCATCAAGATAAGACCAAGGAAGAGGAGATAACACTCACTCAAGCTCACACAAGATTTGTGCAGAGTAATTCTACTTCAATTTTAACTTGTAAAATACAATGGGTAGGCCTCCTATTTATAGGTGAAGGAGCCTTGGAAAACAAGCAAGAGGGGTAGGATGGGAAAAGGGAAAAAAATGGGCAGCCTTAGGGTTTGACTAAGTCAATCCTGTATCCTAGGCTTGTCCTTCTAGAAACTAGGTCAAAATGCCCTCCTAAAAGGCTAGGAACAAGCTAAAATGATAAGTACACCCTTTATTATGCTAAAGGCACCTTATTCTAGCCTATATTTTCTATTTGGACCCCCAAAGTGAGCCCAAATTATTTACAACTTGTTTTCTTCTTAAGAAGACTAGTAGGAAGAACTTGAGATGCTATGGTCTTTGTCTATTTCTTCCTCTGGTTAGGTCTTCACTTGAATGTTAAGATGACCTTTCATAGTGTGCATCCTTGGTCATCTTTTTGGTGTCTTGGTTTGTATCACTATCATTCCTCAAAGGACCACCAGGAGCAGAGCCCACATGATGGGAGCTGAGCACCAGCTAATCTCTTTATTTTTACTTTCAACAGATTAGGGTGTATATAGCATAATATAGGGGTGTACTTAGCATAAATTGGGCTCACTTTAGGGGTTCCAAATAAAATAATAAACTAGAGTATGGTGTGCTTAGTAATTTGAGTAGGGTGCGCTTAGTAATTTGAGTAGGGTGTGCTTACTAATTTAAGTACGGTGTGCTTAGTAATTTGATCTTGTGCCAAACCCACCTTCCATGACAAGTGCTTCTAAGTTTAGGGTTTCTTTGACCTACCTTCTAGAAGGCTTCTCACAAATGACACCCCTACCCCTCTATCTTGTTTTCTAAGACACTCTCTCCTATAAATAGAATGCCTTGCCTAATGTATTAAACATTGAATTTTGAATAGAAAAGAAACTCTACAGGAGTGTTTAGAATTTTGGTTCTTAGCTTGGGTGTTTGTGCACTTCAAGTGGCGGCTCTTCACCACTTATTTTGGAGTCTTCTCCCCCTCCAAGTGGCGTGATTCATATTTCTATAAGCATCTCTTAATCTCTTAATCTTTTTTTTTTGTTTTTCTTTCCATTCCATTTTATATTTTTCTCCTCTTTACAATTTGGTCATCTATTATATTTGTTTCTTTTTTTTCTTCAATTCCGCATCTCATCATCATCACTCTATATTTGTGTTTTTTTCTTTGTCCTCTATAAGTGAACCTTCACACTTACTTAGCCACTTGGTTAAGTTCGTGTCCAGTGGGAATCTTCTTTGGGTTTTCACCATAATTGTTAATCCAAAAATCATAAACAAAAGTGTAACCCATAAAATGTGCAATCCTAAAATTAACTCACATCACGCGTAGAGCTCAGTTCTTGGAGATCAGACATTGGCGCTTGGAACAGGCAGGTCAGCTCGACCGTCATGTGACTGGGTTCAGGTAT
The DNA here is from genome assembly GCA_013389735.1 of Phaseolus lunatus. Lineage (NCBI taxonomy): Eukaryota > Viridiplantae > Streptophyta > Magnoliopsida > Fabales > Fabaceae > Phaseolus > Phaseolus lunatus. The sequence goes on along the minus strand of CM023858.1, from coordinate 29,574,253 downwards.
GTGCATATTAATTCTCATTCATGCATTGGTATAATCTTTCGTGTATAAGGCCTGGTAGGTCAGCGAAAGTGTGTTAAATGGGCCTAGGGTGCATATAGTGCATTTAGGTCTAGGAAGAGTAAACTGTATTCTTTCAGCTTAAGCCCAAGTGCACTAGGGCTTGATAGAGTATTTTCATATGGGATACGTAATGGCATATGCATGGTGCTGTGATACACAGAAACAAGTAAATGTACTTGAAAACAGATTTGACCCCGGGAGTTGGTACCCGAATTGGTATCCAGGTAGTTATTCTATTAAGATTTTATGCACTCCGTGGAGATAAGATTCTATGCAGATTGAGGCGCTAAGATTATGCCCTTGTAGCAGGATTTTATCCCATAAAATATGTATTTGAACATACTCTCACTCGAGATAAGATTTTGTGCAGTTGTGCTGTTAAGGTTACACATACTGTAGCGGGATTATCTCTCAATGAATATGTTATTGAATTTGCATTTGTTTGAGATAAGATTCTTAGGAGCAGTTTGTTACAAGAGGTAGCCTAATGCTGGTCTATAAAAGGGACCAGAGGTCCTTGGTGAAGGTACGCTTTTTCTAAGCCATAAACTAAATATTTCTTGTTTATTATAAGCCCTATACTGACTTGATCGTCGGAGTGCGACCGACCAGTAGGGTGCCCTCTATCTTAACAGGTACAACAACCAACCACAAAGGAAAGTGCTGATTTCAGTAAAGGAAACACAAAGCCAAAGATCGCCCGCAGAAGTCTACCGGCGACCAGGTCAACTAGTAGGAACAATGAACCTTCACACTTACTTAACCACTTGGTTAAGTTCGTATCCAGTGGGAATCTTCTTTGGGTTTTTCACCATAATTGTTAATCCAAAAATCATAAACAAAAGTGCAACCCATAAAATGTGCAATCCTAAAATTAACTCAAATCAGTACCTTTGCTTTGTGTACTGCAGTTGCACTAAATAACATCTTACCTGTTAAGGTTTGATTTTTCTTTTAATTATGATTCCTTGTTCATTTTTGTAGAGAGAATATGCATTTGATCGATTTGAAATCCATGCAAGTGAAAATTATATGGTGAAAATCAATTATTCATTCAAGGTACACTATTTCATGTACATTCTGAAGAAAAGAAAAAAAAAGGATGTTCAAAATATATATTTTGACATGAACTTAAGTTATTTTAGAGATAATTATAAACTCCAAATTTGTCCCTTATTTGGTTAAAAAGGCATTCTCTAATATATGTTATTCAAATGTTATTAATACACATTTTAATTTTTCAGTATTTTTACCATTGCAGGATCCTGTACTTCCTGTAGATCTAAAGGAGAAAGTTTTTGTGCTCTCTTAGGAACTAGTTGTAGGTATAATAAGTATTAGAAGACAATCCTATGTGCCCTTTTGATGTGATTTGATTTTAGGATTGTACATTTTATGTGTTGCACTTTGTTTAGAATTTTTGGATTAACAATTTAAGGTGAGAACCCAAAGAAGATCCCCATTGGACACGAACTTAACTAAGTGGTTAAGTGTGAAGGTTCACTTCTACAGGGCAAAGAGAAAAACAAAATGTGGTGATTATGATGATGAAAGTAAATTGCGAAAATGGAAGGAACATAAGATGAATAAAGATAAGTGATAACCAAAATTAAAAGACAAGCATGATATCATAAAGAGGAATGGAATGGATGGTGCAAAAAGAAAGATAAAAAGAGGAATGGGTGAAGAAAGCTTATGAAAGACGAAGGGATGTCACACCACTTAGAGAAGAGAGGACTCCAAGATGAGTGGTGCAAAGAGCCGCCACTTGAGATGTTACCCACCCATGATAAGACCCCAAAAGAGAGCTCACAAGTCTTAAAAACACTTTTGCAGTATTTTTTTACTATAAAAATTCAATTTAAAAATACATGGAGGAAGGCACCCTTTATATAGGAAGGAGTGACTTGGAGAGCAAGATGAGTGAAGGGTATAAAGGGAAGGGGAGAGGGGCAGCCTAGGGTGTTGACCATGGTAAAAAACGTCCCTTAGACATAACTTCTAGAAGTTAGGTTAAAAACCCTAATTCTAGGTGCATGTGTCATGAAAAGTGGGCTTGGAACAAGCCCTTTTTGCTAAGTACACTCCTATTTATGCTATGTAAACCTACTCTAACTAATTCTTCTATTTGGACCCCTAAAGTAAGTCCAATTTATTTACAAACATTTTGTCTTGTAAAAATCTGGTTTATGCCCATTTCTTCTTTTGCTGAGGTCCTTCCGACATTTGGTGGGGCCTTGTCTTGGATGTGGAGATGACTTATCAAACTGTGAAGTGTCTCTTGTGTCCTTTGTCATCTGGGCTATTTGGGTTGTATGACCTTTTGATAGAGCTCCCAATTGCTAAAGTTATATTTTATAACGTAGAACATTGTAATCACACAAATTCAATAACGCACTTGCTCTCCTAGAGACAAAAGTCTCCTATTGAGTATTCTCTGTCCTCAAACTATGAATAACTTCACATTCCCTAATTTACAGCTTATGTTAGATGTATACTCCTAATCCATAACTGGCAGTAGTTATTTTCTACAAATAACATTTATCCTGCAGTCTCTAACAAAGAATTGATTTCTAAGCAACGACAAATATTTGGTGTTTTAGATATAATAAGAACCTATAACTTTGAGGATGATTATTGAATGTGCTTCTTAAACTTGGGAACATTGGGAAATGATACTTGGAGAGTAAATTGGCAAAACCTTGGAGATTTCTTTTTGTGAAGAAAAATTATTTTCTCCATGACTATGCATTCCAAATACGTGTTGGGTCTCTTAAATATAATATTACGTTGTTTTAATTCTTATTTTGGTGTGAGGATTGAGGAGCTTCCTTACCTCTAGAAACTAAAAGCCTATTTTTTTGTTAACATAAACATGAACTATGTTATTTTAAGTTTGTATTTTTTTTTTGTTGAGTTCCCAAGTATATCACTAGTATCATGCAAAGGCTTTTATGTCGATATTCCCCACTCTTGTCATGAGTGTCCATAAATTGAACATTTATCTTGTTAGACAAATTGTTGAACTAACTATTGCAATTTGCAATGCCCTTGAGCTTTTTCTGATTAAATGGAAGATAAAGGGGCATTCATGGCTAGTTAGTTGTCACTCTATATTAAGTTATGCTATTATTTATGTATTACCTTCTATATATCAGTGTAGTTGATGGAGATCAAATAGAAGAAGAAGAAGAGGCCCAAGCCCAAGAAGCTCAAGGACAAATTAGCTCAACATCCTTCATACCTCAAAGGATTACAAGGAGCAAGGCTAAAGTTTTGGGTATAGAGCATCAATTTGCTATCACTCTTTGTAATTACCCTTGTATAAACATTTGTAAATATTTGTAAATAATATAGAAATAGTCTTAGGACAATGCCAAAACTGGAAAATCAAAAGAAACCTCTCATGTAAGGCATCTTAGTTGGAAATTTTAGGAAAAAGCTAGAAGAGTGCCTCTTCCTTTCTCTTAAGTGCTAATTTTGAGAAGGAACTAGAAGAGTGACTCTTCCAACTCCTTCCTCCCTTGTAAATGACCAGACCTCTCCATTATAAATAGAGGTGCATGGTACCTTGTATCATAAGTTGAAAGTTGAAGTAAAGAAACTATCTTGAAATTGTGAGAGAATTGTGTGAGACTTGTCTCTTCTTCTTCTCCATGTCTTATCTTGTGAGCTTTGGAGACTCTCAAGTGGCGGCACCTCCCACTCATCTTGGAAGAACCACCCTCCAAGTGGCGTGGAGCACCTCTCCAAAAGACTACAACCACATAAGTCATTTCTATTCATCTTCCAAAATACCCATTTTTGTTCTACTTGTTTGTTTGCAATTTCAATCAGTTTAATCTCTTCCTTATGATTTCCTCTTTCATTTGTTATATTTTTTTCTCATTTTAATCTGTGCAAACATGTTATATCAATCTTTTTTTGGTTCAGTTTCCACCTTTACCCATTTCTATGTTGAGTTCTTGAATTTCCATTAGTAGGTTGTGTTCTTGTTGTGTTCTATTGTTAGTTTCAATTCTTGTTGTGTTTCTACTTTTAATCTTGTGTTCTTGTACTACTCTTGTGTTCTTCATACATATACCATTTTGTTCTTGAGGAAACCCATTCGGTTTAATCCATATAATTCATAAAATTCACCTAAACATGTGTTTTTCTCTTGGACCTTTAGAAATGAACCTTCACATCTACTTAGCACTTGCTAAGTTAATGTCCAGTGGGGATTTTCTCTAGGTGACTCACCATAATTGCTCTAAGAATCTTGATCCAATTCTTAATAAAGTGTTACAAATTAAACAAAGATGAATTCAACTCACATCATGTGGTATCATGAGTTATGGTGTGTTTTTGTGTTTTGAGTTGAAGTAGCACTTTAATTTTGAGCAATTTTTTTCCAGCACCTTATATTCATACTTTTGTTTGGTTTGAATATACTTTAGTTGTGCCTTTTCATTGATCTCCCTTTTGCTTTGAGTTTTATGTTCATAGTGTTTTAGGTGTCCTAATCTTGCCTATACTTGCTTACTTTTGATTTTGAAAGTTTGTGTTTCTCTTTAATTTGTTTTAGTACTTGTGATTAGAGGTTCCTAACATTTGATTTCAAGTGTTCAATTGTCTTGAATCCTTCATAAATTTTTTTGTGCAAATTGATTGATGTTTCAACTTCACTATGATGCATATTATGGCTCTTTCACTACATAAGTTCCATTTGGTATAAAAAAATTAAAAACAGTACCGAAACAGAGACAAAACAGAACATCCTCTGTTTTAAAACATCAAAAACAGTTTGGTACTTGCATCTATTCATTCTTTTGTACATTAATTTCCATACAAAAGTTGGATTCATAGTGATTGGCAAATTGTTGTCTACATTGTGGAACTTTTTATCCATTTACTTTGACAAGTTTTTGAGTATTACTTTCTTTTCTTGATTATAAAGTTTAGTGAGTATTCTTTGAGTCTTATTTTCTTCCTTTTCTTGCTTGTCTTCTATTCTTTAAGTTTTGTCATAAATCTAGTATTCCTTTTGCTATACCGTTCTTGTTTTTGTTCCTTTTCCTGCTTGTCTTTTATTGTTCTTCAATTTTTGTGGTGGTTATTTTTGGGTGAGTGGTTGAGTGCTTTGGCATCTTTCACTTGAGGTTACTCCATTCCACAAGAGAAGCTTGGTTGAGGAAAGTATAATTTTCTTGGATGATTTGAGTGCCTTTTATTTTCCCAAAACTGCAACACTATTTTTTACTTGTTTTCTAACCTTGTTTTCTTTAATTGTTTGTTCATTGTGTTTCCTATCTTGCTTTTAAAATGGCTAATTTTTCAAGTGTTGAATCTTCCAAACCACATTCTCCACAAAAAACTTTCATTCTTGGTGAACTAAAGAAAGCCAAAAGGTCACTTGCACAAAAAGATGAAGCTCTAAGATAATTGGAAGAAAGATTGCAAAAGCTTGAAGTTAATCATGATAGGTCCAACCATTCTACCCATGGAAGGTTCCATTATCATAGGCATTCTTCAAGGATTTCTTCAAACTCTCATGGCCATGAAGAGGAAACTGAATGGATGAGGCATCATCATCATCATTTTGGAGATAGGAGGCACCATGAAGCAAAACCATATTTGCCTTTTGTAAAATTACCTAGCTTTAGTGGTGAAGGTGATCCAAATGTATATTTGGGGTGGGAAGCAAAGGTTGAACAAATTTTTCATGTACATGAGGTCCAAGAAGACCAAAGGATTAAACTAGCTTCTTTAGAATTTTTAGACTATGCCATGCAATGGTGGCATAAAACTCTTATGGACATTGGGCTAAACAAGAGACCTCCCGTGGTTTCTTGGAACAATTTAAAAGAGTGTATGTGCACTAGATTTGTTCCACCACACTTTAGGAAAGACCTATTGTTGAAGCTCCAAAGGCTTCACCAAGGCAGGCTAGTGTGGATGCTTATTTCAAGGAGTTAGAAATGCTTATGCTTAAAGTTGATATGCATGAAAGTGAGGAAGCTAAGATGGCTAGATTTGTAAGTGGAATTAGAAGGGATATTCAAGATGTTGTTGAACTTTATGAGTACTCTTCTTTAGAAAACTTGGTTCACCTTGCCATCAAGGTTGAAACCCAACTTGCAAAGAAACTTGCTTTCAAAAATACTCATAATGATGGCTATTACAACAACTCTTGGAAAAATAAAAACAAATCTTTTTCAAAGTTTCCTTCTAAAGATTCTTCTTTCAAACCTAAGGATTCAAAGCCTTCCACTTCTAATAATAAATCACCAACCAAATCATCTAGTAAGAAATGCTTTAAATGTTTAGGATATGGTCACATAGCTTCTAATTGCCCTTCCAAACGTAATATGATGATACATGATGGCATTGTAGTTAGTGAGCATGATTCGGCTTCTTCTAGCCATTCTACACCGACTAGATCACATAGTGAGTATGAGAGTGAGAGTCCACTTGAAGGTGACTTGTTAGTAGTGAGACGCATGCTTGGTCAAGTTTTAAAACCTTTTGATGAAAGCCAAAGAGAAAACATTTTCCATACAAGGTGTCTCATTAATAACAAGCTATGTTCTTTGATTGTGGATGGTGGTAGTTACGCTAATGTGGCTAGCACAAGAGTGGTAGATAAGCTTGGATTGTCTACTCTCTCTCATGCTAAGCCCTATAAATTACAATGGTTAAGTGAGGTAGGAGAAACACTGTTAACAAACAAGTCCTCATTGCATTTTCTATTGGTAAATATAAAGATGAGGTCTTGTGTGATGTTGTACCAATGGAAGCCACACATGTTCTTTTGGGTAGGCCATGACAATATGATAGAAAAGTTTTTCATGATGGCTTTACCAACAAACTTTCTTTTGACTTCCATGGACACAAGGTCATATTAAAGTCTCTCTCTCCAAAGGAAGTCTGTGAGGACCAAGTTACAATGAAAAAAAATAGAGAGCATGAAAATGAAAAAAAAGTTTCTAAACAAAGCCTTCTTATTTCTAGCCAAGAGGTCAACAAGGTAATAGTTTCTCAAAAGCCTACTTTTTTAGCTATGCCTAGGTCTCTTGAATGTGAAACGGCTAAGGTTAGTCCAACATGTTTGGATAATTTGGTTAAGGAATTCCAAGATGTGTTTCAAGACCCTCATAAAGGCTTACCACCTCTAAGAGGCATTGAACACCAAATTGATTTTATACCCGGGGCTTCCTTACCAAATTGTCCAGCTTATAGACCAACCCAACTGAAACTAAAGAAATTCAACAACAAATAGAATAATTACTTGCTAAAGGGTGGGTGCAAGATAGTATGAGTCCATGTGCTATGCCTGTGATACTTGTCCCTAAAAAGGATGGGTCATGGAGGATGTGTACGGATTGTAGGGCCATAAACAACATTACCATCAAATATAGGCATCCCATTCCTAGGCTAGATGACTTGTTGGATGAATTGTATGGGTCTAAAATATTTACCAAAATTGATCTCAAAAGTGGATATAATCAAATTCGGATAAAACAAGGAGATGAATGGAAAACCACTTTTAAGACTAAATTTGGTTTATATGAGTGGTTAGTTATGCCATTTGGTTTGACTAATGCTCCTATTACCTTCATGTGACTCATGCATCATGTTTTAAGAGCATTCATTGGCAAGTTTGTTGTAGTTTATTTTGATGATATCCTCATATATAGCTTGTCTTTGGAACAACACGAGTTGCATGTTAGGGAAGTCCTTGAAACCCTTAGGAAGGAACATTTCTATGCTAACCTTGCTAAATGTATGTTTGGGCTTGATCATATAGAATTCCTAAGGTTTGTTGTAAGTTATAAAGGGGTGCATGTAGATCAATCAAAGGTTGTAGCAATTCAACATTGGCCAACACCCACCAATGTGAATGAAGTACGAAGCTTTCATGGCCTTGCTTCTTTCTATAGAAGGTTTGTGAAAGACTTTAGTACAATTGCCGCACCACTCAATGCTATAGTAAAGAAGGATGTGGTTTTTAAGTGGGGAGAAGAGCAACAAAAAGCTTTTGAAACTTTGAAAGAAAAATTGACTAAAGCTCCCATCTTAGCCCTTCCTAACTTTGCTAAAACATTTGAGATTGAGTGTGATGCTTCTAATATAGGCATTGGGGCTGTACTCCTTCAAGAGGGCCACCCCATAGCTTATTTTAGTGAGAAATTGAAAGGAAGTCATCTCAACTATTCCACTTATGATAAAGAGTTATATGCACTTGTTAGAGCTTTGCACAATTGGCAACACTATCTTGTGATACATAGTGATCATGAATCTCTCAAATATTTGAAAGGCCAAAGCAAGCTTAATAAGAGGCATATGCTAAATGGGTGGAATTCATTGAGTAATTTCCTTATGTGATCAAACACAAACAAGGTAAAGTAAATGTTGTGGCGGATGCTCTTTCAAGAAGATATACCTTGTTAAATCTTTTAGATGTTCAATTTCTTGGATTTGATCACATAAAGGAACTTTATCATGATGACCTTGGTTTTTCTATCATCTATCAAGAGTGTTCTAAAGGTGGACACAAAGATTTTTTTATCCAAGATGGATTTCTTTTTAAAGGCAAAAGACTTTGTGTTCCACATGGGTCTATTAGACAATCTCTTGTTAGAGAAGCACATGAAGGTGGTTTAATGGGGCATTTTGGGATAGCCAAAACATTAGATAGATTGCATGAGCATTTCTTTTGGCCACACATGAGAAAATCCGTACATAGCTTTTGGGATAAGTGTATAGCATGTAAAAAGGCTAAATCTAAGGTGCAACCCCATGCCTTGTATACCCCTCTTCCAATTCCTACAATGCCTTGGGTAGATATTTCCATGGATATTATCTTAGGTCTTCCCAAGACATCAAAAGGAATGGATTCTATTTTTGTGGTTGTGGATAGATTTTCTAAAATGGTTCATTTTATACCATGCCACAAAATTGATGATGCTAGTTATATTGCAAATCTCTTCTTTAAGTAAGTTGTTAGATTACATGGCATTCCTAGAAGCATTGTTTCTTATAGAGACTCTAAGTTCTTAAGCCACTTTTGGAGGACCTTATGGGGCAAACTTGGCACAAAACTCTTGTTTTCTACTACTTGCCACCCCCAAACTGATGGTCAAACTGAGGTGGTTAATAGAACTTTGGGTCAAATGTTGAGATGCTTTATTTCTGGGAATCTTAGGGTATGGGAGAATTTACTACCTCACATTGAGTTTTCTTATAATAGAGTAGTAAATTCTACCACATCCCATTCTCCTTTTGAGGTTGTTTATGGTTTCAATCCTTTGACACCTTTAGATCTTCTTCCAATTCCTGTACTTGATGATGTTTTTGCTTCGGTTTCCACCTTTACCCATTTCTATGTTGAGTTCTTGAATTTCCATTAGTAGGTTGTGTTCTTGTTGTGTTCTATTGTTAGTTTCAATTCTTGTTGTGTTTCTACTTTTAATCTTGTGTTCTTGTACTGTTCTTGTGTTCTTCATGCATATACCTTGCTGTTCTTGAGGAAACCCATTCGATTTAATCCATATAATTCATAAAAGTCACATAAACATGTGTTTTTCTCTTGAACCTTTAGAAATGAACCTTCATATCTACTTAGCACTTGCTAAGTTAATGTCCAGTGGGGATTTTCTCTAGGTGACTCACCATAATTATGTTGAACTAAGTGATGTTCAATGTTTTGAAGAATCCAAATCCTTTGAAGGATGATGAAGCCTCTGCTTTGCTTGATTCTGCTGTGCTGGTTTAAAGTTTTGTTCTGGGGTAGTTTAATGTTGTAATCCACCCTTAGATTAAATCTCAAAGCAATTAGCATCTCAATCTTTAAACAAAGTAAAGTGTTTTTCAAACTAAGTTGAAACAACCGATTGTTCTGTCGAAACAACTGATTGTTTACACTTAGATGTTTTGAGAAAGTTTGAAAACTATTTTTGAATGAAGAAAACTGTTAAGTAACAAAACCAATTGATTCGAGGAAACAACCAATTGTTTGTTCTGGAACCTTAACAGAAAAACTGTTTTCTTTGACTGAGCTTTAAATGATTTGAAACTGAATACGCTCCAGTCATTAAATGCTTTGACCAATCTTTTTGAAAGCAATTAAGGGTTTGTTAAGATTTGATAACAAACTATTTTATATAAATTCAGAAAAACTGTTTTTAAATAACAGAGAATGCTTTTGACAAAGTTTTCCTAAGAGAGTTTTAAAAGAGTTGAGATTGCTTAAGAGTTCAGTGATTGATCAAGGTGCTGGAATAGGATTCTACTTGTATTGATTTCAGATCTTCATCTGTAACAAGTGTAATCTTTGTAAACTGCTAAAACAATTCTTTTGTGTATTGTTGCTGAGATTGGCTGTGTGTTCTTGAGGTGTTCAAGATCAGCAATCTTAGTGTTGGCCAAGGAGAGTGTGTGTCTTGAGGTTTTCAAGGTCATTCTCTTGGTTGTTGTGTAAGTGATCAAGGTGTGATTGCTTAGTGGATTTACTCAGGGGTTCTGAGAAGACTGGATGTAGCTCTGGGTTGGAGTGAACCAGTATAAACAACTGTGTACAATCTCTCTATCCCTTACTCTTTAAATTCAGTTTGTTTGTTGTTTGCTAATATAAACAACCGATTGTTTCGAAGAAACAATCGATTGTTTTCCTGGCAGTGCAGTTTTGCTTACTGTTTTGGCTAACTGAATTGCTTAATCAATTGGTTTCTGAAATAAATTCATTCTAGCTTGCAAAAAGTTTGTGAAAACCTCTTTAAACAATTCACCCCCCCTCTAGTTTAAAGCCATCTTTCCTAACAATTGGCATCAAGAGCTTGGTTCTTGAAAGTTATTCAAGTTGATCTAAAATCCTTTTTATGGCTGGAAAACTATCTTTTGAGGAGGGTGCTTAAATCTACAAACCTCCTTTATTCTGTGGATTGAATTATAAGTTTTGGGAAGCAAGAATGAAAATCTTTATTGAATCAATTGATCAAAGAATTTGGGACTCAATTGAGAATGGTCCTTACATTCCAAAATTCAAAAAGAATAATTCCTTTACTATAAAACCTTTGTCCAAATGGACAGATGATGAATGTAAGATGGCTCAGCTTGATAGGTCTGCTCAAAACATTATAGCTTCTGCACTAGATACTAATGAATTTTTCAGGATATCAAAGTGCAAAACTGCTAAGGAAATGTGGGAGACTGTCAAGGCTGCTCATGAACCAAAGGAAAACAATGACAAAGAGTCAAGCAAGAAGGAAGAAAAGACAAAATAAGAAAAGCCTCAATCTTTGCTTAATGGCTAGAAGGGAGGATGACTCATGTAGTGTAAGTTCATCAAACTCTTCAAACTCTGAAAATTATGGTCAATTGCTTCAAGCCTTTCAAGAAACACATGAAGAAGCAAACCGATTGGCTCTCTTAAACAATCGATTGAAAGAAAAGAATAGCTGGCTTGAAAACAGGGTAAAAGCACTGGAGGAGGATTTAGAAAATTTAAAAATGGATTTTGAAAATCTGGAAATCATTTACAAAAACTCCTCTTGCAAGTGTGACACTCTAGTTTGTGAAAATTGCGAAAATCTTGAAAAGAAGGTCCACTGTCTTGTTCAAACAGTGGATAAACTTTCTAAAGGCCAATCTAACTTTGAAAGTGTGCTAGCATCTCAAAAGTGTGTTTTTGGAAAATCAGGATTGGGCTTTAATCCACAAAACCAGCAAGATAGATTTTCAAAATCTTTTTCGAAAATGCCAGAAAAAAAATCGATTGGACCATCGAAACAATCGATTGTTACATGCTTCTATTGCATGAAAAGAGGTCATTCTGTGCGATTCTGTAAAATCAGAAAACATGTTGTTCCTAAAGGGCTTATGAAGTGGATTCCCAAGAAAAATAAAGCTTGTGTTGATGAGTATAAACCAGATGGACCCTCATTCATAAGGGGACCAAACCTATGTACTTGAGAATTTTCTTTATAGGAAAACTTGGAGGAAAGAAAGCAGCTTTGGTACTTGGACAGTGGATGCTCCAAGCATATGACAAGGGACAAATCAAAGTTCCTGAGAATATCCTTCAAGCAAGAGGGTCATGTCACCTATGGAGATAACAACAAAGGAAGAATACTTGGAAAAGGATCCATAGAAGATGAGAGTATCTTGGTGATTCATGATGTGCTCTTTGTTGAAGGCCTAAAGCATAATCTGCTGAGTATTAGCCAACTGTGTGACAATGGGTATCAAGTGATGTTCAAGGCGAACACATGTGAAATCTGTCTACCCAACACTAAAGAGGTAATGTTGGTAGGTAAGAGAGTTAATAATGTGTATCTTCAAGATATCTCTTCACCATGTTCAATTGGATGTCTTCTATCTAAGCAAGATGAATCTTGGCTTTGGCATAGAAGAATTGCTCATATTCACATGAATCATTTGAACAAGCTAATATCAAAAGATCTTGTGATTGGGCTGCCAAAACTCAAGTTTGAGAGGGATCACATTTGTGAAGCTTGCCAAAAAGGGAAACAAGTGAAAAGTTCTTTTAAAACCAAAAATGTTGTCTCTTCATTGAGATCTCTTGAACTTCTTCACATGGATCTCTTTGGACCCTTTAGAACTATGAGTCTTGGTGGAAATTATTATGCTCTTGTTATTGTTGATGATTTCTCTAGGTACACTTGGACCTTGTTCTTGGAATCAAAGAGTGATGCCCTTGTTGCATTCAAAAAGCTAGCAAGAAGACTTCAAAACACAAAGAACAGCAACATAGGCTCAATAAGGAGTGATCATGGGGGAGAATTCCAAAATGAGAAGTTTGTCAAGTTCTGTGAGAAGTTGGGAATCCTACACAATTTCTATGCTCCAAGAACACCACAGCAAAATGGAGTTGTAGAGAGGAAGAACAGGTCTCTTGAAGAGCTTGCAAGGACAATGCTTAGTGAATCATCACTTCCTAAGTATTTTTGGGCAGATGCAGTGAGCACCTCTTGTTATGTGATGAATAGGGTACTGATCCGGTCGGTCATCGGTAGTCTATGACGTCAGCAGCTGATGACGACGTGGGTCAGTCGCAGAGTGACGTGTGGCATGAGAAAGCAGATGAACCAGGGTGGAGATCGTTCAAGAACGGCGATCAGTGGTCAGCTACCGAGTGACCACCACCAGAAGATCGGTTCCTACTTGAGCGCCTGGAAGCAGAGCGCGAGAAGTGACGAAGCACCGATCAGTCATCGGTGCGTGCAGAGTGATCAGTCATCGGTGCATGCAGAGCGATCAGTCATCGGTGCATGCAGAGCGATCAGTCGTCGGTGGTTCCTTGTCAACACGTGTTAAACTAGGACCCAGGCTCCCAGCGAGAACGTTACTCAAGGACCTCGCCTGATTCCATAAGCAGAGCACGAGGACGTGAAGAAGCACATCGGTCATCGGTGTGTGTTGAGGTGACATCAGCCGCGCGATGTGAACAACGCAATCGATGATCAGTAAAGCGCCCAGAGGCAGTGAATGGCCTTAGTCGCGAGACGACCACGCATGAAGATGAGAAGACGCAGTTAAGTGCAGAATCCTGCTGGGACGAGAACCCATCAAGGTTAGAGTCTCCCAGTGGGGTTGCATGTCTGCCACGTGGATGGTGAAGATGTTCCCAGAGAATAGGTAGGGCAGATAGGCACAGAAGTCGAGGGGTGCAGAGGTACCCACGCGGCCTCCCCTGTCAGACTTGGCACTCAAGTGAAGAAGGCTGGCACGTAAGGTAGCCCTGGGGAGTGGAAACGACAGTGCAGAGTAATTAAGTGGCCCTAGAGGTAGCCAGTAGGGGCTACGCGGGTTTATATGAGGAAGAAGAACACCAAACCAGGTAGGCAATCTTTACCTCAGAATACACAACACTAAACCGAGAGCACTCAGTTTTCGAATCGAAGAGGACTGAGGGCACACACGCACGGTCTCACACACAGAGATCTGAGAGAGACTTTTTGGTGTTCCCGTTGCCTGACTTGAGCGTCGGAGCTACAACGGCCGCTAGAGGCGCCGTCTGTGTGTTTTGCAGGCATCGTTCGGAGTCCCGTCGAAGGTTCCTGGAGCCTCCTTGCAGAACGCGCAGCAGTTAGAAAGCCAAACAAAGGAGTGACGAGGCATTCTCCCCACGCTTGAGTCCGCGGCGAGATCAGGTACTTATAAGGCCCATTTTGAAGAAAACTCCATATGAACTTTTCAATGGAAGAAAGCCTAACATCAGTCACCTCAAAGTCTTTGGCTGTAACTGTTTTGTTCTCAACAATGGAAAGGAAAGCTTGGGAAAATTTGATGAGAAAGTTGAACTTGGTATTTTCATTGGTTATTCACTCACAAGCCATGCTTATAGAGTCTACAACAAAAGGTTGATGACTGTAGAAGAATCAGTTCATGTAGTCTTTGATGAGGTAGATCGCAGAATCAGTGAGAACCCAAAGATCAGTGCTGAGGAAGACGAACAGAGCATCAGTTTGGAGAAGCTGGATATCTGTGCAGAAACACAACCGGTTGATTCGCAGAAACAACCGATTGAAATTCTGCAACAGAGTGAGCTGCCCAAAGAGTGGAGAATTCCCAGAGATCTGTCACTGGATAACATCATAGGCAGATAAAGGAAGGTGTCTCCACACGTAGCTCCATCTCAAACTACTACAGACACACATCTTTTGTCTCTTAAATAGAACCAAAGTCAATTGAAGAAGCTCTCAAGGATGAGAAGTGGGTTGAAGCTATGCAAGAAGAGCTAAATCAATTTGAAAGAAATGAGGTATGGTTTCTTGTTCCTAGAACTAATGAAATGAATATTATTGGTGCAAAATGGGTTTTCAGGAACAAGCTAGATGAGGATGGAGTGATCACTAGAAACAAAGCAAGGCTAGTTGCCAAAGGCTACAACCAAGAAGAGGGCTTAGACTATGGTGAAACCTTTGCTCCTGTGGCTAGATTGGAGGTTGTGAGGTTGCTGCTGGCTTTTGCATGTATGAGTGGTTTTAAACTCTTCCAAATGGATGTAAAAAGTGCCTTCTTGAATGGCTATATCAATGAGGAAGTCTATGTAGATCAACCACCGGGTTTTGAAGACCACAAGTATCCCAACCATGTCTTCAAGTTGAAGAAAGCTTTGTATGGATTGAAACAAGCTCCAAGGCAGTGGTATGAGAGGCTTAGCAACTTTCTGCTATCTCTTGGCTATGAAAGAGGAATGGTAGACAAGACTCTCTTCATCAAGAAGTCACATGCAGAAATAATTCTTGTGCAAATCTATGTTGATGACATCATCTTTGGTGCTACACAAGATAGGTTGTGTGAAGAATTTGTGGCTGCTATGAACGGTGAGTTTGAAATGTCTATGATGGGAGAACTATCTTTCTTTCTTGGATTGCAGGTTAAACAAACAAAGGATGGGATCTTCTTAAGTCAATCAAAGTATTGCAAGGAGATTCTCAAAAAGTTTGAAATGGAGAATTGCAAAGTGGCAAGCACTCCAATGCCATCAAGCTGCTACATGGATGCAGATTCTGCTGGAAAGAGTATAGATCAAACAAAATTTAGAGGTTTGATTGGATCATTGCTTTATCTAACAGCAAGTAGACCAGACATTATGTTTGCGGTGTGTCTATGTGCAAGATTTCAAGCAAATCCTAAAGAGCCACACTTCAAAGCTGCAAAGAGGATTCTGAAATATCTCAAAGGAACATCATCTGTAGGATTATGGTATCCCTCTCATTCTCCAATACATTTAATTGGTTATTCAGATTCTGATTTCGCAGGTTGCAAGCTAGATAGAAAAAGCACAAGTGGCACTTGTCACCTTCTTGGCTCTAGCCTAATCTCATGGCATAGCAAGAAACAAGCATGTGTTGCTCTCTCTACTGCTGAGGCAGAATATATAGCTGCTGGTAGCTGCTGTGCACAGATCCTATGGCTCAAACAACAACTTGCAGATTTTGGTGTACAAATCAGTAAAGTTCCTTTGATGTGTGATAACACAAGTGCAATCAATCTTACCAAAACTCAAATCCAGCACTCAAGGACCAAACATATTGAAATAGGACATCATTTCATCAGAGATCATGTGCAAAATGGGAACTGTGAAGTGAAGTTTGTGGAGACCAAACTGCAGCTAGCTGACATCTTCACAAAGCCTTTGCCAAAAAAAAGGTTTTTCTTCTTAAGAAATGAGTTAGGTATTCTTGATCTAAATAATCTCTCTTAAAATCTGTGTTTGGTACATGTTAAAATCTATTTGTGAAGACAAATAGGGGGAGAATTATTGGTACTTGTATATCTGTATCTTATATGCATAAAATGTTTAAATCTCTGAGTATAAAAGTGTTTTCTGTTGCTGCTGATAGAAACAATCAACTGTTTCGTGTAAACAACCGATTGAATTTTATGTTAAAAGAGGTATAATCTAACTTGCTGCTGTAAGAAGCTTTGGATAGTACAAATGTTTTCTCTGCAGGAACTGCTTCAGATTTAATCAGTACAACACAAGCACCAGGGATTTGTCTTCATCAAATAGGGGGAGATTGTTGAACCAAGTGATGTTCAATGTTTTGAAGAATCCAAATCCTTTGAAGGATGATGAAGCCTCTGCTTTGCTTGATGCTGCTGTGCTGGTTTAAAGTTTTGTTCTGGGGTAGTTTAATGTTGTAATCCACCCTTAGATTAAATCTCAAAGCAATTAGCATCTCAATCTTTAAACAAAGTAAAGTGTTTTTCAAACTAAGTTAAAACAACCGATTGTTCTGTCGAAACAACTGATTGTTTACACTTAGATGTTTTGAGAAAGTTTGAAAACTGTTTTTGAATGAAGAAAACTGTTAAGTAACAAAACAACCGATTGATTCGAGGAAACAACCGATTGTTTGTTCTGGAACCTTAACAGAAAAACTGTTTTCTTTGACTGAGCTTTAAATGATTTGAAACTGAATACGCTCCAGTCATTAAATGCTTTGACCAATCTTTTTGAAAGCAATTAAGGGTTTGTTAAGATTTGATAACAAACTATTTTATATAAATTCAGAAAAACTGTTTTTAAATAACAGAGAATGCTTTTGACAAAGTTTTTCTAAGAGAGTTTTAAAAGAGTTGAGATTGCTTAAGAGTTCAGTGATTGATCAAGGTGCTGGAATAGGATTCTACTTGTATTGATTTCAGATCTTCATCTGTAACAAGTGTAATCTTTGTAAATTGCTAAAACAATTCTTTTGTGTATTTTTGCTGAGATATGCTGTGTGTTCTTGAGGTGTTCAAGATCAGCAATCTTAGTGTTGGCCAAGGAGAGTGTTTGTCTTGAGGTTTTCAAGGTCATTCTCTTGGTTGTTGTGTAAGTGATCAAGGTTTGATTGCTTAGTGGATTTCCTCAGGGGTTCTGAGAAGACTGGATGTAGCTCTGGGTTGGAGTGAACCAGTATAAACAACTGTGTACAATCTCTCTATCCCTTACTCTTTAAATTCAGTTTGTTTGTTGTTTGCTAATATAAACAACCGATTGTTTCGAAGAAGCAACCAATTGTTTTCCTGGAAGTGCAGTTTTGCTTACTGTTTTGGCTAACTGAATTACTTAATCAATTGGTTTCTGAAATAAATTCATTCGAGCTTGCAAAAAGTTTGCGAAAACCTCTTTAAACAATTCACCCCCCTCTAGTTTAAAGTCATCTTTCCTAACAAATTACTCTAAGAATCTTGATCCAATTTTTAATAAAGTGTTACAAACTAAACAAAGATGAATTCAACTCACATTAGTAGTATAACTCAAGGTTGGTTAACATTTTTCTTTTCTTGATTCAGTTATTTCTTTGTGTTTGTTACATATATATAACTCGATTTTGCTAAAAAAGAATATATAATGTTCATCCATGGTCCGAAAACTATTTTTTTTCTACTAACTATCATTATAGGTTGAAGGAGAAATGATTCAGAAAATTGTTTCTTTTTGGTCTAAAGTATGAAAACTAATGATAGATAGGGAAAAAACTAGAGTTTGGCCATACATGAATAAGAAAAAGAAAATGACGAGACATTTGAAGTTAAGTACTTATTATTTAAAGAGGAAGTTGTTTAACCATTAAACGTAGGTTCAAATTTCATCCCAAATCGTTTTTGCTTCTCTCACTTCCTGTGTATTTGGATTTGAGAAAAAAAATGAAAAAAAAAAAGGAAGGAGAGGGGAAGGATAACCACTTTGGTGAAGAAAAGAGGAGAAAAATGGGTAATAAAGAATATTTTACGCTTTTGTCCCTATATGTGTGATAGATATGTTACATTATTCATTTATTATATTATATTTATAATTGATTATGTATCATATATTTATAACACATATAACTTTATAATTGAAGGTAATTAATTTTTAATTATAACAATTCAAAAAAATCATTAAAATTGAAATTGTAAAATTAAATTGTTCATTACACCAATTTAAAGACGGTTAACAAACTTTATTGTTAGAAATTAATTGTATAGAATAGAAAAGTATGTTGTATTTTAAGTTGTGTGTCAAGTTGAAGTAATGTCATCTCGCAAAGCCAAGTTAAGCAAGCAGTACTGTAAATTAAGCACTTTATTTCTTATATGTAGTGTCAGCTAGACAGACAAAAAAATTAATTTTTTTATTTCATTGTCCACATATCCACTGCTAAGCTCATGCTTATTTGAATAAACAATATAAAATATAATTTTGTGTCGCCAACATGTAGGCTAAGCCCACGCTTATTTAAAAATTGTGTGGCTAACATGTAGGCTAAACTCACGCTTCTTTAAATAAATAGTATAAAATATAATTTTGTGTGAGCAACATGTAGGCTAAGTTCACGCTTATTTAAATAAACAATATAAAATATAATTTTGTGTGGGCAACATGTAGGCTAAGCCCACGCTTGTTTAAAAATTGTGTGGCCAACATGTTGGCTAAGCCCAAGTAAGGATCTAGATAATTATTTGGAATAGAAGAAGTATAATTTTAATGAATTCTGAATATGTTATTACTTAAAACGAAAAGAGCTTGTAATGGAAATTTCATGGTGGTCAGACCTCGGATGTCGCCCAAGGTCTGAGGGCGGCGTGGTAGAGGTCGGTCGGTGGACCATAGTGGGTTCCAGAAATCACATGTAGGGAGGTGTGATTTGAACCTTAGGAGCGCCATGCATGTAGAATAACTGCGGGACTTTACGCTTGGACATAAGGGATTTACCTTAGTGTTGCATGCTTAGGCACGTAAGGATTGAGTACTGAGCTGCCCTCGGGCAGGAGAAGCTACCGACGTCACCGAGCCATGTGGGGGTGATAACACAGGTGTGGAGTAGTGGTAGGACGATCCCCCAACAGGGTGTGACGATGTGGCATCAGTCGACAGAAGCAAGGCGATGTGTCCTCGCCACATCAAGGACGATGAGAGATCGCCAGGGCGAGAGACACGCGGGGATCGCCAGGGCGAGAGACACGCGGGGATCGCCAGGGCGAGAGACAAACGGTCATCGCCAGGATGAGGGACGCATCGGTCGACTTCCAGGGGGAGACATCGGTCGTCTTCCAGGGAGAGACATCGTTCATCCGCCAGGATGAGACATCGGTGGATGGTCATCGCGCGAGGTCGTGTTCCACACAGATGAGGTGGGGCCCAGGCTCCCAGCATGAGCGTCTTGCATGCGCGATGTAACATCCCGCCAAATCCTTTTCATATTTATATAATGAAATAAAGGTAAAACAATAATATCGAAGTGAACATATATATATATATATATATATATATATATGTAATGAAATTTCTCCTCACAGGGAGTTTAATACATATCCAGTCAGTTTCCAAAACTTAAACAAAATACAGCAAAATAGAAAACAGGCGATCTCCTAACAGAAACAGAAAACAGGCGATCTCCTTCCGGTGACCACTCACTGAGGAGCTCTACTTCCTGCAACATCATCTGCTCCCGTGTAAATTATACACAATCATCACAGGTTTAAGAAAACATCCACAAACAAAAACGCAGGGTAAGCTAGATATTTTAAAGAGATTTTAGATATGAAACTTTAAAATCAAGATAAAACAAATTTAAGACACCCACGTAAAAACCATCAACTTTCTCATTCCCTTCACATGACCATCAAGTAATCACATATTTCACAATTTCCTCAAGAGTCGTTCAATTCACATAATCCATCAAGTGTCTATCAATTTCAATGTTTCTCATTTCTCACGTCAGACTTCCACTGACTCATCACACATAGACACTTGACACTACTTCCGGAAGACACGTGCATTGACTAGACTCAGAGATCTGCACCTGTCATACTGCACCACTGTGAAATCACACACATTCACAGGGTCGCTGTGAAATCACACACATTCACAAGCGTATAAATGAATCTCAATATCATCACTATCCTAGCATGACAGGGTTAATCCATACAACGGGTCAAGCTCGTTCTCTTTCAAACAACTCACCCATACATATGAACCTCCTTCGACTCTCAACACCTGAATAACTTCATCTATATGATTCCATTATATCAGGAGAGTCAGGATATCTCATAATAAACGAATCACCGGTCAATGCACACTCTACACGATCTTACACGGTATTTTCTTTCCTGAAAATACTATGCCTTGATCCCACATTCACCACATTCCATACATCATACCACACATAAAGAACAATTCCATCATAGAATACTTTGAATCTTTTCTTAAACAACCCCACTCACAAAAACAAGCATACCACCGTTCAGGTTTTCGAATAGCATATACATTTTTCATTTCAATCTCAACAAGTTCAAAGCGACACTAAAACAGGGGAGTTCGAAAACAACATTAAAACCGGCGATCACATCCAAAAATAGGGGATTATGCAATAATAGTTGAAAACCGGCGACCACGTCGCCCCATCATCAAAATCATCTAACTTAAGGTTTTCGTTGGAAATAAGGCTAGCTTCCCTTACCTGGACTTGCGTAAAATCTCACTACGAGCTCTAACCCACCGAACTTAAGGATACCCGAACTCTGTTTTAGCGTCCTGATCGGAAAACTCGCAGAGAACTTCCCAGGAGTCCAAGGGCAGTCGTCGTTGGTCGTACTGGTGCTTGAGGATGCCTGAATCGCAGCGCGAAGGAGAGAAAAGAGAAGGATGAAGGTAAACTCACTCTGTCACTCTTGAACCACAGCAACGTTCTTTGCCTCTCAGAAGTGAGTTTTTTTAATCTAAACCAGTTTGTCCACAATTGCCGCTGCCACTACCCATTTTGCAGGAAAGCTTGCGTGCACACTTCCTTGAACAGTATGGCCACGTGTGTCTCTGCGCATACCAACTCTCTGATGCCAACTATTTTGAAACACCCCTTTTTGTCTACGTGTTGCGCATGCAGAGCGTTTTCACTGTGAGCCTGGGTCCCACTTTAACACTCTTAGCAGGGAACCGCGCGATGACTATCCTCCACCCATCGATGCCTGATGTGCCTCTCATACCGGCGACGACCGATGCCTCTCATCCCGGCGATGACCTATATGCCTCTCACACCGGCGATGACTTGTGCACCTCTCATCCCGGCGATGACTTATGCACCTCTCATCCCGGCGATGACTTATGCCACATCGCCATGCCTTGCTGAAGGTTCTTCAACCCACTATGTTACATCCAAGTTATCATCTCCACATGGCTTAGTGACGTTGGTAGCTTCACATTTCCAAGAATAGATCAGCACTACTCCTCGTGCACCCACGCGTGCCACACTTAAGGACGATCTCTTATGCTCAAGCATAGAGTTTCGCATGCACAGCGTATCTAAGGCTTAACCCACACCTCGATACGCGTGGTTTTTGGAATCCACTATGGTTGATCCAGTACCTCGACCAAAATGTCAAAGCTTCCCCCTCTCCAGCTCCACACCAAGCACACCAAAGACTTCCACCTTCAACATGGTGTGCTGGTTAACTTTGGGTATCACAGTCCACCCTACTCATGGTGGCAGATATGCTACCTATCTTCTATATAACTCATCTTCTGTAATTAGACCACATACTAATTACTTACTAAGTCTTCTCGAATACTCGGCGATGTGCCCCTTTTTGGCGATCATGTACACTACAGGCAATTGGCGTTCATGTGTAGCCTAGGCGACAGGCGATTATGTACTAACCAGGCGATCTCATAGTCTTCTAAGCTACACTTTCCTTCCTTTTTATTTTAAATAAAAACATACTTAGAATTCATTTAAAATATATTCCTTTTATTCCAATTTAATTTTACAGGTCCTTACACGCGACACGTAGTCAGTGAGAGTGCTTCAGAACAGTGGCTCTAGAGAGTTGGTATGGAAAGTGACCCAGAGTTGGTGTGCGCAGAGACCCACGTGGCCATACTATTAGAGGAAACCCACACGCAAGGTTGCTCAGAGAGTGGGTAATGGCAGTGAAGGCTAAAGAGCTGTTCGACCTTAAGAGCTGAGGGAATCAGCTCATTTAGTTCCCCTTTCTCCTTTCTCCTCCACTCGAAGAAGCAGCTATCCTCACGTACCAGTGCTACGATCGGCGAATGCCATTGTCCTTCTGGGAAGTCTCTGCAAGTTCTCCCGTCAGGACGCTAGAACAGAGTTAGGACATCTTTAAGCTTCGGTGGGTTTTGGAGCTCTTAGTGATTTTGCGCAAGTTCAGGTAAGGGAAGCTAGCATTTTCGTTTATAAAAACTTTAGGCGAGTAGGTTCTGAAGTGAGGGCGACGTGGTCGCCGATTTCATATTCTATTTCACGATGCTCTGTTTTTATGTGTGGGGCGACGTGATCGCCGGTTTTAATGCAAATTTAGAAATCCCCTGTTTTAGTGTCATTTTGAAATTGTTTGAGATTGAAAGGTGAAATGCATATGATATTCGAAAATCTGAACTTTGGTATGATTGTTTCTGTGATTGGAATTGTTTAAGAAAAGATTCAAAAATATTATATGATGGAATTGTGCTTTTACGTGTGGTATGACGTACTGGATGAATGTGAAAGAGTGATCAAAGCATAGTATTTTCAGGAAAGAAAATACCGTGTGGAGATTTTATGAGGGTGTATTGATCTGTGAGTATCCTGTGAATGAGGCGATCCTGACTCTGCTGATATGATGGAATCACATAGATGAAGTCATTCAGTTGGTGAGAGTCGAAGGAGGTCCATATGTATGGGTAAGTCGTTTGAAAGATAACTGACTTGACCTGTTATATGGATTAACCCTGTCATACTGAGAGAGTGATGATATTGAGATTGAGATTACGTTTATGCGCATAGCTGTGGGAACTTTATAGCAATGTAGTATGACAGGTGCAGGTCTCTGGATGCTAAGTTCAACGCACGAGTCTTCCGGAAGTAGAGTCATGTGTCTATGTGTTACGAGTCAGTGGAAAGTCTGACATGTGAACCATGAGTATTGAATGTATTGAATAGACACTTGACGAGTTTGTGGAATATGGGGATATTGATGGTTGAAATTGATATAGATTATGAATGGTGTGAAGATTTATGCTTTCTATTGATATAAAGTTTCATATTTAAAGTTTTTAAAAAATATCTAGCTTACCCTTTGTTTTGTATCGTGGTTGTTTTTCTTGAACCTGTGATGATCGTGTATATTTGCACGGGAGCAGATGAGGTTGCAGGTGGTAGAGCTCCTCAATGAGCATTTCTGGAGGAGGAGATCGCCGATTTTTGAATGCTGTTGTTTTGTTTTATTTTGAAAACTCCTGTATGGAGATGTATTAAAACTTCCTCAAAAAGGGATATTATTTTGAGGCACGTTTGTATTAATGGATGAATTATATTATGTATATACCTATGTTAAATTTTTGATATTATTGTTTCACCTTTATTTTATTATATAAAAATGAACAAATATTTTGAGGGGCGTTATGTAAGGACCTGTAAAATTGAATTGGAATAAAAGTGGTATATTTAAATAATTTCAGAAGATGTTATTATTTAAAATACAAAGAGCTGGTAAATGAAGTTTCGTAGTAGTCGGGCCTCGGACGTCGCCCAAGATCTGGGGTCAGCTGGTAGAGGTCGGTCGGCTGACATGTAGATCAAGAAGAGTAAAGGAGGAAATGTGTAGCTAAGAAGTCTCCTACGAGATCGCCGTTATTGAAGATGGAGGCGATCTCCGACTCCTCTGGCACATAATCGCCTGTCGCCTAGAGGAGACATGAGCGCCAATCGCCTAGAGTGTACGTGATCGGCGGGAATGCACGTAGTATGTGGTCAAGATACTGAATCAACCAGAGTGGGTTCCAACAACCACGCGTATCAAGGTGTGGGTTAAGCCTTAGATACGCTGTGCATGCGAAGCTCTACGCTTGAGCAAAAGAGATCACCCTTAGTGTTGCATGCAGGGCGCGAGAGGCATGCAGGCATCGCGCGGGCGCGAGAGGCATGCAGGCATCGCGCGGGCGCGAGAGGCATGCAGGCATCGCGCGGGCGTGAGAGGCATGCAGGCATCGCGCGGGCGTGAGAGGCATGCAGGCATCGCGCGGGCGCGAGAGGCATGCAGGCATCGCGCGGGCGCGAGGGGCATGCGGGCATCGCGCGGGCGCGAGGCACGCGGGCATTGCCAGGGCGCGATGCATGTGGACGTGGCCAAGGCGCGAGAGTTATGAGGGCGTCGCCAGGGAAGACATCGGTTGTCTCCCAGAGGAAGACATCGGTCGTTCGCCAGGAAGAGGTCATCGGTGGTGGTCTTCGCGCGGGGTCATCGGTGGTAGTCTTCGCGCGAGGTCATCGGTGGTAGTCTTCGCGCGAGGTCATCGGTGGTAGTCTTCGCGCGAGGTCATCGGTGGTAGTCTTCGCGCGAGGTCATCGGTGGATCGTCTTCGCGCGAGAGGTCATCAGTGGTTTCTCTTCGAGCTGGTAGTCATCGGCGAAAGGTCATCGCGCGACGTTGAGTTACACCCAGAGAACGTGGGCCCCAGACTCCCAGCAAGAGACGTTCTGCACGCGCGCCACGTAGACAAAAGAGTGGTTCAGAATAGTGACCTCAGAGCGTAGCCTGCGCAGAGGCACGCTCAGTAGTACTGTGCAGGGAAGCGTACACGCAAACTTCCCTGCAGAGTGGGTGGTGGCAGCTGCTTTTGGAGGGATAAATTGGTTTAAGTCACAGAAATCCACTGCTGAGAGAAAAGGAAGACATTGTTGTAGTCGAAGAGAGAAAGAGTGAGTTCCCTCCTCCGCGTTGCGATTTCAGCATCTCCACGCAAGAGTACGACGAGAAGCAACACCATTGGAGCACCTGGGAAAGTTCTCTGCAACTCCTTCAAAACCAGACTCAAGAACAGAGCCAAGGCATTCTTCAAGCTCTGTTGGATTTCGAAGCTCCTGGTGGTTGCGCAAGTCCAGGTAAGGGAAGCTAGCCTTCATTTTTAATACAAGCCATAGATTAGCTGTTTCTGAAGTGAGGGCGACGTGGTCGCCAGTTTCCTGTTTCTTTTCGCAATGCTTTGTTCTATGTGGTTGGGCGACGTGGTCGCCGGTTTTAAATACGGATTTCGAACTTCCCTGTTTTTGATATTGTTTGAAGCTGTTTGAGATTTAAATGTTAAATACATGTGATATTCGAGAATATGAACCTTTGAAATGACTGTTGCTGTGGTTGAAATCATTCTTTGAGTGATGTGTGGAATGTCGTGATTGTGGATCAAGACATAGTATTTTCAGGAAAGGAAATACCGTGTTGAGATTTGGTTGTGAAGTGTATTGATCTGTGAGTATCCTGTGAATGAGGCGATCCTGACTCTGCTGAGGTAATGAAATCATATAGAGGAAGTTACTCAGTTGGTGAGAGTCGAAGGAGGTTCATATGAATGGGTGAGTCGTGTGAAAAAGAACGAGCTCGGCCTGTCATATGGATTAACCCTGTCATACCAGGAGAACTATGGTAACATTGAGATGATATATGCGCATGCTGTGTGGATTCACAGCGACCCTGTGTGGATTTCACAGTGGTGTGGTATGACAGGTGCAGGTCTCTGGATGCTAAGTTCAATGCATGAGTCTTCCGGAAGTAGTGTCAAGTGTCTTGTATGGTGAGTCAGTGGAAGTCTGACGTGAGAAATGAGAAACATTGAAAATTGATAGACACTTGATAGAATTATGTGAACTGAACGACTCTTGAGGAAATTGGGAAATATGTGATTTCTTGATGGCTGTGTGATATGAATGAGAAATTGATAGTCTTACGTGGGTATCTGAAATTTGTTTTATCTTGATTTTAAAATTTCATATCTAAATTCTCTTTAAAAATATCTAGCTTACCCTTTATTTTGTATTGCTCTGTGGCTGTTTTCTCTTAAAAACTGTGATGATCGTGTATTTTACACGGGAGCAGATGATCTTCCAGGGAGTAGAGCTCCTCAGTGAGTGGTCGCCGGAAGGAGATCGCCTATTTCCGTCTCTATCGGGTGATCGCCGGTTTATGCCTCCATCGGGTGATCGCCTGTTTTTCTGTCCTGATAGCAGATCGGCTGTTTTGGGCCTTCTGTTACAGATCGCCGGTTCATGAATGGAGATCGCCGGTCTTGTTGTATTTGGTTGAATTTCGTTTTAAATTTTGAAAACATTTGACCTGGTCATGTATTTAACTCCCTAAGAGGAGCAACTTCATTTCTTATATATATAATATCATGTACTCTTCAATATTATTTGTTTACCTTTATTTTCATTATACATGTATGTATGGTTTTTATTTTGCGGGATGTTACACGTTACAGCCCACGCTTCTTTGAATAAACAATATAAAATATAATTTTGTGTGGGCAACATGTAGGCTAAGCCCACACTTGTTTAAAAATTGTGTGACCAACATGTAGGCTAAGGCTAAGTCCACGCTTCTTTAAATAAATAATATAAAATATAATTTTGTGTGGGCAGCATGTAGACTAGGCCTACGCAAAAAATACACCACTTGTGTCCCACGCACTCGCCACAATTTTTACGTCGAGCATATTTGCTTCCAAATTTGAATAAACGCTAAGCTCATGATAATTACATTTTTGCATCCGTTTATTATAGTTAGTGTCCCTTTTTGGCCCATCCTAATAAGCATATTTTTTGTAGTGGTCAATGAGTTTTCAAAAATCATTTATGTAAAAACTCTTTTTTTTAGTTAGTACAGAAAAAATAAAATATAATATAATAGTTTAAGGAGGGAAAAATTGTTTAGTATCTTTATACTATTTCATATACTGCAAACTACATTAAATTTTTGACTAATCAGTCAACAAGTTTCACTAGATAAACATTGCAAAGTATAAACGATTATTATTTCGTCTCATAGCAACTCATACCTAACTCGCACGAGTATTATTTCGGAACTTAAAACTCTTAACTAACTCATCAAGTATTCCTTAAAACTTTCACTCCTGACTAAACAGCTCGAGCATTCTTTCAGAATGTAGCCACTCATACGAGTATTCTTTAACAAACAATCACTCCAAGCTAAAACAAACATTGTCTTTATGATCAACAAAATGTTGTATGTGGCATAAATTCTCTCATGACGTAGGTCAGGTGGTCAAGTCACAATCGAATGTGGCACTTGGGTTGTTGTGTTCTTAAGTTGAAATAGTTGCATCCTCATTATTAGCTATAGTTTTTTGCCTATTTATAAGCGTTTCATCCAGCAATTGCTATTAGAGTCAAGGTTATGAGTTTTGATTCTTAGCGGGTCCATTATTTAAGGGAAGATTTTTGTAAGTTGCACAATTGTCTTGTGGCATAGGCCAAGTAGGTCAAGTCAGAATTCAAGAAATTGAATCCTAGTGGAACAATTACTTAGAGGGAGATTGTTGCTAGTGGAACCAACTGTCCTTTGATGTAGGCCAGGTGGGTCAAGTTACAATCAAATTGTGGCAATTGAGCTATTATACTCTTAAGTAGAATGTGTCTTGACTATCAGTTTGATACAAACCATCTCGACAAATAAATGACCAAGGACAAAATCGACACTTCACAATTAAGTTAGTCATCTCAACATCCAAGACAAGGCCCCACCAAACTTCAGAAGGACCTCAGCAGAAGAAGAAGTGGACATAGGTCAGAGCATCTAATGTTCTTTCTTCTGGTCTTTTTAAAAGGCAAATTTATGTAAATAAATTGGGCTCACTTTGGGGGTCCAAATAAAAGAATAAGCTAGAGTAGGGTGTGCTTAGTAATTTGGGCTTGTGCCAAGTCCACCTTTTATGACATATGCACCTAGGTTTAGGGTTTCGTTGACCTACCTTCTAGAAGGTTTCTTACAAATGACACCTCTACCCCTCTATCTTGCTCTCCAAGACACTCTTTCCTATAAATAGAGTGTCTTGTCTCATGTATTACACATTGAATTCTTAATAGAAAAGAAACTCTGCAAGAGTGTTTAGTGAGTTTGAGTGCTCTAGAATTTTGCGTCTTATCTTGGGTGTTTGTGCACTTCAAGTGACAATTCTTCACCACTTATCTTGGAGTCTCCTCCCCCTCCAAGTGGCGTGATTCATATTTCCATAAGCATCTCTTAATCACTTAATCTTTTTTTGTTTTTCTTTCCATTTCATTTTATATTTTTCTCCTCTTTACAATTCAATCATCTATTATATTTGTGTTTTTTTTTTTGTTCTTCAATTCCGCACCTCATCATTATCATTCTATATTTGTGTTTTTCTCTTTGCCCTATAGAAGTGAACCTTCACATTTACTTAACCACTTGGTTAAGTTCATGTCTAGTGGGAATCTTCTCTGGGTTTCTCTCCATAATTGTTAATCAAAAAATCATAAACAAAAGTGCAACCCATAAAATGTACAATCCTAAAATCAACACACATCACAATTATAGCTTTTGGTCTATTGGTAAATGTTCAATCCAGCATAAACTATAAGTTTCATTCACTAGAGAGAGGGGTTGCGTCTTTCAAAATTTACAAGATTAAACACTCTACTATTGTGTTAAAGTTTGAACATAAACAATGTTCTTAGAAAACTTTTAGGCATAGAGAAAATTTTACAGAGTTTTAGCACTTGCAAATTGTAACATCCCGCCAAAATACTATACAAATGTATATAATGAAAATGAAGGTAACAAATAGATTGAAGTGAACAAAATATTATATATATGAAATGTAGTTTCTCCTCACAGGGAGTTTAATACAAATTCGGTCAAATTTTCCAGAAACATAAACAAAATACAGTAAAAAAAACAAAGCAGGCGATCTCCTATCGGAAGAGACCGATCTCCTATCGGACGAGGCCGATCTCCTATCAGAGGACCCAAAACAGCCGATCTGCTACCAGAACAGAAATCAGGCGATCTCCTTCCGGCGACCACTCACTAAGGAGCTCTACTTCCTAGAAAATCATCTGCTCCCGTGTAAAATACACGATCATCACAGTTTTAAGAGAAAACAGCCAGAGAACAATACAAAGGGTAAGCTAGATATTTTTAAACTTTAAATTTTAAACTGGACAACCAACGCAGATCAGCCTTTTTTAAACATTCACAAGAGTCCATCACTTTCTCACTCATATCACACCGCCATCAAGAAATCACATATTTCACAATATTTTCAAGAGTCGTTCTATTCACATAATGCACCAAGTGTCTATCAATTCAATGTTTTTCATTTCTCACGTCAGACTACCACTGACTCAGCACACAAGACACTTGACACTACTTCCGGAAGACTCGTGCATTGACTAGACTCAGAGATTCTGCACCTGTCATACAAAGCTGTTGTAATGTTTCCACAGCTATGCGCATCAACACATTCTCGATCTCAAGTTCACCATTCTCACAGTATGACAGGGTTAATCCATATGACAGGCCGAGCTCGTTCTGTTTCACACGACTCACCCATACATATGAACCTCCTTCGACTCTCAACGCCTGAATAACCTCATCTATATGAATCCATTATCTCAGGAGAGTCAGGATAATCTCATTATAGACATCACCGGTCAATGCACATCCTACACGATCTTACACGGTATTTTCTTTCCTGAAAAAACTATGCCTCGATCCCACATTCACCACATCCAACACATCACATAACACTTGTACGGACCTAGAAACTTTAATTGGAATGAAAGTGTTATATTTAAATAATTTCAGAAGATGTTATTATTTAAAATACAAAGAGCTGGTAAACGAAGTTTCATAGTGGTCGGACCTCGGACGTCGCCCAAGATCTGAGGTCAGCTGGTAGAGGTCGGTCGGCTTACCATTGCAGTAACATAGTAGTCAGGTGCGATGACTTTATCGTGAGGTAATCACGTGGATGTGCTCGAGGAAGACATGTGGATCAAGAAGAGTAAAGGAAGAAAAGTGTAGCTAAGAAGTCTCCTATGTGATCGCCTGGTTAGTGCATGACCGCCTGCCGCCTATGGTGCACATGATCGCCGAAAGTGCACTCAGTATGTGGTCAAGGTACTGGATCAACTAGAGTGGGTTCCAACAACCACGCGTATCAAGGTGTGGGTTAAGCCTTAGATACGCTGTGCATGCGAAGCTCTATGCTTGAGCAAAAGAGATCGCCCTTAGTGTTGCATGCATGGGCGCACGAAGAGTGGTGCTGGTCTACTCTTGGAAATGTGAAGCTACCGACGTCACCGAGTCATGTGGAGATGATACTTTGGACGTAACATAGTGGAATGAAGAACCTTCGGGAAGGCGTGATGATGTGTCGTCGGGCATCGCCAGGGCGCAAGGCATGCGGGCATCGCCAGACACGGGACATGCGGGCATCGCCAGGGCGCAAGGCATGCGGGCATCGCCAGACACGGGACATGCGGGCATCGCCAGGGCGCGAGGCATGTGGACATCGGTCGTCTACCAGGGAGAGACATCGGTGGTCCACCAGGGTGATACATCGGTCGTCCTCCAGGATAATCCATCGGTGGAAGGTCATCGCGCGAGATGTCATCAGTGGATAGTCATCGCGCGAGAGGTCATCGGTGGAAGGTCATCGCGCGAGATGTCATCGGTGGATAGTCATCGCGCGAGAGGTCATCGGTGGAACGTTATCGCGCGATGTCGAGTTTCACGCCGATAAGGTGGGACCCAGGCTCTCAGCATCAGACGTACTGCACGCGCGACACGTAGACAGAAAGGGTGGTTCAGAATAGTGACCTCAGAGTGTTAGCCTGCGCAGAGGCATGCGTAGTCGTACTGTTCAGGGAAGCGTACACGCAACCTTTCCTGCAGAGTGGGTGGAGGCAGCGGCATTCCTGGGCAAGTTGGCTTAGATTTAAACTCACCCCTGAGAGGTAAGAGACGAGAGGTGATTAGAAAGTGATTTAGAGAGTTAACGTTGGCTCCTTCTCCTCCAGATATCTCCTTCGCGCTGCGATTCTAGCATCTTCACACAAGAGTACGACGAGAGGCAGCACCATTAGAGCACCTGGGAGGTTCTCTGCAAGTCCTTCAACCAGACGCAAAAACAGAGCCAAGGCGTTGTTCAAGCTTCGTTGGGTTTCGGAGCTCCTGGTGTTTTGAGCAAGTCCAGGTAAGGGAAGCTAGACTTCATTTTCAATACAAGCCATAGTTTAGCTATTTTCTGAAGTGAGGGCGACGTGGTCGCCGGTTTTCGTTTTCATCTTCGTGAATGCTCTGTTTCTATGTGTTTGGGCGACGTGGTCGCCGGTTTTAAATGCAGACTTCGAAATACCCCGTTTTGAACTAGATCGCCGGTTTTGGCGCTGTTTTACGAACTCCCCTGTTTTAGTGTCGTTTTGAGCTTGTTTGTGACTGATATGTGAAATGCACGCGTTTTTGGAAAAAGTCTGAACCTGGATACGTTTGTTGCTGTGGTTGAGATCGTTCATTTAAGTATTGTATGGTGCGTTGGGCGAATTGATGATCTTTAACTGTCCTGTGTGGACTTTGCTTGCTGTCCTGTGTGGACCTTGGTTGCTGTCCTGTGTGGACCTTGGTTGCTGTCCTGTGTGGACTTTGCTTGCTGTCCTGTGTGGACCTTGGTTGCTGTCCTGTGTGGACCTTGGTTGCTGTCCTGTGTGGACTTTGCTTGCTGTCCTGTGTGGACCTTGGTTGCTGTCCTGTGTGGACTTTACTTGCTGTCCTGTGTGGACTCCGGTTGCTGTCCTGTGTGGACTTTACAGTGGTATGGTAAGTGTCTATGTGTGTTAAATCAGTGGAAGTCCGACGTAAGAAATGAGAAACTTTATAATTTTATGTGGGTATATGGAATTTGTTTTATCCTGATTTTTATGTTCATATTCAAACTCTTTTTTCAAACCATCTAGCTTACCCCTTTTCTTTTTGTATTGCTCTGTGGCTGTTTTCTCTTAAAACTGTGATGATCGTGTATTCTACACGGGAGCAGATGATCTTCCAGGAAGTAGAGCTCCTCAGTGAGTGGTCGCCGGAAGGAGATCGCCTGTTTATGCCTCCATCGGGTGATCGCCTGTTTTTCTGTCCTGATAGCAGATCGGCTGTTTTGGGCCTTCTGTTACAGATCGCCGGTTCATGAATGGAGATCGCCGGTCTTGTTGTATTTGGTTGAATTCCGTTTTTAAATTTTGAAAACATTTGACCTGGTTATGTATTTAACTCCCTAATAGGAGCAACTTCATTTCTTATATATATAATATCATGTACTCTTCAATATTATTTGTTTACCTTTATTTTCATTATACATGTATGTATGGTTTTATTTTGCGGGATGTTACAACACTAAAAGGAATGATTTCAATCACAGCAAAACTCAATCCAAGGTTCTTATTTTCGAATATCTCATTTAAATCTCAAACAGTTTCAAAGCAACACCAAAAACAGGGAGTTCGCAAACAACGCCAAAACCGGCGATCTGGTTCAAAAACAAGGTATTTCGAAGTCTGTATACAAAACCGACGACCACGTCGCCCAAACACATAGAACAGAGCATTCACGAAGATGAAAACGAAACCGGCGACCACGTCGCCCTTACTCCAGAAACAGCTAATCTATGGCTTGTATTGAAAATGAAGTCTAGCTTCCCTTACCTGGACTTGCGTAAAATACCGCGAGCTCAAAACCCACCGAGCCTGAAGGATGCCTTAGCTCTGTTTTCAGCGCCTGGTCTGTAGAACTTGCAGAGAACCTCTTAGGTGCTCTAAGGGCAACGTCGCTTGTCGCACTGATGCTGGAGGTTGCCTGAGTCTCAACGCAAGGAAGGGAAGAAGGGAGGGAGGAAGTTTGCACTCACTCTAACACTCTTGAGTCTGTAACGCTCTTTGCCTTCCGGCAGTGGCTTTTGAATCCCAACTTACCTGTCCACGCATGCTGCTGCTGCCACCCCTTCTGCAGGAAAGTCTAAGAACCACTGCCCTGAACAGTACGACCACTGTTGTCTCTGGTGCATGCCAACCACTGCTCTGAACAGTACTACCACTGTTGTCGCTTGTGCATGCCAACCACTGCTCTGAACAGTACGACCGCGAGTGTCTCCTGCGCATGCCAACATTCTGATGTCACCACTCTAAACCACCCTTTTTGTCTACGTGGCGCGCGTGCAGGACGTTTCATGCTGGGAGTCTGGGTCCCACTTTCTCTGTGTGAAGCTCGACATCGCGCGATAACCTTCCACCGATGACCTCTCGCGCGAAGGCTATCCACCGATGTCCTCTCGCGCGAAGGCTATCCACTGAGGCCTCTCGCGCGAAGACTATCCACCGATGACCTCTCGCGCGAAGACTCTCCACCGATGACCTCTCGCGCGAAGACTCTCCACCGATGACCTCTCGCGCGAAGACAATCCACCGATGACCTCTCGCGCGAAGACAATCCACCGATGACCTCTCGCGCGAAGACAATCCACCGATGACCTCTCGCGCGAAGACAATCCACCGATGATCTCTCGCGCGAAGACAATCCACCGATGATCTCTCGCGCGAAGACTAACCCCGCATGCCTCGCGCCCTGGTGATGCCCGCATGCCCCTCGCGCCCAGGCGATGCCCGCATGCCTCTCACCTGGCGATGCCCGACGACACATCGCCGCGCCTTTCTGAAGGTTCTTCATTCTACTATGTTACGTCCAAGGTATCATCTCCACATGACTCGGTGACGTCGGTAGCTTCACATTTCCAAGAGTAGATCAGCCCCACTCCTCGTGCTCCCATGCATGCAACACTAAGGGTGATCTCTTTTGCTCAAGCGTAGCGCTTCGCATGCACAGCGTATCTAAGGCTTAACCCACACCTTGATACGCGTGGTTGTTGGAACCCACTCTGGTTGATCCAGTATCTTGACCACATACTACGTACATTCCCGCCGATCACGTACACTCTAGGCGATTGGCGCTCATGTCTCCTCTAGGCGACAGGCGATTATGTGCCAGAGGAGTCGGAGATCGCCTCCGTCTTCACTAACGACGATCTTGCAGAAGACTTCTTAGTTACACTTTTCCTCCTTTACTCTTCTTGGTCCACATGTCATTCGACCGACCTCTACTAGCTTATCCCAGATCATGGGCGACGTCCGAGGTCCGACTACTACGAAACTTCATTTACCAGCTCTTTGTATTTTAAATAATAACATCTTCTGGAATTATTTAAATATACCACTTTCATTCCAATTCAATTTTACAGGCCCTTACACAAACAATGACTCTTGCTCTTATTCCTCTCTTCGAACCATGTCTTTATACAGATGTTTGAAGAAAGTAGTCATTGCAATCCTTTTTCTGGCCGTTGAGAAACTTTAAACTCATTTTGAATATTTTTTTTCTTTTATCATTTTTCGAGCTTCATCGTAAAGAAGCATTGAACTTTTTTCATGTAGCATTAATTGTTATTATCTTCTTCACGCAACATCATTGATAGATGATAGTTCTTATCTCCCTAAGTTGCATAGGTCTTTGGACCAAAATATGGTTAAAGAGCACACCATATTGGGCAAATAGTTAGGTTAGAGATGACATATGTTTGTGTTTGCATAGTTGGCGAACAATACATCTTTAGCTTGATTCCCAAGACATCTTTGATGTAGATTTGTCTAAAGCGTGAACCATCTTGGTAACAAATGGTGAATACATTCCATGTAACAAAACATTAGGCTTCAAGAATATTCTTTACGTTTATGTTAGCTTAAAGTCAATTTTCCCTTATCATCTGATCACCATTAATGTTTATCAAACGAAGTGAAAAATTTGCAGATTGTTATATCGTTTGTTAGACGAAGCACATACATTTTACAATATCTACTCTTTTTATACAATATCTATCAAACACAAGTTCTTCATGTTCCATGCTTTGATCAATTAAGCACTAAGTCAAAATTATAGGGTCATTGCAATTTTTCTCTAACAATTTCCTCCTTTAAGAAGATGTTTAAAACAATAAAGATTGAACATAAGATGTTTATAAATACAAAGTAGAAAAACAAATTTTCTTAAGATATGTTCATAAAATATTTTTGATAATATATTTTTATTATTCAAAACATATCAACTTGATACATAAAACATAGTCTAAACAAATGAAGAAAGTTTGAGATGTAGTCTACAGAATCGATCATCTTGGAATTGCAGGACTGACAAAGGTTTGCAACTCATCTGCGCTTTAGATGAACCTTCTAAGCTTGAGTTGTAGATTTTTACAAATATTTGCAACTCATCAACGATAGTTGCTTCTTCTGTTCCCCCTAAGCTTAAGCTTCTTCCTTTTTTCTAAAAGCTTGCCCCAAGCTTGAGCTTCTTCTTCCCCATGAGCTTGTGAACTCTTTTCATTTCCTCCTCTTAGATGCTCCCTCTCAATCAGACGTCATTCATTTAATTGTGTGTTTAGTTTCTCTTCATCTTCAACATCCTCTCTATTTCTTTTAGACCTCACCTTAGACAAACATGATGCCTTTATTGTCTATTAAACATGGGTTTTAAGCAAGGGTTTGACTTTCTCTCCTTTTTCTTTTTAGGCTCCCTTTTAGCATGGGTCTAGTAATGGAAACACAATTCTAAGGTTCAAAAGAATTTTTCAATTGTCTCCTTTCTGACATGCCTCGCAAAGAAAATTGTGTTTTCCATGAAAGATTGAGTAGTCCTCTTACAAGATTTTTCCTAGAAAGCTTCAAAATATATTTTAAATTTAAATGCCTTAGCCTTTTGTGCCTCAAGCATCTTTAATTCTCTTTGCATGCAAACCTTATGCTTACTGAGATTTAACAAATTAATCTCATAAAGATTTTTCTTTCGTCTAACAGTAAAGATGGTTGTCCATCCGATGATTATACTACACAAGTGTCCTTATTGAAGGAGACCATTTAACCATTGTCACATAATTGACTTATTATGTTCAGTAAGTTATATTTGAGTCATTCGACTTATAAATTTTTTTTAATAGAGACAAGGGAAGGGATTCCTACAGATCCAATGCCTAAAATCTTACCTTTGTGGGCTTCGTTGAAGGATACATTACTGCCTTCTTTTTTTCAAAAGTTTAGGAAAGTAGACTGTGTCCATCATATGTCATAAGCATCCATTGTCCAGGAACCAACTTGGTTTTGGACCTATTCTCATAAAGAAAATCTACAATAGGATTTATGAGATTTTTTGGTATCCAAACTTTCTTGGGTCCTTTTCCATTAATTTTTTGAGATTTTCTTATGTGTCTACACTTGACACTGGAGTTTCTAGGTTTGAATTAGTGAGAATAAAAACTTATTTTTCTTTTTAATTTTTTTATTATGATCTTTCTTTTCTTAGAGATCATACCCAAGTCTAGACTTATCATACACATGTGTAGAAGTTGAAAACAAAAGGCGTAATATATTACATCGATTTTAACATTAACCCATGTAAAATGTCACATTTACATCGATTGTAACATTAACCCATGTAAAATGTCACATATTACAGTAGTTCCAGGACAGGACCAATGTAATAGGTTCCTGATGCTACAAAAATCACATCGAATGGAGATATTAAGTCACATCCAGAAATCAAATCTCAAGTCAAACATAATACATTATATTAAAACAAATTTTCTATATAAATTAGAAATTTTATTTCTAAACCAAATAATACATTACAACAAAAATATTTAAAACATAAAAGAACTAACCTGGCGGAACCGGAAGATATCAATGGTGGCGACAGTGGTAGCAACATCTAGTGGTGCAAACAACAGAGGCAGCGAAACAACTCTCTCGATGTGGCAACGAACAACGAAAAGGAAGGAAACAATGAATAATGGCGACAGTGAGGAGCGGTGACAGTGACAACTAAGGCAACGTGAACAGTGGCAACAAACACAACAACAGCAAAAAGCAACGAAGGTAGTGGCAGCAACGTTTTACACAAAGCAATAAAACTTCAAACGAGAAATGAGCAGTGAGTGCGCGAGAAAAGAAATAGGGTAAATAGATATATTACATCGGTTAACTTCCCAACCGATCCTGAAAAATGTGATTTTTTAAACATAGTTTTTTACTCATAACCAATCGAGTCTAACAATCAATGTAATATGTTACAGAAAAATTGTAATTTTTTAAATAATTTTTTTTATACTAAAAATCAATACATATTACACTAGTTAGACCTAACAACTAATGTAATATAGCACTAGCAAAATGTTTTTTTTTTTACTCAAAATCAGTACATATTACATTGGTTGGGACTAACAACCGATGTAATATATACCAAATATTTACAAAAATGTCACCACATTGTTATTTACACCGGTTCTGTTTTAACCGACCTAATATGTCGTTGTAGAAAGCGTTATTTGCATAACATACATTTAACCACCAATTATAATAACATAATAATATTTTTAATTAAGAAATAAAATAAATATAATTAAAATAATAATTTATTAGAATGTGAAGTGAATATGTTTTATTGTGTGAGGTGTTAAAGTATCACCACCCTCTAATAAAATAAAGTTTAATATTAGACCAGAGCTCGTAGAGATCAGTGCTCGATGGTCGGACATTAGCGTCTGCGTTAAACAGGTCAGCTCAGTTGTTGGGTCCAGTTGGTGGGCCACGTGATTAGGCTCCAGGTATGTGTGTGTTAAATCTCATTCATATACTTAATGTAATCCTTCGCGTACGAGGCCAGGTCGGTCAGTGAAGAGTGTTAGTGGGCTTAGGGATGCGTTTAGTGCATCCGGGTCTAGTACAAGTAAAATGTTTTCTATAAACCTAAGCCCGAAAGCGTTAGGGCTTGATAAGTAAGGTTGCATGCATGATACGTAAGGGCATGTTGAGTGTAACGCCCCTCAAAGTCTTTTCATATTTATATAATAAAATAAGTGTAGACATTAATTTATAAAAAAATCAACATATGTATATATATTGAAAATACATCATCCCATACATTGTATCTCAAGAAGAAACGTCCCTCTTATGGGGGTTTTAATACATTCCATCAACTGTTTCGAAATAGAACCAAAATACAGCATAAAAAGAAAACAGGCGATCTCTTCCTCCAACTGCTCACTGAGGAGCTCGACTACCTGCAACATCATCTGCTCCCGTGTAAAATACACGATCATCACAGTTTTAAGAAAAACAGCCACAGAACAAAACACAGGGTAAGCTAGCTATTCTAAAACTTGAAGTACGAAACTTTAAAATCAATATAAAACAGATTTAAAACACCCACGTAAAATCCATCAATTTTTCCATTCATTTCACACACTTCACAATTTCATCAAGTGTTATTTGTTTCACATAAACCATCAAGTGTCTATCAAATTTCAATAATTCTCTTTCTCACGTCAGACTTCCACTAACTCACCACACATAGACACATACCACACCACTGTAAAGTCCACACAGGACAGCTAGTGAAGTCCACACAGGACAGCTCGTGAAGTCCACACAGGACAGCTAGTGAAGTCCACACAGGACAGCTAAAGAAGTCCACACAGGACAGCTAAAGAAGTCCACACAAGACAGCTAAAGAAGTCCACACAGGACAGCTAAAGAAGTCCACACAGGACAGCTAAATATCATCAATTCACCCAATGCACCATACAACACTTAAATGAACGATTCCAACCACAGCAACAATCGTATCAAGGTTCAGATTTTCCAATATCACATGCATTTCACATATCAATCTCAAACAAGTTCAAAGCGACACTAAAACAGGGGAGTTCGAAAACAACATTAAAACCGGCGATCACATCCAAAACAGGGGATTATGCAATAACAGTTGAAAACCGGCGACCACGTCGCCCCATCATCAAAATCATCTAACTTAAGGTTTTCGTTGGAAATAAGGCTAGCTTCCCTTACCTGGACTAGCATAAAATTCACTAAGAGCTCCAACCCAACGAGATTCAAGGATGCCTTAACTCTGTTTTAGCGCTTTGAGCAGAAAACTTGCAGAGCACAACGTCAGGAATCCAGGGTAGTCGCCGATCTTCAACTGGTTCGCTAGGACGTATGAACGCAGGGAGAAGGAGAGGAAAGGAACAGGGAACCAACGCTAACTCTCTCAATCACTCTCGAACCACAGCAACGTCCACTGCCTCTTAGGAATGAGTTTTGAATCTAAACCAACTTGCCCAGAAATGCCGCTGCCACTACCCACTCTGCAGGAAAGCTTACGTGCACACTTCCTTGAACAGTATGACCACGTGGGTTTCTGCGCATACCAACTCTCTGATGCTAACTATTCTGAAACACCCTTTTTGTCTACGTGTCGCGCATGCAAGACGTCTCATGCTGGGAGCCTGGGTCCCACCTTATCTGTGTGAAACACGACATCGCGCAATAACCTTCCACCGATGACTGCTCGCGCGATGACTATCCACCGATGTCTCTCCCTGGAAGACGACCGATGTCTCTCCCTGGAAGACGACCGATGTCTCTCCCTGGAAGACGACCGATGTCTCTCCCTGGAAGACGACTGATGTCTCTCCCTGGAAGACGACCGATGTCTCTCCCTGGAAGACGACCGATGTCTCTCTCTGGAAGATGACCGATGTCTCTCCCTGGAAGACGACCGATGTCTCTCCCTGGAAGACGACCGATGTCTCTCCCTGGAAGTCGACCGATGTCTCTCCCTGGAAGACGACCGATGCGTCCCTCATCCTGGCGATGACCGTCTGTCTCTCGCCCTGGCGATCCCCGCGTGTCTCTCTCCCTGGCGATGCCCGCATGTCTCTCGCCCTGGGGATGCCTGCATGTCTCTCGCCCTGGCGATGACTGATGACACATCGCCACGCCTTGCTGAAGGTTCTTCATCCCACTATGTTACGTCCAAGGTATCACCTCCACATGGCTTGGTGACGTCTGTAGCTTCACATTTCCAAGAATAGATCAGCACTACTCCTCGTGCGCCCATGCATGCAACACTAAGGACGATTTCTTATGCTCAAGCATAGAGCTTCGCATGCACAGCGTAACTAAGGCTTAACCCACACCTTGATACGCGTGGTTTTTGGAACCCACTATGGTTGATCCAGCATCTTGACCACATACTAAGTGCACTTTCGGCGATCATGTACACCATAGGCGATTGGCGATCATGTGTACTCTAGGCGACAGGCGATTATGTGCCAGAGAAGTCGGAGATCGCCTCCGTCTTCAACAACGGCGATCTCGTCGACTTCTAAGCTACACTTTTCTTCCTTTACTCTTCTTGATCCACATGTCTTCCTCGAGCACACCCACGTGATTACCTCACGATAAAGTCATCGCACCTGACTACTTGGTTAATACAATGGTCAGCCGACCGACCTCTACCAGCTGACCCCAGACCTTGGGCGACGTCCGAGGTCTGACTACTACGAAACTTCTATTACCAGCTCTTTGTATTTTAAATAATAACACTTCTGAAATTATTTAAATATAACACTTTTATTCCAATTAAAGTTTCTAGGTCCTTACATTGAGTATGCCTACGTGAAACAGATTGGACCCTTGATGCTGGTACATGAGTCGGTAACTTGGTGGTTATTCTGTTAAGATTTTATGCACTCCAAGGAGATAAGATTCTGTGCAGTTGTGGTGCTAAGATTGTGCACATTGTAATGAAATCTTCTTCCATTGAATATGCTCTCACTTGAGATAAGATTCTTGTGAAAGAAAATTGTTACAAGAGGTAATCTATAAAAGGAACTTGAGATTTCAGGTGAAAGGTACGCTGTTTCTAAAACTGAAACTAGATACTTCTTGTTTCTTATAAGCCCTGTACTGACTTGATCATCAGAGTGCAATTAACAGATAGGACACCCTCTATCTCAACGAATCCATATTCAAAGCACAAGTAGAGACGTGAATCAATACTACGAAGGAGGCAGATCCGGAGAGGCATGTTCAACCTAAGTCAACCGACAACCAGACCAATCGGCAGGAACATCTAACAAAATAAATTAAATATCAATAATATTTTAATGAATCAAATTATTTATAAAGAATTTAATGTAAATAAAGTTATATATAAAATAATGAACACCACAAATTTTAATTCAAAAACATGAGATTTCTTTTTAAAAATGTCAAAAATAAATAAGGACGAGCTGACAGGCTAGCCGCTCCACCCCATCGGATTGCCAGGTTAGGAGGACTGAGCCAATGCGAATTGGTGAATTCAAAAGGTTAACCCGGCCTAAATGAGGGCGAGCCAGACTTTGAACCCGACCAGCTTTACCATCCCCAAACACAAATTATTTTCATAAATAATATTTAAATAAAAAATATAATAGTATAATATATATATATATATATATATATATATATATATATATATATATATATCCCTAAAAAATATAAAGAGTGCATTACATTTGCTTTGTTAGTTTTTTCTTTTCAAATTTTTCTTGATATTTTTTAGACTTATAAAAATTTCTTAATATTTCTTAATTATTTATAAACATTAAAATACTTCCTTGATATATTATATTATTTCTCTTAATTTATACACTTAAATCCACTTTGATTTATAAAGTTTCATCAAATATACAGTTTTGATTTTATAAAAATTTAATAACATTTATTTTTAATTTTTAAATTAAATTCTTATACAATATTAATATATTGGATGTAAACATTTTCCGTCGTAAATATATTTTGATTTCTTAAATTAAAGACACTTATTTGGAATCCATATTAAAATAATGTATTTTTTATAATTAAACTTTTAAAAAATTAGTAATCTTAATTATAAAAAACTAAAAGATGAAATAGTGAATTAAACTTTTATAAATACTAAAATTACACACGAGTATCAAATCTAGATTCAGGCCTAATTTTTAAAAGGCAAACACAGAACCCTTTCAAACACTTCCCTATTATTTTTAATTTATTGAAACTAATAGAGGAGTATTAAAATGACAACTTCAACTATCAAAATTAGTTTTTTTAATCAATAAAAAAGAGAGTATTAAAAGAATTTTTTTCAATAATAAAAATTGTGTTTTCTATACAAGGAAGAGAAATAGTATGCACTCTGAAAAAAAAAAAGTCCAAATGGAACACGAGTCATGACAAATAATTTAGGTAT
This sequence comes from Phaseolus lunatus, assembly GCA_013389735.1. Taxonomy (NCBI): domain Eukaryota; kingdom Viridiplantae; phylum Streptophyta; class Magnoliopsida; order Fabales; family Fabaceae; genus Phaseolus; species Phaseolus lunatus. Next base: position 29,531,749 of record CM023858.1, on the reverse strand, counting down.
TTTTTCACAACTTTTATTTTTTATTCTTACACTTATACTCTTGTTATAGATTAGAAATTTTTAAACTACATAATCCAAAAAAATATTTAAAATTATATAATTTAAAATTTAAAAATATATCATAAACTATACAACTTAAAGACATATTTTAGTTTATAAGTTCATAACATATTTTCAAATTGAAAAAATATATTTTAAATATACAATTTAAAATATATTTCTTTATTTTACAATCTAAATAGGTTTTCTAAATTAAATAATCTAAAAATATAAAATACATTTTTATACTAAAAATGTATTTTAACATAAGATTTAAAAATATATTTGAAATATATTTTCAAATTACAATATTTTCAAATTTATAAATATATTCAAAATTATATAATTTAGAATATATTTTAAAATCCTATATTATGAAACACTTTCACCAACCTTTTCCATATCCAATTTTTATGAGCATGAGATGAAGGTAAGACAATATCAAGCTAATTACAATTGGACAGTACTCCTTCCACTGAAAGACAGGGTGGAGAGTGACAAATATGAGAAAAACTTATTTACTAGCCTCCGTAAGAGTATACCACTTTGGTAGATGCTAGGGATCGGTGAGTTAGGACAACGATTTTAAAAGTTCATAACAAGAATATATTGAATTACAGATTTTAAAATTGTGTTTTAATAACTATGAACTTCAAAAACTTTGATTTAAAAACTCTCCTTCCTAGGTTAGCATATATATAATAACATGAAATTTTAACAAGATAAGAAGGAAGAATTCAATCTCAAATTTTTATACTAGTTCAGTTTATATCATAGATTATGTTCAATTCCTAATTTACTAATTTAGTTTTACTATACAGATTAATATTACAAAATTCAATTTGAGTTTGAATCGTAGTCACTCTTAACTAACTTGATGATTATTTTTTTAAAAAAACTAACTTTGAACACTCAATTGCTCCTAACTAAAATCTTAAATATTATTTTGAAACGTGATCACTCTTAACTAATTTACCAAGTATTCTTTAACAAACAACCACTTCTAACTAAGACAAAGAATTGTCTAAAAAGTTATCTAAAATATCATTAGGTTCCCTCACTAGAAAGAGTACTAATTTAGAAAATATTTATTAATAATAAAAACTACTTTAGATATTAATAATTTTTTTAGTTTCTAAACTAGTATATAATTTAGTTAATATAGTGACTAATTATTTTTTAACTCTAAAATTTGTTTCTATTTAATAATTTTTTGTAGTAATATATCGTAAAGTGTAAGGACCTAGAAAATAATTTTAAAGTATAAGGGATATATTCTAAATGAGACCTAAATATTTAATTATTAAAGTCAAAAATATATAAATAGAAAAATCAGTTATTCAGGTTTTGTTTTAAAGGAATTGTCATCTCTCTAAACCTTTTCTTTTTCTATCCTCTGTTTTCTCTCTAACTTTTTGAACTCTTTTGTCATTAGAATGACAATCGAATTTCGCCATTGGATTCCTGACAGCGAATACTACAAGACTATCCTACTAGATTTTTAGACAAAGTAAGTTCATTTTTGCTCCTTCTTCCTTTTAGTCTGTCAGTTTTGAAATTTTTAAGTTTATTTTTGGTAGATATTTTGCATGTGGTGTTTTTAGCTTCAAGATTAAATCCTGTTGACTTAAAGTCGTAGTGATATTGTAACCCACCGTTAAAAACAAAAACCAAAGACCCGAACCCCCACCCCCCACCACCTATGATGGAGATCAAATAGAATAGGAAAGTGAGGTTCAAGCCCAAGAAGCTCAAGGACAAACTAGCTCAAAATCCTTCATACCTCAAAGGATCACAAGGAGCAAGGCTAAAGTTTTGGGTAAAGAGCATTAAATGCTATCTCTTTTTGTAATTACCCTTGTATAAATTTTGTAAATAATATAGAAATAGTCTTAGGACAATGCCAAAAGAGGAAAACCAAAAGACACCTCTCATTATAAGGCATTTAGGCACAATTTTTTAAAAGAAGGTGGAAGAAGTGACTCTTCCTACTCCTTTCTCACTTGGGTGCTAGAAGGAGCTAGAAGAGTGGCTCTTCTCACTCCTTCTCCCTTGTAACATGACCAGTTCTCCTTGTTATAAATAGGAGTGTTTGGTTCCTTATAACACAAGTTGAAAATTGAAGTAAAGAAACTATCTTGAAATTGTGAGAGAGTTGTGTGAGGCTTGTCTCTTCTTCTCTTCCATGTCTTATCTTGTGAGCTTTGGAAACTCTCAAGTGGCGGCACTCCTTACTCATCTTGGAAGAACCACCCTCCAAGTGGCATGAAGCATCTCCCTCCATGGATACAACCATATAAGTCTATTTCCTTTCATCTTTCAAAATTACCCATTTGTGTTCTACTTGTTTGTTTTCAATTCTATTCGGTTCAATCTCTTCCTTATGATGTCCTTTTTCCTTTGCTGTATTTGTTTCTCATTTTAATCGGTTCAAACATGTTATATGTGGCTGTGTTTGGTTCGGTTTCCATTATTACCCATTTCTATGTTGAGTTCTTGAATTTCCATTAGTGGGTTTTGTTTCTTGTTGTGTTTCTATTGTTAGTTTCAATTCTTGTTGTGTTCTTGTTTCAAATCTTATATTCCTGTGATGTTCTTGTGTTTTTATTGAGTTTATGTTGTTGTTCTTATGATTACCCATACGGTTTCTATCATTGCTCATCATGAAAATTCACCTATTCATGTGTTTTTCTCTTGGACCTTTAGAAATGAACCTTCACATCTACTTAGCACTTGCTAAGTTAATGTCCAGTGGGGATTTTCTCTAGGTGACTCACCCTAATTGCTCTAAGAATATTGATCCAATTCTTAACAAAGTGTTACAAATTAAATGAATATAAAATCAACTCACATTACCTACCACCTTCTTCTTTCTTTTTTTTTCTTTTTCTCTCTCCCTCTCCCTTCTCTCTTCCGCTTCTCTCTCATACCTCATCTATTCCAAAATATGATCATGCCATGTTGTAGCTAAGGAGTCAAGGTACATTTCTACACGATCAGATTTTCAAACAGAGTAAGTTCATTTTTACTCTAAAGTTCCCTTATTCTCTGATTTTCTCTATGATTTAGTCATCAATCTTAGTGGGACTAGCTGAGAAAAGTGTTTCTCTCAACTTGATTAAGCTCGTATTAAAATTTGGTAATGTTTGGATAACTTGTTTTAGATCCCTAGATTTTAGAGTGGTTCATCTACCTGAACAATAATTTCCTCGGGATAAGAAATTACAAGTAAGGGAAACTAACTTTAACTTTCAACAGTACCCTAGGCTAGAAGATCTGAATGTGAAAGGGAGGTGGTCCCAAGTTTCATTTTCTCCTGCAGGGATCTCTACAAAAAATCTTGTATGTGGTGACAGTTATAATATGGCGGTTATTAAACCACTTATACAATTAGCTGGATAATACAACAGGTTCGTAGGTGCCATAATGTTCCTTTGAAATGTGGCACGTAGAACCGCGATAATTAGCCTTCGAAATAAAATTTCTCCCACTTTTTGTTCCCTCCATATAATTCTCAAATAATTCTCAAAGTTTATTCCCTAAAACCTTTGAAATCCCTCTTCTCTTCGAAACCCTCTCATCTTCTCTCTGCCACTCACCGTCTTTTCCCCGCTGCTCTCCGCCTTCTCTCTTCTCTCTGTCACATCCACTATCTTCTCTCTGCCACATCCACCTTCTTCTTTTTGCAATTCACCATCTTCTCCCCGCCACTCACCATTTTCTCTCTGCAACATCCACCGTCGGCTCCGTTTGAGGTGGAGTTTTTCGAAACAAACCTGTTTTCTCACTCTTGTTTCACTCTCCATCTCCATCATCTCTGCAAGTGACTCGTTAGCTTCCTACATTTCCCACACTTCCCCAAATTTTTGATTTCCCAAAACCCTATTCTCATCTTCATCCCCTGATTCTCCCAAATTCAAAAATCCTTTAAAAATATATTCCCAAAATCCTTTGTTTCTTTGTCTTTTCCAATCTCCAAATTTCTTCTTTGTTTAACCTAGCCATCACCTGCATCTTCACATAGTGAACCCTAACGATGCTTCTCCAAATTCACTTTTTGGGTCTCTAAGGTCCCCGCCACTAAGCCCTCAACCTCTGATGGGCTCACGATCCAAAAAGTTCTGGCCAGTAATTGGAACATTCTGGACGAAAACGATGATGATTGGAAGAGTCATTTTGCCGTTGTAGCTCACTCTATTAATTTGATTAAATGCAGCTTACAGGTAAATACCTTGTTTTCTCTTGAATTAAACGTGTTTTTTGTCATTGCTTACTAACTTATTAAGTAGTTAGTTACATAATTGGTCTTCCTTCGTCACCACCGCATGTGGATCCAAGCGTCTTCTATTTCCTCTTTCGCAATCGCGTTGTTTTAATTTTCGCTTTTTTTTTCTTCTTCTTCTAATTGCAGTTTTGTTTGTGGATCTGTTTTACAACGATTGCTTTTCTGAATCGGAAGGATCTGATTGTTAGGGTTTGGTATGGGGAGAGGAAAGATCGTAATAAGGAGGATCGACAATTCGACGAGTAGGCAGGTCACGTTCTCGAAGCAAAGGAACGGTTTGCTGAAGAAGGCGAAGGAGCTTGTGATCTTGTGCGATGCAGAAGTCGGAGTTATGATTTTCTCCAGCATCAGAAAACTCTACAATTTCGCTAACTCTAGGTACACGATTCGTCTATCGATCTATTTTTCTTTCTCTTTTTTGTGGATGTTGAATGCTATGCTCTACGATTTCACTGTCAAGTTTTGTGCATCGATGTTGAATGCTATTTGCTGGAGATTATAATTGATATAGGTGATGAGATAGTTAATTAATATTATTACAGTAATAAAAGCGCTTACATAGCTATGTGTAGTTAAGTAGGTTGGTGTTTTCTTCAAAGATGCAATGGGTTTGAAAATTAGAATAGTTGAGCTGGATGGAAAAAATAAGGATGTCGAGTAATCTTATCAAGTATTGCAGAAGGGGTCCACTGGAAACCTAAGTTGTGCTACAAGAAGATTGTAAGATGTTTATCAGTGAGATAAAGAACCACTTGGATCGTATTGGGAGTTGAATGAGCTCATGCATTTTGTAGATTTGAGGTTAGAGTCGTTCCGTGTTGTTGAACTCGAGGTAAATGGTGTGATTCTTTCCTCAAAAATTGTCATTCTTATTTAATCTCTAATACGTTATTTGGTAGGAGTGATTTATTATTTGTGTGAATTTCTGGGATTGATTTAAGAGAATTTGGGATGATTGTCTGTCAAAAAAAAAAAGTAGTTAGTTTCATCGCTTCATCTTATCCTAGGCATGTATTCGCCTTTTTTTGTAGACTTGCATACAAAAGGGTGGGATGCTTAATAATTTGACCCGTATGTGCTTAAGGATTACTTCTCTTAACTTGTGTGAATAGCATATATGTCCAACATCTTTTATACATTTATTTTTCATTGATTCTTATAATTTTAGTCTATTAGATTATCATGCAGGGGTCTAATCTTGCCATATTACCTCATCCAGATAGTGTCTTTGAAGTGCTTTTCATCAATTGTTAGTATACATTATTGTATTGAAGTTGTTTATATTTTGATTTTTTTGTGTTTGTTTCAAACACTCATTTCAATTATTATGTTCATGTATTATATTACTATTTTTATTTTATTTTTTTAAATTGTCAATTAACTCTAAACATATTTTAACTTATTCCAGGCACAGGATGTTGGAAGTGATGCTCCATCACCAAACTAGAATATAAGATCAAGTGGAGGCAATAAGACAAATAAGGATTGGGAGTTTAGTTGTAATATATTTAGAAAGTGAAAAAATTTATATTTTGACAATTTAATTTATTTGTTATTTGGATTAGTTTGACATTATCAACTTTGTTCTATCAATGAATGAATGAAGTCATCTTTTGATTATTATATTTATCAATTTTAATTATATTATGAAGTATAACTATATTATGAAATTAGTTTATGTTACAATTTAATTATATTATGAAACATAATTGTGTACTGAAGTTTAATTATAATATGAAATTAATTAATATTATGAAATCAAATTATAAAATAGAATTAAATAAATTATTATAAATATTAAAAATTAAATTAAATTATAATATGAAATTAAATAATATTATTGTTCTTGCCGGTTGACTCTACGACAATCACACGCCTCCTTCCTTCTTCTTAGGTTACGCTTCACTGTATCGAAACAACCTGCACCTGCAAAGACAGAAAGGGGCGCCCTAGAGGCCGTTTGCACTCCGATGCTCAAGTCAATACTAGGGCAAGCACACCAAGTGTATTGAGTATCTTAGTTTAGGTCTAGAAACTGCGTACCTTTGTAAAGTGTTTTACTACCCTTTATATAGTCTAGGGTTTCCTCTGTGCCGCTACCCATATTTAGGGTTTCTGCAGAAATACCCTTGTGCCGCTATTGCCCAGTCTTAGGGTAATCTAGTGTGTAAGGCTTCCCTTAACTGGAGTGCAAATTGTAACAGGATGGCCACCTGGGTACCCCCTCGTGCACCTAATCTCTAGAGCCACCTGTCCTGGGAGTGCCTTCACTGTTCACGTGCCATGCATGCGGCCTTACTTGGAAACCCTAATCCTGATGGGCACTCAACCCTTCAAGACTCTACACCTAACTGTGCTTTCCCTGCCACACGCATGGGTGCTTCGTGACTTAGGCCTCTCCCTACCTCTGGGCATTTTACTTCTCTCAGGACCCACCTTATGTAAGGACCTATAAATTATTTGGAATAGAAGTGGTAGATTTTAAATAATTTCTGAGTATGTTATTATTTAAAATAAAAAGGGCATAAAAATAGAAAATACCATAGTGGTCAAACCTCGGACGTCGCCCAAGGTCTAGGGTCAGATGGTAGAGGTCGGTCGGTTGACCATTGTACTAACCAAGTAGTCGGGTGCGATGACTTTATCGTGAGGTAATCACGTGGGCGTGCTTGAAGGGAGGAGGCACGTGAATCAAGAAGGGTAAGAGAAAGGAAGGTGTAGCTTAGAAGTCGATGAGATCGCCGTTTGTTGAAGAAGGCGGCGTCCTCCGACTTCCCCCGTATGAAATCAGACATCGCCTATTTTGCGCATGATCGCCGTGTGCGAAGATTCCACATAATCGCCAATCGCTTAGAGTACACATGATCGCCAATCGCCTATGGTGTACATGATCGCCGAAAGTGCACTTAGCATGTGGTCAAGATGCTGGATCAACCATAGTGGGTTCCAAAAACCACGCGTATCAAGGTGTGGGTTGAGCCTTAGATAAGCTGAGCATGCGAAGCTCTATGCTTGAGCATAAGAAATCGTCCTTAGTGTTGCATGCATGGGCGCACAAGGAGTAGTGCTGATCTATTCTTGGAAATGTGAAGCTACCGACGTCACCAAGCCATGTGGAGGTGATACCTTGGACGTAACATAATGGGAGGATGAAACTTCAGCAAGGTGTGACGATGTGACATCGGTGACCAGAGTAAGGCGATGTGTTCTCGTCACACACAAGGGCGATAAGAGATCACCAACAGGATGAGAGGAACATCGGTCATCAACCAGGATGGGAGACACATCGGTGGTCTGCCAGGGTGAGACATCGGTGGTCTGCCAGGGTGAGACATCGGTGGTCTGCCAGGGTGAGACATCAGTTGTCTGCCAGGGTGAGACATCGGTGGTCCTCCAGGGTGAGACATCGGTTGTTTGCCAGGATGAGGAATCAGTCGTCCGTCAGGAAGAGGAACCAATCATCGCCGGGATGAGAAGGACATCAGTCATCGCCGGGATGAGAGGCACACCAGTCATCGCCGGGATGAGAGGCACATCAGTCATCACCGGAATGAGAAGCACATCAGCCGTCGGTGGATGGTCATCGAGCGATGTCGTGTTTCACACAGATAAGGTGGGACCCAGGCTCCCAGCATGAACGTTCTCCATGCGCGACACGTAGACATTAGGAGTGTTTCAGAATAGTTAGCATCAGAGAGTTGGTATGCGCAGAGACCCACGTGGTCATACTGTTCAAGGAAGTGTGCACGCAAGCTTTCCTGTAGAGTGGGTGGTGGCAGCGGCATTTCTGGGCAAGTTGGTTTAGATTCAAAACTCACTCCTGAGAGGCAGTGGACGTTGCTGTGGTTCGAGAGTGACTGAGTGAGTTAGCTTTGGTTCCCTGTTTCTTTCCTCCCCTTCTCCCTGCGGTCAGACGTCCTAGCGTACCAGTTGAAGACCGGCGACTGCCATAGAGCACCTGGGAAGGTTACTCTGCAAGTTTTCTGATCAAAGCCCTAAAACAGAGTAAGTCGTTTTGCTCTGTTCTTTGAGTCGAGTCTGAATTTAAGAGGGTCGTCTTTGCATAGGTTGTGCATATAACTCTTTTAACTTCAGAAATCGTCTCTGTTAACGCAGAAAATGAGTAATCTCGTTAGTTTTGTGATCGGGACTCTATGGTGCAGGTTAGGACATCTTTAAGCTTCGGTGGGTTTTGGAGCTCTTAGTGATTTTGCGCAAGTCCAGGTAAGGGAAGCTAGCATTTTCGTTTATAAAAACGTTAGGCGAGTAGGTTCTGAAGTGAGGGCGACGTGGTCGCCGGTTTCATATTCTATTTCACGATGCTCTGTTTTTATGTGTGGGGCGACGTGATCGCCGGTTTTAATGTTGATTTCGAACTCCCCTGTTTTAGTGTCGCTTTGAACTTGTTTGAGATTGAAATGCATATGATATTCAAAAATCTGAACTTTGGTATGATTGTTTCTATGATTGGGATTGTTTAAGAAAAGATTCAAAATATTATATGATGGAATTGTGCTTTTACGTGTGGTATGATGTACTGGATGAATGTGAAAGAGTGATCAAAGCATAGTATTTTCAGGAAAGAAAATACCGTGTGGAGATTTTATGAGGGGTGTATTGATCAGTGAGTATCCTGTGAATGAGGCGATCCTGACTCTGCTGATATGATGGAATCACATAGATGAAGTCATTCAGTTGATGAGAGTCGAAGGAGGTCCATATGTATGGGTAAGTCGTTTGAAAGATAACTGACTTGACCTGTTATATGGATTAACCCTGTCATACTGAGAGAGTGAGGATATTGAGATTGAGATTGAGATCAAGATTATGTTTATGCGCATGGCTGTGGAAACTTTACAGCAATTTCGTATGACAGGTGCAGGCCTCTGGATGCTAAGTTCAACGCACGAGTCTTCCGGAAGTAGAGTCATGTGTCTATATGTTATGTGTAACATCCCGCCAAATCCTCTTTTCATAATTATAAAATGAAATAAAGGTAAAACAATAATATTGAAGTGAACATAATTATATATATGTAATGAAGTTTCTCCTCACAGGGAGTTTAATACATAATCGGTCAATTTTCCAAAACTTAAACAAAATACAGCAAAATAAAAGAAACAGGCGATCTCCTAACAGAAAAAGGCGATCTCCTATCAGAAAAGGGCGATCACCTATTAGACAACAGAAAAAGGGTGATCGCCTAACAGAAACAAAAACAGGCGATCTCCTTCCGGCGACCACTCACTGAGGAGCTCTACTTCCTGCAACATCATCTGCTCCCGTGTAAATTATACACGATCATCACAGGTTTAAGAAAAAGCCAAACACAACACCAAAATCACAGGGTAAGCTAGATATTTGAAAGAGAATTTAGATATGAAACTTTAAAATTAAGATAAAACAAATTGAAGACACTCACGTAAAAACTATCAATTTTCTCATTCCCTTCACATGACCATCAAGTAATCACACATTTCACAATTTCCTCAAGAGTCGTTTTATTCACATAATGCATCAAGTGTCTATGAATTTCAAAGTTTCTCATTTCTTACATCAGACTTCCACTGATTCAACACACATAGACACATACCATACCACTGTAAAGTCCACACATGACAGCTAGTAAAGTCCACACAGGACAGCTAATGAAGTCCACATAGGACAGCAAGTAAAGTCCACACAGGACACTTGACACTACTTCCGGAAGACTCGTGCGTTGAACTTAGCATCCAGAGACCTGCACCTGTCATACTTCATTGCTGTAATGTTTCCACAGCCATGCGCATCAACACAATCTCGATCTCAATTTCATCACTCTCACAGTATGACAGGGTTAATCCATATAACAGGTCAAGTCAGTTATCTTTCAAACGACTTACCCATACATATGGACCTCCTTCGACTCTCACCAACTGAATGACTTCATCTATGTGACTCCATCATATCAGCAGAGTCAGGATCGTCTCATTCATAGGATACTCATAGATCAATACTGTAACATCCCGCCAAAATAAACCATACATACATGTATAATGAAAATAAAGGTGAACAAATAATATTGAAGAATGATAATATATATATATGTAATGAAGTTGATCCTCTTAGGGAGTTTAATACATAACCAGTCAAATGTTTTCAAAATTTAACGAAATTCAATCAAATACAACAAGACCGGCGATCTCCACACATGAACCGGCGATCTGGTAACAGAAGGCCCAAACAGGCGATCTGCTAGCAGGACATAAATCCGGCGATCACCACCAAGAGATAGAAAACCGGCGATCTCTTCCTCGGCGACCACTCACTAAGGAGCTCTACATCCTGGAAGATCATCTGCTCCCGTGTAAGTTATACACGATCATCACAGTTTTAAGAGAAAAACAGCCAACGAGCAGAACACGCAGGGTAAGCTAGATATTTTAAAGAGAGTTTAAATAAGGATAATCAAAATAAAATCAAGGTAAACAATTTCAAGATATTCACGTAAAGCTATAGAGTTGCTCATTCCCTTCACCTGATCGCCCAGAAATCACACATTTCACAATATTTTCCAGAGTCATTCTATTTCACAACTGTATCAAGTGTCTATCAATTTCAAGTTCCTCATTTCACATGTCAGACCACCACTGACTCAGCACACAAGACACTTGACACTACTTCCGGAAGACTCATGCATTGATTAGACTCAGAGATCTGCACCTATCATACCATACCACTGTGAAATCCACACAGGGTCGCTGTGAATCCACACAGCATGCGCATATATAATCTCAATGTCAATAGTTCTCCCGGTATGACAGGGTTAATCCATAGAACAGGCGGAGCTCGTTCTTTTTCACACGAGACGCCCATTCATATGAACCTCCTTCGACTCTCACCAACTGAGTAACTTCCTCTATGTGATTCCATTATCTCAGTAGAGTCAGGATATCCCCTTAGGAATCACCGATCAATGCACATCCTACACGATCTTACACGGTATTTTCTTTCCTGAAAATACTATGCCTCGATCCACATTCACAACATTCAACACATCATACCGCCCTTAAATAAATGATTCAAGTCACAGCAACGATCGTTTCAAAGATTCAGATTTTCGAAGATCACATTTAAGCTTCAACAGTTCAAAGTAACACCAAAAACAGGGAGTTCGCAAACATCGCCCAAACCGGCGACCTGGTTCAAAAACAGGGTATTTCGAAGTCTGTATTTAAAAACCGGCGACCACGTCGCCCAAACACATGGAACAGAGCATTCACGCAGATGAAAACGAAACCGACGACCACGTCGCCCTCATTTCAGAAATAACTAAACTATAGCTTGTAATGAAAATGAAGTCTAGCTTCCCTTACCTGGACTTGTGCAAACACCTAGAGCTCCGAAACCCAACGAAGCTTGAAGAACGCCTTGGCTCTGTTTTTGCGTCTGGTTGAAGGACTTGCAGAGAACTGCCCAGGTGCTCTAATGGTGCCTGCCTCTCGTCGTACTCTTGTGTGAAGATGCTAGAATCGCAGCGCGAAGGAGATATCTGGAGGAGAAGGGAGGTAACTCACTCTTTCTCTCTTTGAATGCTGCAGCGTTTTTTTTTTCTCTCGGCAATGGGTCTCTGCATCTTAAACCAACTTATCCACCAAAAGCAGCTGTAAGGACCTGTAAAATTAAATTGGAATAAAAGAGATATATTTTAAATGAATTCTAAGTATGTCTTTATTTAAAATGAAAAGGAAGGAAAGTGTAGTTTGGAAGACTATGAGATCGCCTAGTAGTACATGATCGCCGGTTGCCTGCTACACATGAGCGCCAGGGCGCGAGGCATGCAGGCATCGCGCGAGCGCGAGGCATGTGGACGTCGCCAGGGCGCGAGGCATGCAGGCATCGCGCGGGCGAGAGGCATGTGGGCATTGCCAAGGCGCGAGAGGCATGCGGACATCGCCAGGGCGCGAGGCATGCGGGCATTGCCAGGGCGCGAGAGGCATGCGGGCTTTGCCAGGGGGAGTGTAACATCCCTCTAAAACCTTTCCATATTTATATAATAGAATAAAGCGTAGATATTAAATTTATAAAATCAACATATGTATATAGATATTGAAAATACATCATCCCGTACATCATATTCAAAAAGAGACGTCCCTCTTATAAGGTTTTAATACATTTCATCAACTCTTTCGAAATAAAACCAGATGCAGCATAAAAAGGACAAAATAGGCGATCTCCTATCAGAAGACCCAAAACAGCCGATCTGCTATCAGGACAGAAAAACAGGCGATCACCCGATAGAGGCAGAAACAGGCGATCACCCGATAGAGACAGAAACAGGCGATCTCCTTCCGGCGGCCACTCACTGAGGAGCTCTACTCCCTGGAAGATCATCTGCTCCCGTGTAAAATACACGATCATCACAGTTTTAAGAGAAAACAGCCACAGAGCAATACAAAATAAAGGGTAAGCTAGATATTTTTAAAGAGAATTTAGATATGAAACTTTAAAATCAAGATAAAACAAATTCAAGATACCCCGTAAAACTATCAATTTCTCATTCATATCACACAGCCATCAAGAATTCACATATTTCCCAATTTCCTCAAGAGTCGTTCAGTTCACATAATTCCATCAAGTGTCTATCAAATTCAAAGTTTCTCATTTCTTACGTCGGACTTCCACTGATTTAACTCACAAAGACACTTACCACACCACTGTAAAGTCCACACAGGACAGCAAGTAAAGTCCACACAGGACAGCAAGGAAAGTCCACACAGGACAGCAAGGAAAGTCCACACAGGACAGCAAGGAAAGTCCACACAGGACAGCAAGCAAAGTCCACACAGGACAGCAAGCAAAGTCCACACAGGACAGCAAGGAAAGTCCACACAGGACAGCAACCAGAGTCCACACAGGACAGCAACCAGAGTCCACACAGGACAGCAAGCAAAGTCCACACAGGACAGCAAGGAAAGTCCACACAGGACAGCAAGGAAAGTCCACACAGGACAGCAACCAAAGTCCACACAGGACAGCAAGCAAAGTCCACACAGGACAGCTAAAGATCATCAATTCACCCAATGCACCATACAATACTTAAATGAACGATCTCAACCACAGCAACAAACGTATCCAGGTTCAGATTTTTCCAATAACACGTGCATTTCACATATCAATCTCAAACAAGTTCAAGGCGACACTAAAACAGGGGATTTCGAAGACAACATTTAAAACCGGCGATTACGTCGCCCCACGCGTAAAAACAGAGCATCATGAAAAAGGGGTTTAAAACCGGCGACCACGTTGCCCAAACACATAGAACAGAGTATCACGAAAAGAATATGAAATCGGCGACCACGTCGCCCTCACTTCAGAAACAGCTAATCTATGGCTTGTATTGAAAATGAAGGTTAGCTTCCCTTACCTGGACTTGTGCAAAACTCCAAGAACTCCGAAATCCACTGAGCTTACAGGATGCCTTGGCTCTGTTTTAGCGTCTGGTTTGTAGAACTTGCAGAGGACCTCCAAGGTGCTCCAAGGGCAGTCGTCGATAGCTAAGCAGGAACGTGATAAGGCCTGAATGGCAGAGTGAAGGAGAGAAAAGAGAAGGATGAAGGTAACTCACTCACTCACTCTGTCACTCTTGAACCACAGCACCATCTTTGCCTCTCAGAAGTGAGTTTTTAAATCTTAAACCAACTTGTCCACAAAAGCCGCTGCCACCACCCACTCTGCAGGAAGCTTGCGTGCACGCTGCCCTGAACAGTACGACTACGCGTGACTCTGCGCATGCCAACCCTCTGATGTCACTATTCTGAACCACCCTTTTTGTCTACGTGTCGCGCGTGCAGTACGTCTGATGTTGAGAGCCTGGGTCCCACCTTATCTGTGTGAAACTCGACATCGCGCGATAACCTTCCACCGATGACCGCTGGCGCGAAAACTACCCACCGATGACCTCTCGCGCGAAGGCTATCCACCGATGTCCTCTCGCGCGAAGGCTATCCACCGATGACATCTCGTGCGAAGACTATCCACCGATGACCTCTCGCCCGAAGACTCTCCACCGATGATCTCTCGCACGAAGACTAACCCCGCATGCCTCGCGCCCTGGTGATGCCCGCATGCCCCTCGCGCCCTGGCGATGCCCGCATGCCCCTCGCGCTCTGGCGATGCCTGCATGCCCCTCGCGCCCTGGCGATGGCCGCATGCCTCTCACCTGGCGATGCCCGATGACACATCGCTACGCCTTCCTGGAGGTTCTTCATTCCACTATGTTACGTCCAAGGTATCATCTCCACATGACTCGGTGACGTCGGTTGCTTCACATTTCCAAGAGTAGATCAGCACCACTCCTCGTGCTCCCATGCATGCAACACTAAGGACGATTTCTTATGCTCAAGCATAGAGCTTCGCATGCACAGCGTATCTAAGGCTTAACCCACACCTTGATACGCGTGGTTGTTGGAACCCACTCTAGTTGATCCAGTATCTTGACCACATACTGAGTGCACTTTCGGCGATCATGTGCACCATAGGCGGCAGGCGATCATGTGCAACCTACTCGACAGGCGATCATGCACTAACCAGGCGATAACATAGGAGACTTCTTAGCTACACTTTTCTTCCTTTACTCTTCTTGATCCACATGTCTTCCTCGAGCACATCCACGTGATTACCTCACGATAAAGTCATCGCACCTGACTACTATGTTACTGCAATGGTAAGCCGACCGACCTCTACCAACTGACCCCAGACCTTGTGCGACGTCCGAGGTCCAACCACTGAGAAACTTCATTTATCAGTTCTTTGTATTTTAAATAATAACATCTTCTGAAATTATTTAAATGTAACACTTTCATTCCAATTAAAGTTTCTAGGTCCTTATAGGGAGACATCGGTCGTTCGCCAGCGAGAGGTCATCGGTGGATTGTCTTCGCGCGAGAGGTCCTCAGTGGATAGTCTTCGCGCGAGAGGTCATCAGTGGATTGTCTTCGCGCGAGAGGTCCTCAGTGGATAGTCTTTGCGCGAGAGGTCATCGGTGGATTGTCTTCGCGCGAGAGGTCATCGGTGGATAGCCTTCGCGGGAGAGGTCATCGGTGGATAGACTTCGCGCCTGTGGTCATCGGTGAAAGGTCATCACGCGACGTCGAGTTACACACAGAGAAGGTGGGACCCAAACTTCCAGCATGGAACGTCCTGCACGCGCGCCACGTAGACAAGAAGAGTGGTTCAGAATTGTGACCTCAGAGTGTTAGCCTGCGCAGAGGCACGCTCAGTAGTACTGTTCAGGGAGTGGTTGGCCTGCGCAAGAGGCAACTGTAGTCGTACTGTTCAGGGAAACGTACAGTCAGACTTCTCTGCAGAGTGGGTGGTGGCAGCTGCTTTTGGTGGATAAGTTGGTTTAAGATGCAGAAACCCACTGCTGAGAGAAAGAAACGTTGCAGCCTTCAAAGAGAGAAAGAGTGAGTTACCTCCCTTCTCCTCCAGTTGTCTCCTTCGCGCTGCGATTCTAGCACCTTCACACGAGAGTACGACGAGCGACAGCCACCATTAGAGCACCTGGGCAGTTCTCTGCAAGTCCTTCAACCAGACGCAAAAACAGAGCCAAGGCGTTCTTCAAGCTTCGTTGGGTTTCGGAACTCTAGGTGTTTGCGCAAGTCCAGGTAAGGGAAGCTAGACTTCATTTTCATTACAAGCTATAGTTTAGTTATTTCTGAAATGAGGGCGACGTGGTCGCCGGTTTCGTTTTCATCTGCGTGAATGCTCTGTTCCATGTGTTTGGGCGACGTGGTCGCCGGTTTTTAAATACAGACTTCGAAATACCCTGTTTTTGAACTAGGTCGCCGGTTTGGGCGATGTTTGCGAACTCCCTGTTTTTGGTGTTACTTTGAACTGTTGAAGCTTAAATGTGATCTTCGAAAATCTGAATCTTTGAAACGATCGTTGCTGTGACTTGAATCATTTATTTAAGGGCGGTATGATGTGTTGAATGTTGTGAATGTGGATCGAGGCATAGTATTTTCAGGAAAGAAAATACCGTGTAAGATCGTGTAGGATGTGCATTGATCGGTGATTCCTAAGGGGATATCCTGACTCTGCTGAGATAATGGAATCACATAGAGGAAGTTACTCAGTTGGTGAGAGTCGAAGGAGGTTCATATGAATGGGCGTCTCGTGTGAAAAAGAACGAGCTCCGCCTGTTCTATGGATTAACCCTGTCATACCGGGAGAACTATTGACATTGAGATTATATATGCGCATGCTGTGTGGATTCACAGCGACCCTGTGTGGATTTCACAGTGGTATGGTATGATAGGTGCAGATCTCTGAGTCTAATCAATGCATGAGTCTTCCGGAAGTAGTGTCAAGTGTCTTGTGTGCTGAGTCAGTGGTGGTCTGACATGTGAAATGAGGAACTTGAAATTGATAGACACTTGATACAGTTGTGAAATAGAATGACTCTGGAAAATATTGTGAAATGTGTGATTTCTGGGCGATCAGGTGAAGGGAATGAGCAACTCTATAGCTTTACGTGAATATCTTGAAACTGTTTACCTTGATTTAATGTTTTATTTAAACTCTCTTTAAAATATCTAGCTTACCCTGCGTGTTTTGGTTCTGTGGATGCTTTCTTAAAACTGTGATGATCGTGTATAACTTACACGGGAGCAGATGATCTTCCAGGATGTAGAGCTCCTTAGTGAGTGGTCGCCGAGGAAGAGATCACCGATTTTCTATCTCTTGGTGGTGATCGCCGGATTTATGTCCTGCTGCAGATCGCCTGTTTTGGGCCTTCTGTTACCAGATCGCCGGTTCATGTATGGAGACCGCCGGTCTTGTTGTATTTGGTTGAATTTCGTTTAAATTTTGAAAACATTTGACCTGGTTATGTATTTAACTCCCTAAGAGGAGCAACTTCATTACTTATATATATATTATCATGTACTCTTCAATATTATTTGTTTACCTTTATTTTCATTATACATGTATGTATGGTTTTATTTTGCGGGATGTTACATTAATGGTATCAGAGCAGTTCGTCCTTAGGATGACCTGAGGGCTGTGGATCCATTGTGTTTCTTCTGCTCATAAAATCTATTTGAGTTTTAAATAACAACTATAGTGAAAGGTTTTAAAAAAAAAACGTTTTTAGTATTGAAATTTTGTGTGTGCCTTAGTGAATGTAGGCTCTAATTGAAAATCTTGGTATTAAGAATGAGAAGATCCTGATAAAGTAATGAGGGTGCACACTCATAACTGGATCGAGATGATTCTTAATCTTAATTCCAAAGGTTTGATGTTTAGCCTACATTGAATTCTGGTGTGATTTATTTAGTGTTCTTGTAATTGACTGAGAGTGGTTGATTGGATTAATGACTGCATACCAGTAGTTGTTCTGGTGTTATGCTTGATGTTATAAGCATTATGATCCTGTTGATGAACTCAAATTCTAAATGACTTTGAGATGTTGACCTTTGTAAGGTCTAGATGTTACCTCCTGAATGAATCGATTTCTTATCAATCTCATTCTTATAGTTGTGGGGGGGGATATAGAAACCAATAGTTTCCTAATCTTCTACAGAGAAGAATGGCTCCTAGACAGCCTACCCCTCCCAAACCTTCTGCTGAAATGGGCCAGATCGCCAGGGCCATTGGGATGATGGCGAGTACCATCCAGCAGCAAAGTACGGCGATGTCTCAGAATCACCAAGCTACGCTGCAGTATGAGGAGACCGCCAGATCGGCTGCAACCCCAACGTCGGTCAGCCTCAGGAGCAGATGGGACTGACCGAGTTCATGAGGCGCAACCCACCCAAGTTCAGTGGGAATGCTACCCCTGACCAAGCAGATCAGTGGGTCAGGGAGTTGGAGAAAATCTTCAGGGCGACCTCCTGCCCTGGAGATAAGAAGCTGGTATTCGCCACATACCTTCTGTTTGGAGAAGCTGAGCTCTGGTGGATGGGAACTCAGCAGATGATGGAGGCCCGAGAGGGAGTGTTGGATTGAGAGAGCTTCAGGGTGAGGTTCCTGGAGAAGCACTTCCCAGACAGCGCAAGGTTTGCGAAGGAAGCTGAGTTCCTAAAGTTGGAGCAGGGGGATATGTCTGTGAACACCTATGCTGCTCGGTTTGAGTACCTCGCCCTATTCTATACCCAGGCGACCTCCGAGGCCTGGAGGTGTAGGGAGTTTGAAGAGGAACTGAAGCATGAGCTGAAGAAGACCATATCCCCGATGTGCATAAGAGAATTTCACACCTTAGTGGGGAAGGCGATGATGGTGGAGGCACGGGAGAAGAGTGACTCTCGGGTGATCAGGTCACACCCAGGGGGTTCTTTCAGTGGGAAGGCCAAGGTGCAGCACCCACAAAACAAACCTTATGCAGGACCTCCACCACATCGGGCAGGGGCAGTTTCGTCCCAGTTCCAGCAGCAACAAAGATGGAAACCTAGATGCCAAAAGATGGGGCACATATCTAGAGATTATCCTAGCAGAAATAGGATGACTCAATCCAGTGGTTTCCAACAGATGAGGAATGAAGGCAGCAAACCTCAGGCAGCAGGGAGAATGGTTGCCATGACAGGAGCAGAGGTGCCTCAGTCAGGTAACTTGGTGGAAGGTGCTTCGTGAATCCTAGCTCGGTTGGGAGTGAAGAATGAAGAGGACGTAAGCAGGATACCTGTGGTGAAAGATTTCATGGATGTATTTCCAGAAGAAATACCTGGATTACCTCCTAAGAGAGAAGTGGAATTCTCTATTGATTTGATACCTGGAGCTGGACCAGTGTCAATGGCTCCCTACAGAATGGCTCCAGCTGAGTTAGTGGAGTTAAAGAAGCAAGTGGAAGAGTTGCTGGAGAAGCAATTCATCAGACCCAGTGTATCTCCATGGGGAGCTCCAGTGCTCCTAGTCAAGAAGAAGGATGGAGGGTCTCGGCTGTGTATAGATTACAGGCAGTTGAACAAGTTGACCATCAAGAACAAGTACCCCCTACCTAGGATTGATGATTTGATGGACCAAATTCATGGGGCCTCGGTGTTCTCCAAGATTGATCTGAGATCGGGGTACCACCAAATTTTGGTAAAAGCTGAGGATGTTCAAAGGACAGCTTTTAGGTCTCGGTATGGGCACTATGAGTATATAGTGATGCCGTTTGGAGTCACCAATGCTCCAGCCCTGTTCATGGACTACATGAATAGGATTTTTTGCCCTTTCTTGGATAAATTTGAGGTGGTCTTCATAGACGACATCCTCATTTATTCAAGGACCGAGGAAGAGCATGAGGAACACCTGAGGACAGTATTGGAGATCCTGAGGGAGAAGCAACTCTATGCCAAGTTCTCTAAGTGTGAGTTCTGGCTGAGGGAAGTCAACTTCTTAGGACACGTGATATCTGCCCAGGGGATCTCGGTGGATCCAGCCAAGGTAGAGGCAGTGCTGCAGTGGGAACGTCCTAAGACAGTCACCGAGATAAGGAGCTTTGTGGGGTTGGCGGGCTACTATCGGAGGTTTATTGAGGACTTTTCCAAGGTAGTGGCTCCCTTAACACAGCTGACCCGCAAGGATCAACCTTTTGCTTGGACCGACCGATGTGAGCAGAGCTTCATGGAATTAAAGGAGAGGTTGACTAGTGCTCCAGTGCTGGTGATCCCCGAGGTAGGAAGACCTTTTGATGTCTTCTGTGACGCTTCACATCAGGGCTTGGGATGTGTTTTGATGCAAGAGAAGAGAGTGGTTGCATATGCTTCAAGGCAACTCAAGATTCATGAGAGAAACTACCCCACGCATGATTTGGAGTTGGCGGCTGTGGTATTTGCCTTGAAGATCTGGAGGCACTATTTATATGGAGCTCGGTTCCAGGTGTTCAGTGACCATAAGAGCCTGAAATATCTGTTCGATCAGAAGGAACTAAACATGAGACAAAGAAGGTGGATGGAGTTTCTAAAGGACTACGATTTTCAACTCATGTATCATCCAGGGAAGGCCAATGTAGTGGCTGATGCTTTGAGTAGGAAATCAATACAAGTCGCCACCACGATGATGGAAGAGCAGAAACTGATCGAGCAGTTCAGAGACTTAAACCTTGGAATAGAATTTCACGTGAATCACATTAGTTGTAGTAAGCTGGCTATAACTAATGACTTCCTTGGGATGTTAAGGGATAAGCAGTTGGAGGACCCTAGCCTAAAGCGTACTGTGGAGTCACTAGGGACAGATCAGGCGAGAGACTTTGAGATGGGCGATGATGGGATCTTGAGATTTAATGGCAGAATTTGCATACCTGCAAATGAAGAGTTGAAGAAAATGATCCTAGAGGAAGGTCATAAGAGTCGCCTTAACCTTCACCCAGGCATGAACAAGATGTACCATGACTTGAAGGAGTCATTTTGGTGGTCGGGCATGAAGAGAGACATCGCCCAGTATGTTGCAACCTGCTTAACGTGTCAGAAGGCAAAGGTAGAACACCAAAGACATGGCGGGTTGTTGCAGCAACTGGATATCCCTGAATGGAAATGGGACAGCATCGCCATGGATTTTGTCACCCATTTACCCAGATCGGTAAAGGGTCATGATGCAATCTGGGTTATCATTGATAGGCTGACGAAGAGTGCCCACTTCCTTCCAGTGAATATGAAGATGCCTATGGCCAAGCTGGCACAGTTATACATCCAAGGAATAGTGAGGTTGCATGGAGTGCCTTCCAGCATCGTTTCAGATAGAGATCCCAGGTTCACTTCACGGTTTTGGCAGACCTTACAAGAGTGCTTGGGAACTAAGTTGAGGATGAGCTCTGCATACCATCCCCAAACAGATGGTCAGTCAGAGAGAACGATACAATCCTTGGAAGATCTGCTGAGGGCGTGCGTCTTGGATCAATTGGGAAGTTGGGACGAGGTGTTGCCACTAGTGGAGTTTACCTATAATAATAGCTACCACGCCAGTATTGGGATGGCACCTTATGAAGCCCTTTATGGGAGGAAATGCAGAACCCCCTTATGTTGGTACCAGGAGGGCGTGGCAGTCTTGGTTGGGCCAGAGTTGATTCAGCAGACGACCGAGAAAGTGCAACAGATACAAAGCAGGATGAAAGCTTCTCAAAGTAGGCAGAAGTCCTATGCAGATCAGAGGAGAAAGCCTTTGGAGTTTGCTGCTGGAGACCACGTGTTCATGAAAGTTACACCAACCAAGGGTGTAGGACGGGCGATCAGGTCAAAGAAGTTATCTCCTAAATTCGTGGGACCATATCAGATCTTAAGAAGGATTGGTCCAGTGGCTTATGAGATCGCCCTACCTCCCCATCTGGCGAATCTGCACAATGTCTTTCACGTGTCACAGCTGAGGAAGTACATGGCAGACCCTAGTCATGTGCTGGATGTAGACGATGTGCAGATCAGGGATGACTTGTCCTTTGAAGCAAAACCAGTCAGGATTGACGATCGGCAAAGTAAACAGCTCAGAGGCAAGACCATCAACATGGTGAAAGTGGTGTGGGATGAGAGATCGGGGGATTCAACTTGGGAGTTAGAAGAACCCATGAGGGAGGCTTATCCATACCTCTTTTCCTTGTAATTCAATTTTTGGGGACGAAAATTTTTCTTGATGGGGAGAATGTAAGGACCTGTAAAATTAAATTGGAATAAAAGAGATATATTTTAAATGAATTCTAAGTATGTCTTTATTTAAAATGAAAAGGAAGGAAAGTGTAGTTTGGAAGACTATGAGATCGCCTAGTAGTACATGATCGCCGGTCGCCTGCTACAAATGAGCGCCAGGGCGCGAGGCATGCAGGCATCGCGCGGGCGCGAGGCATGTGGACGTCGCCAGGGCGCGAGGCATGCAGGCATCGCGCGGGCGAGAGGCATGCGGGCATTGCCAGGGCGCGAGAGGCATGCGGACATCGCCAGGGCGCGAGGCATGCGGGCATTGCCAGGGCGCGAGAGGCATGCGGGCTTTGCCAGGGGGAGACATCGGTCGTTCGCCAGCGAGAGGTCATCGGTGAATTGTCTTCGCGCGAGAGGTCCTCAGTGGATAGTCTTCGCGCGAGAGGTCATCAGTGGATTGTCTTCGCGCGAGAGGTCCTCAGTGGATAGTCTTCGCGCGAGAGGTCATCGGTGGATTGTCTTCGCGCGAGAGGTCATCGGTGGATAGCCTTCGCGCGATAGGTCATCGGTGGATGGCCTTCGCACGAGAGGTCATCGGTGGATAGCCTTCGCGGGAGAGGTCACCGGTGGATAGACTTCGCGCCTGTGGTCATCGGTGAAAGGTCATCGCGCGACGTCGAGTTACACACAGAGAAGGTGGGACCCAGACTTCCCGCATGGAACGTCCTGCACGCGCGCCACGTAGACAAGAAGAGTGGTTCAGAATTGTGACCTCAGAGTGTTAGCCTGCGCAGAGGCACGCTCAGTAGTACTGTTCAGGGAGTGGTTGGCCTGCGCAAGAGGCAACTGTAGTCGTACTGTTCAGGGAAACGTACAGTCAGACTTCTCTACAGAGTGGGTGGTGGCAGCTGCTTTTGGTGGATAAGTTGGTTTAAGATGCAGAAACCCACTGCTGAGAGAAAGAAACGTTGCAGCCTTCAAAGAGAGAAAGAGTGAGTTACCTCCCTTCTCCTCCAGTTGTCTCCTTCGCGCTGCGATTCTAGCACCTTCACACGAGAGTACGACGAGCGACAGCCACCATTAGAGCACCTGGGCAGTTCTCTGCAAGTCCTTCAACCAGACGCAAAAACAGAGCCAAGGCGTTCTTCAAGCTTCGTTGGGTTTCGGAACTCTAGGTGTTTGCGCAAGTCCAGGTAAGGGAAGCTAGACTTCATTTTCATTACAAGCTATAGTTTAGTTATTTCTGAAATGAGGGCGACGTGGTCGCCGATTTCGTTTTCATCTGCGTGAATGCTCTGTTCCATGTGTTTGGGCGACGTGGTCGCCGGTTTTTAAATACAGACTTCGAAATACCCTGTTTTTGAACCAGGTCGCCGGTTTGGGCGATGTTTGCGAACTCCCTGTTTTTGGTGTTACTTTGAACTGTTGAAGCTTAAATGTGATCTTCGAAAATCTGAATCTTTGAAACGATCGTTGCTGTGACTTGAATCATTTATTTAAGGGCGGTATGATGTGTTGAATGTTGTGAATGTGGATCGAGGCATAGTATTTTCAGGAAAGAAAATACCGTGTAAGATCGTGTAGGATGTGCATTGATCGGTGATTCCTAAGGGGATATCCTGACTCTGCTGAGATAATGGAATCACATAGAGGAAGTTACTCAGTTGGTGAGAGTCGAAGGAGGTTCATATGAATGGGCGTCTCGTGTGAAAAAGAACGAGCTCCGCCTGTTCTATGGATTAACCCTGTCATACCGGGAGAACTATTGACATTGAGATTATATATGCGCATGCTGTGTGGATTCACAGCGACCCTGTGTGGATTTCACAGTGGTATGGTATGACAGGTGCAGATCTCTGAGTCTAATCAATGCATGAGTCTTCCGGAAGTAGTGTCAAGTGTCTTGTGTGCTGAGTCAGTGGTGGTCTGACATGTGAAATGAGGAACTTGAAATTGATAGACACTTGATACAGTTGTGAAATAGAATGACTCTGGAAAATATTGTGAAATGTGTGATTTCTGGGCGATCAGGTGAAGGGAATGAGCAACTCTATAGCTTTACGTGAATATCTTGAAACTGTTTATCTTGATTTAATGTTTTATTTAAACTCTCTTTAAAATATCTAGCTTACCCTGCGTGTTTTGGTTCTGTGGATGCTTTCTTAAAACTGTGATGATCGTGTATAACTTACACGGGAGCAGATGATCTTCCAGGATGTAGAGCTCCTTAGTGAGTGGTCGCCGAGGAAGAGATCGCCGGTTTTCTATCTCTTGGTGGTGATCGCCGGATTTATGTCCTGCTGCAGATCGCCTGTTTTGGGCCTTCTGTTACCAGATCGCCGGTTCATGTATGGAGACCGCCGGTCTTGTTGTATTTGGTTGAATTTCGTTTAAATTTTGAAAACATTTGACCTGGTTATGTATTTAACTCCCTAAGAGGAGCAACTTCATTACTTATATATATATTATCATGTACTCTTCAATATTATTTGTTTACCTTTATTTTCATTATACATGTATGTATGGTTTTATTTTGCGGGATGTTACAGCAGCTGCCACACCCACTCTGCAGAGAAGTCTGAGTGTACGTTTCCCTGAACAGTACGACTACAGTTGTCTCTTGCGCAGGCCAACCACTCCCTGAACAGCACTACTGAGCGTGCCTCTGCGCAGGCTAACACTCTGAGGTCACTATTCTGAACCACTCTTTTTGTCTACGTGGCGCGCGTGCAGGATGTTCCATGCTGGAAGTCTAGTCCCACCTTCTCTGTGTGTAACTCGACGTCGCGCGATGACCTTTCACCGATGACCACAGGCGCGAAGACCATCCACCGATGACCTCTCGCGCGAAGGCTATCCACCGATGACCTCTCGCGCGAAGGCTATCCACCGATGACCTCTCACGCGAAGACAATCCACCGATGACCTCTCGCGCGAAGACAATCCACCGATGACCTCTCGCGCGAAGACTATCCACTGAGATCTCATCCTGGAGGACGACCGATGTCTCTCCCTGGGAGACGACCGATGTGTCTCTCATATCGGCGATGACTGATATGCCTCATCCCGGTGATGACTGATTCCTCACACTGGCAGACAACCGATGTCTCACCCTGGCAGACCACCGATGTCTCACCCTGGCAGACCACCGATGTCTCACCCTGGCAGACCACCGATGTCTCAACCTGGCAGACCACCGATGTCTCACCCTGGAAGACAACCGATGTCTCAACCTGGCAGACCACCGATGTCTCAGCCTGGCAGACCACCGATGTCCGACTACTACGAAACTTCATTTTCCAGCTCTTTGTATTTTAAATAATAACATCTTCTGAAATTATTTAAATATAACACTTTCTTTCCAATAAAATTTGCTGGGTCCTTACAATCTCCCCAACAAGAAAAATTTTCGTCCCCGAAAATTGAGTTATAAGGAAAGGAGGTATGGATGGGCTTCTCTCATGGTTTCTTCTAATTCCCATGGTGAATCACCCGATCTTCACGTCGTCCACTCCCAACACGTGACTAGGGTCTGTAAGATACTCCCTTAGCCGTGATACATGAAATACATTATGCAGGTTTGCTAATTGGGGAGGTGGGCGATCTCGTAAGCCGCTGGACTAATCCCTCTTAGGGTCTGATATGGCCCAACAAACTTAGGGGACAGCTTCTTTGATCTTATAGCTCGTCCTACACCCTTGGCTGGTGCCCCCCCCCCCCCCCCCCTCATAAAGGCATGATCCCCAACAGCAAACCCCAAAGGTCTTCTCCCCTGATCTGCCTAAAACATCTGCCGACTTTTGGGAACCTTTCATTCTGCCCTGTATCAATTTCACTCTCTCGGTTGTCTGCTGAACCAACTCTTACTACTCCAATACTTCATCAAATTCCATTTTACATCCCTGCATATGGAATATGCTGCTCCATTGCGCCAACTCCAGCATTCACACCCTACTTCCAACCTTGAAGACTTGGTCGAGCAAGATCCCTTCATCGGAAGGAAAGGGGACAGCTGCCCACTACTCATGCCCCCCCCCTAGCTAATTCAAACTGGGATCCGAACTATTCGTCTAGGAATCAATTTCTGCATCTTGATCAAAACCATCCATTGACTTCCCAACTGCTGATCTAATTCTCACGCTCCATAAAGGGACACCTTTTGTTCACCACTATGCTACATAATTCTGTACCTTATAAAGACAAAGTTCCTGTTGCTGTTACTTTCTAAATCATCATTATGACTTCTTTTGCCAACTCGGCTCCCTGTTTCCATCATTTCCTCCTTGTTCAATGTATACATTGGATGCATTGATTTGGATTCAGGTGCTTATCTGAAAAAGCATACGAGAACGAACGCACCATATATCTCAACCACAACCATGTAAGTAGTGGAGCCGATTGGAAAATTTCCTCTGCATCCAGAATTTCTTGCTTAGGGACAACTCTATTTCTCTTCTCCAAGATACAACAGACTATTGCCACCCACATTCCCTTCCACACTTGATTCTACTTGGATGACATACGTATAAGATAAAAGTTCTCAAGGTGGGGCCTCAAATCCTTATGTCGAACAAATAGAACACTTATCCACTTGAAGCACATAGACCAGCCACGTTGCTTTAAAGTTAAAGTTAGTGGCCCACGCATCCTCCTGAAATCTCACATCCCTTCCGCATCCAACTTTCCAAACAATGAATTTTTGGAACTAACCATCATCTTCACCCTCCTCGCACACCTTACGTACATCTCTCCACCACCACGAATGATATTTCAAATGAGCTCGGCTTCTCCCAAGTTCCGAGTCATATTTGGATACAAGAATATATTTCCATTTCCCTTTCTCATCACTCCTCATCCACCATTTCCATTTCGCCAGAAGAGCAAAGTTAAAATTTCTGGTATCTCTTAAATTCTCCATGTGCTGGTATGCAAATTCTGCCATTAATCTCAATATTCCATCTTTACCCGTTACAAAGCCTTTAGCCTGATTGGTGCTTAGCAATTCCACAATACGTTTCAGACTAGGATCCTCTAATTGTTCAATCAAAACTGGTTCGCCCTCCTGGTTCCAACAATAAGGGAATTCTGTATTTCCTCCCATACAAAGCTTCATACATTTACTGTCTTCAAATCTCCATAACAATACTACCACTGCCGATTCTAAATCATGAGTAGAATAATTTCTCGCATGAAATTTGAGTTGCATTGAACATATGCAACTCTTGTCTTCTCTTGTATTCAGACACAATTCGAACTTTGATGTGAGGCATCATACTAAACCTCAAAAGGCTTGTCTTCTGCACATCTTCTGTCTTAGCAAAATCTGGTTTTATCCAGATTTCAGATAAAACTTTGGGAACACTGAAGTTCCATCTAACTGATCCCTCAACTCATCAATTACGGGTAGAGGATAGTTGCCCTGGATGGTCAACTTATTCAACTTCCTGTAGTCCCTACACAGTTGAGGTTCTTCCTCTTCCTTTTTAACCAACAACGCTGGAAACTCCAAGGAGATATATTGGGCTTGACTAACTGCG
Source organism: Phaseolus lunatus (assembly GCA_013389735.1). NCBI lineage: Eukaryota > Viridiplantae > Streptophyta > Magnoliopsida > Fabales > Fabaceae > Phaseolus > Phaseolus lunatus. The sequence continues at coordinate 29,504,303 of CM023858.1, read as the reverse complement.
CCTCTAACAACTCTTCCACTTATTTTCTTCAATTTAATCAACTCGGCTGAACTTTGGAAACACTATCTTTCGTTGAGCTTAACCTTTGGAAACGTGATTGACAGATCACTAATCCCTTTTCTGGAATAACATCCAAATCATCTCCTACATACTCAACATAAACTAGTGTCCAAATTTCGAATCACATACTGCTTTCAAATCCAAATCAAATAAACAACATCCATCCCACGTGAGACTTTCTCTCTCATCCAAGCAATTTCTCCGCCTGTTGCTTTTCAACAATTTTCTTTGCCTAACCGTAACTTTAAACACAATTAAGATATTTCATCTTTCCTCTTTCCCAAAATCATTGATACATCTCAAGATGATATAATCATCTTGTAAACTTATTCTCTACCAAATCTCAGATTTCCATTTTAAGCCTTGTGTCCAGCTAGAGCCATCTTATGTTGTGTTACTGACACTAACGCCTTCCAAGCTCCAGATCAAAGAAAATTCCTACTTTCATCTTGGAACTTAACTCTGGTACTTCCCATGGATACACATGCTTAAGTCTTTAAACCCCCAACATACAGCTTATTTACTCTCCATAACTTATATGTAGCTGAAACTAAACCTTGGTACAACTAAATCTGACTTACACTTGCTTCTTTAATTCCATCAACTCAGCTGGAGCCATTCTGTAGGGAGCCATTGACACTGGTCCAGCTCCAGGTATCAAATCAATAGAGAATTCCACTTCTCTCTTAGGAGGTAATCCAGGTATTTCTTCTGGAAATACATCCATGAAATCTTTCACCACAGGTATCCTGCTTACGTCCTCTTCATTCTTCACTCCCAACCGAGCTAGGATTCACGAAGCACCTTCCACCAAGTTACCTGACTGAGGCACCTCTGCTCCTGTCATGGCAACCATTCTCCCTGCTGCCTGAGGTTTGCTGCCTTCATTCCTCATCTGTTGGGAACCACTGGATTGAGTCATCCTATTTCTGCTAGGATAATCTCTAGATATGTGCCCCATCTTTTGGCATCTAGGTTTCCATCTTTGTTACTGCTGGAACTGGGGCGAAACTGCCCCTGCCCGATGTGGTGGAGGTCCCGCATAAGGTTTGTTTTGTGGGTGCTGCACCTTGGCCTTCCCACTAAAAGAACCCCCTGGGTGTGACCTGATCACCCGAGAGTCACTCTTCTCCCGTGCCTCCACCATCATCGCCTTCCCCACTAAGGTGTGAAATTCTCTTATGCACATCGGGGATATGGTCTTCTTCAGCTCATGCTTCAGTTCCTCTTCAAACTCCCTACACCTCCAGGCCTCGGAGGTCGCCTGGGTATAGAATAGGGCGAGGTACTCAAACCGAGCAGCATAGGTGTTCACAGACATATCCCCCTGCTCCAACTTTAGGAACTCAGCTTCCTTCGCAAACCTTGCGCTGTCTGGGAAGTGCTTCTCCAGGAACCTCACCCTGAAGCTCTCCCAATCCAACACTCCCTCTCGGGCCTCCATCATCTGCTGAGTTCCCATCCACCAGAGCTCAGCTTCTCCAAACAGAAGATATGTGGCGAATACCAGCTTCTTATCTTCAGGGCAGGAGGTCGCCCTGAAGATTTTCTCCAACTCCCTGACCCACTGATCTGCTTGATCAGGGGTAGCATTCCCACTGAACTTGGGTGGGTTGCGCCTCATGAACTCGGTCAGTCCCATCTGCTCCTGAGGCTGACCGACGTTGGGGTTGCAGCCGATCTGGCGGTCTCCTCATACTGCAGCGTAGCTTGGTGATTCTGAGACATCGCCGTACTCTGCTGCTGGATGGTACTCGCCATCATCCCAATGGCCCTGGCGATCTGGCCCATTTCAGCAGAAGGTTTGGGAGGGGTAGGCTGTCTAGGAGCCATTCTTCTCTATAGAAGATTAGGAAACTATTGGTTTCTATATCCCCCCCCCCCCCCCCACAACTATAAGAATGAGATCGATAAGAAATCGATTCATTCAGGAGGTAACATCTAGACCTTACAAAGGTCAACATCTCAAAGTCATTTAGAATTTGAGTTCATCAACAGGATCATAATGCTTATAACATCAAGCATAACACCAGAACAACTACTGGTATGCAGTCATTAATCCAATCAACCACTCTCAGTCAATTACAAGAACACTAAATAAATCACACCAGAATTCAATGTAGGCTAAACATCAAACCTTTGGAATTAAGTTTAAGAATCATCTCGATCCAGTTATGAGTGTGCACCCTCATTACTTTATCAGGATCTTCTCATTCTTAATACCAAGATTTTCAATTAGAGCCTACATTCACTAAGGCATACACAAAATTTCAATACTAAAAACGTTTTTTGAAAACCTTTCACTATAGTTGTTATTTAAAACTCAAATAGATTTTATGAGCAGAAGAAACACCATGGATCCACAGCCCTCAGGTCATCCTAAGGACGAACTGCTCTGATACCATTAATGTAACATCCTGCCAAAATAAACCATACATACATGTATAATGAAAATAAAGGTGAACAAATAATATTGAAGAATGATATATATATATATATATATATATATATATATATATTATATGTAATGAAGTTGCTCCTCTTAGGGAGTTTAATACATAACCAGTCAAATGTTTTCAAAATTTAACGAAATTCAATCAAATACAACAAGACCGGCAATCTCCACACATGAACCGACGATCTGGTAACAGAAGGCCCAAACAGGCGATCTGCTAGCAGGACATAAATCCGGCGATCACCACCAAGAGATAGAAAACCGGCGATCTCTTCCTCGGCGACCACTCACTAAGGAGCTCTACATCCTGGAAGATCATCTGCTCCCGTGTAAGTTATACACGATCATCACAGTTTTAAGAGAAAAACAGCCAACGAGCAGAACACGCAGGGTAAGCTAGATATTTTAAAGAGAGTTTAAATAAGGATAATCAAAATAAAATCAAGGTAAACAATTTCAAGATATTCACGTAAAGCTATAGAGTTGCTCATTCCCTTCACCTGATCGCCCAGAAATCACACATTTCACAATATTTTCCAGAGTCATTCTATTTCACAACTGTATCAAGTGTCTATCAATTTCAAGTTCCTCATTTCACATGTCAGACCACCACTGACTCAGCACACAAGACACTTGACACTACTTCCGGAAGACTTATGCATTGATTAGACTCAGAGATCTGCACCTGTCATACCATACCACTGTGAAATCCACACAGGGTCGCTGTGAATCCACACAGCATGCGCATATATAATCTCAATGTCAATAGTTCTCCCGGTATGACAGGGTTAATCCATAGAACAGGCGGAGCTCGTTCTTTTTCACACGAGACGCCCATTCATATGAACCTCCTTCGACTCTCACCAACTGAGTAACTTCCTCTATGTGATTCCATTATCTCAGCAGAGTCAGGATATCCCCTTAGGAATCACCGATCAATGCACATCCTACACGATCTTACACGGTATTTTCTTTCCTGAAAATACTATGCCTCGATCCACATTCACAACATTCAACACATCATACCGCCCTTAAATAAATGATTCAAGTCACAGCAACGATCGTTTCAAAGATTCAGATTTTCGAAGATCACATTTAAGCTTCAACAGTTCAAAGTAACACCCAAAAACAGGGAGTTCGCAAACATCGCCCAAACCGGCGACCTGGTTCAAAAACAGGGTATTTCGAAGTCTGTATTTAAAAGCCGGCGACCACGTCGCCCAAACACATGGAACAGAGCATTCACGCAGATGAAAATGAAACCGACGACCACGTCGCCCTCATTTCAGAAATAACTAAACTATAGCTTGTAATGAAAATGAAGTCTAGCTTCCCTTACCTGGACTTGCGCAAACACCTAGAGCTCCGAAACCCAACGAAGCTTGAAGAACGCCTTGGCTCTGTTTTTGCGTCTGGTTGAAGGACTTGCAGAGAACTGCCCAGGTGCTCTAATGGTGGCTGCCTCTCGTCGTACTCTTGTGTGAAGATGCTAGAATCGCAGCGCGAAGGAGATATCTGGAGGAGAAGGGAGGTAACTCACTCTTTCTCTCTTTGAATGCTGCAGCGTTTTTTTTTTTCTCTCGGCAGTGGGTCTCTGCATCTTAAACCAACTTATCCACCAAAAGCAGCTGCCACACCCACTCTGCAGAGAAGTCTGAGTGTACGTTTCCCTGAACAGTACGACTACAGTTGTCTCTTGCGCAGGCCAACCACTCCCTGAACAGCACTACTGAGCGTGCCTCTGCGCAGGCTAACACTCTGAGGTCACTATTCTGAACCACTCTTTTTGTCTACGTGGCACGCGTGCAGGACGTTCCATGCTGGAAGTCTGGTCCCACCTTCTCTGTGTGTAACTCGACGTCGCGCGATGACCTTTCACCGATGACCACAGGCGCGAAGACCATCCACCGATGACCTCTCGCGCGAAGGCTATCCACCGATGACCTCTCGCGCAAAGGCTATCCACCGATGACCTTTCACGCGAAGACAATCCACCGATGACCTCTCGCGCGAAGACAATCCACCGATGACCTCTCGCGCGAAGACTATCCACTGAGATCTCATCCTGGAGGACGACCGATGTCTCTCCCTGGGAGACGACCGATGTGTCTCTCATATCGGCGATGACTGATATGCCTCATCCCGGTGATGACTGATTCCTCACACTGGCAGACAACCGATGTCTCACCCTGGCAGACCACCGATGCCTCACCCTGGCAGACCACCGATGTCTCACCCTGGCAGACCACCGATGTCTCAACCTGGCAGACCACCGATGTCTCACCCTGGAAGACAACCGATGTCTCAACCTGGCAGACCACCGATGTCTCAGCCTGGCAGACCACCGATGTCCGACTACTACGAAACTTCATTTTCCAGCTCTTTGTATTTTAAATAATAACATCTTCTGAAATTATTTAAATATAACACTTTCTTTCCAATAAAATTTGCTGGGTCCTTACAAATACACCTCATAACCAATCTCAACACGGTATTTCCTTTCCTGAAAATACTATGTCTTGATCCCACATTTACAACATTCAACACATCATATAACACTTAAATGAATGATTCCAATCACAACAACAATCATTCCCTGGTTCAGATTTTCGAATATCACATGTATTTCACATTTAAATCTCAAACAGTTTCAAACAACACAAAAACAGGGGAGTTCGAAAAACAACGCCAAAACCGGCGATCTCGTCCAAAAACAGGGGATTATGCAATAACAGTTGAAAACCGGCGACCACGTCGCCCCATCATCTCAATCATCTAATATAAGGTTTTCGTTGGAAATAAGGCTAGCTTCCCTTACCTGGACTTGCGCAAAACACTAAGAGCTCAAAAACCCACCGAAGCTTAAAGGTGCCTTAGCTCTGTTTTTGCGTCTGGTTTGTAGAACTTGCAGAGAACCTCCCAGGTGCTCTAAGGGCAGTCGTCGCTCGTCGCACTGGTGCTTGAGGATGCCTGAATCGCAGCGTGAAGGAGAGAAAAGAGAAGGATGAAGGTGAACCCACTCTGTCACTCTTGAACCACAGCAACGTTCTCTGCCCTCAGAAGTGGGTTTTTGAATCTTAAACCAACTTGTCCACAAAAGCCGCTGCCACCACCCACTCTGCAGGGAAGTTTGCGTGTACGCATCCCTGAACAGTACGACTACGCATGCCTCTGCGCAGGCCAACACTCTGATGTCACTATTCTGAACCACCCTTTTTGTCTATGTGTCGCGCGTGCAGGACGTTTCATGCTGGGAGCCTGGGTCCCACCTTATCTGTGTGAAACTCGACATCGCGCGATAACCTTCCACCAATGACTGCTCCTGGCGGACGACCGATGTCTCTCCCTGGAAGACGACCGATGTGTCTCTCATACCGGCGATGAATGATGTGCCTCATCCCGGTGATGACTGATTCCTCTTCCTGACGGACGACTGATTCCTCATCCTGGCAGACAACCGATGTCTCACCCTGGAGGACCACCGATGTCTCACACTGGCAGACAACCGATGTCTCACCCTGGCAGACCACCGATGTCTCACCCTGGAGGACCACCGATGTCTCACCCTGGCAGACCACCGATGTGTCTCCCATCCTGGCTGATGACCGATGTTCCTCTCATCCTGTTGGCGATCTCTTATCGCCCTTGTGTGTGACGAGAACACATCGCCTTACTCTGGTCACCGATGTCACATCGTCACACCTTGCTGAAGGTTCATCCTCCCATCATGTTACGTCCAAGGAATCATCTCCACATGACTTGGTGACGTCGGTAGCTTCACATTTCCAAGAGTAGGTCAGCACTACTCCTCATGCGCCCATGCATGCAACACTAAGGACGATCTCTTATGCTCAAGCATAGAGCTTCGCATGCACAGCGTATCTAAGGCTTAACCCACACCTTGATACGCGTGGTTGTTGGAACCCACTATGGTTGATCCAGCATCTTGACCACATACTACGTGCACTCCCGTCGATCACGTACACCATAGGCGATTGGCGATCATGTCTCCTCTAGGCGACAGGCGATTATATGCCAGAGAAGTCAGAGATCGCCTCCGTCTTCAATAACAACGATCTCGTAGAAGACTTCTTAGCTACACTTTTCTTCCTTTACTCTTCTTGATCCACATGTCAGCCGACCGACCTCTACCAGCTGACCCCAGACCTTGGGTGACGTCCGATGTCCGACTACTACGAAACTTCATTTACTAGCTCTTTGTATTTTAAATAATAACATCTTCTGAAATTATTTAAATATAATACTTTCATTCCAATTAAAGTTTCTAGGTCCTTACATTATGAGTCAGTGGAAAGTCTGACGTGTGAACCATGAGTATTGAATGTATTGAATAGACACTTGACGAGTTTGTGGAATATGGGGATATTGATGGCTGAAATTGTTATAGATTATGAATGGTGTGAAGATTTATGCTTTCCTTTGATATAAAGTTTCATATTTAAAGTTTTAAAAATATCTAGCTTACCCTTTTGTTTTGTATCGTGGTTGTTTTTCTTAAACCTGTGATGATCGTGTATATTTGCACGGGAGCAGATGAGGTTGCAGGTAGTAGAGCTCCTCAGTGAGCATTTCTGGAGGAGGAGATCGCCGGTTTTTGAATGCTGTTGTTTTGTTTTATTTTGAAAACTCCTGTATGGAGATGTATTAAAACTTCCTCGAAAAGGGATATTATTTTGAGGCACATTTGTATTAATGGATGAATTATATTATGTATATATCTATGTTAAATTTTGATATTATTGTTTCACCTTTATTTTATTATATAAAAATGAACAACATTTTGAGGGGCGTTACACCTTAGATGTTCTAGTTCTGTTGTTCGAAACACCCAAGACCGATGTCACCTCGTCGCACCCTGTTGCTGAGGACTCATCACCCCGTTGCGTGACGAGGACACATCATTCCCTCTGGCGATCAACACACTGATGACTAATTAGCCCACTAGTCCATACTACCTGTGGGACCCAGCCCACGTGACTCTGGCCCATGCTGTGGGACCCAGCTGACATGGCTCACCATTACTAGCTGTTCCGGGTGTCTGAGGACTAGTCGGTACAATTATGAAATCAAATTATAAAATAGAATTAAATAAATTATTATAAATATTAAAAGTAAAATTAAAATTTAATTGTAATATGAAATTAAATAATATTATGAAATCAAATTATAAAATAGAATTAAATAAATTATTATAAATATTAAAAGTAAAATTAAAATTTAATTATAATATGAAATTAAATAATATTATGAAATCAAATTATAAAATAGAATTAAATAAATTATTATAAATATTAAAAATAAAATTAAATATTTAATATTCGAATTATGACAGTTATAAAGGGTATTATAAACGTCATACTATATTGTATTAAGTGGTGTTTAAAACTGCCACTATTTATGCTGGAATTGGTTTACCCAGTTTCAAAATTACGACATTTATAACTGATATAAATTACACGCTTAAAACCACCACTTTATACAATGCATTATATGGTGTCTGCTACAATGGTTCTCAATTGACCGCCACATTAAACTTTGTGGCGACAAGAATTCTGGCGGTACGCAGTACCGCCACAGACGTATAATGTGGCGGTTATAAACGCCAGGTTATACAAAAATAACTGCCACCACATACACGTTTTTTGGTAGTGGATGTTATTTTATAAAAATGTTTGATTTTATTTTATGTTGTGTGATCATATATAAATATTAGATAGTTTGGAAATTAAATATTGTTTTTGATGTTAGAAAGGTTCTTGAATGTTATGAATTTTTAATGTTATATGATTGAATGATATGTATCATATATGAAGATGAAAATGGTATAGAATTAAATTCATATATTTGGGATAATGTATGGATTGATGTTTGTTTGTGTATTAAGTATTGATGCCTATGTGGTAACAGAGATCTCCGAACTTCACTGATGATCTAAGTCACATAGACTAAGATATCAGGAGGTGAAAAGCTGATGGGGGAGTTCATGCACACCGTCACATATTAGACGCATGGCTTGGGTTGTATTGAACTTACCCTGATCCTTTCTCTTTGATTCACTTTGGATCAAGTGTTGGTCTCTGGTAGGACTTACTTAATACAGGTCTTCCGGAAGGCGTTGGTCATTATTCTGTTTGTTGGATATCTTGGATGTGTAGATCCACGTGAGATCTATGTGATTGTTTTATGTTGGGATTTGAAGAAGATTGAATAATTGAGAAATTGATCCATGTAATTTGGTTTTCTCTTTTGATTTAATTGTGTATATTATAAAACTTTATTTTCACTAGCTTACCCTTGCTTTTCACGTTGTTGTGAACTGCAATGATCGTACTGTGTACACGAGCAGATGATCATATAGGTGTAGGAGGTTGTGGAGGGCTTTAGGATATTTTTTTGAGTTCTATATTTGTTAATATTTTTATTTCTATAAGTCATAATCTTGTAATAGTTAGATGTATTTTCCGGGGTATTACATTTAATGGTATCATAGCGGTTCATCCTTAGGATGACTTGAGGGTAGTGGGTTTATTGTGTTTCTCCTGCATGTAGATTTTTGTTTAAGTCTAGCTTTAAGACTTAATTAAAAGTTTCTAATAGGATGTTTAACACAGTTGTTGTTTGAAATTTTTTATGTTTGAGTCAAACTAATTGTTATAAATAAAGATGAAAGTATTAAGAATGAAAAGAATCTTGATAAAGTGGTGAAGGTGCACACTCATGACTAAATCAAGATGATTTTCTATCTTAATTCTAAAAGTAAAGTATATATTTTTTTATATATGTTTTGGGATGGTTATTTCTATATTATGTAATTTTCATATTGAACATAGGTTTATTTTAAGGAAATAAATTTAATCATGGTAAGTGGTGGCATTCTTGAGTTCTTCATGGTGCGTTTTGGGTGATGAATGCAACGGAAGTTCAATGGATGAAATGGGTCAAGCCCTCCTAAGAGTGGTGGTGGCTTGTAGGTGCATGAAGTGTATGAAAATGAGAGAGGTTTGGCCAACTCTCTTTGGTGGTGAAGGAGTGAAGATTAAAACCATAAATCAAGAGATTTAGGCAAGGGAGTAAGATGGCACAAATTTGGCAGCATAACTTTACTCAAATTAATCTTAAGTTTCATGAAGGAGGCTACCCCTTTTATAAGCTAAGGAGTACCTTAAATGTTACCCTAGATGCTAACCAAATGTGTTTGAAATGAAATGCAAAAGTGGGCACAAACTTGCCAAGCAAGATAGGTCAAGTCTTGAAAGAAAAATGCTATTTACACCACATAAACTAAGCTAATTTCATGATGGGCCTTCTTGCAACATGTATAGGTATCTTTCTCTCCCATCCTTAGCTTGGGCCGTCTCCTCTTGGATTTGTTTGGCCATGGACCTTGTGATAGGTCCTAGACGCTCCATGCAAGGTGCTAGATGGTCTTCCTCTTGGTTTAGAAGCTCTTGATCTATCCTTTCAAGCTCACGTCTTGGCACTAGAGGGGGTGTGACTAGCCGTCCTCCATCAGTAAGTGTTTGGTTGTAAGTTTTAAAATGATCTTTTAAAATAATATTTTTACACCAACATTTGTTTTAGTGTAATACTTATATATATATATATATATATATATATATATATATATATATATATATATATATATATATATATATATACAATGTAGGTGGTTTTTATTTTCGGTGGACTCAAATTCTAAGTGAGTTTGAGACTTCTGTCTTTGGAGAACCTAGATATAATCTTTGGGGATGAATTGACTTTGTGTTGATCACTTTCTTTTTAATTATGATGAATAGAAATGAGACATCTTTAAATTGAAATAATATGGACCGAGTAGTTGCAAAACGGGTATGGAACGGGTCACCAATTAGAGTAACTTGTTTCATAATTCGACTTCAAATAGAGATAAATAATACATATTAGATAAGTAGTACTTCGACAAAGTGAAGTTTTTTACATAGTATTCCAGAGTAAGTGTCAAGGTTGTCTTTAAAGATAAAAGGGAAATTTTCTTTGGTCTAGTGCTTGAGCAGGGTTGGTGTTAATGACACATTATAAAATGGTTTCATCTGAGTAGTCAAGTTGAAAAATTAAATTGGAGAAAATAGATTTTTGGGCGTGTAAGGACCTATAAATTATTTGGAATAGAAGTGATAGATTTTAAATAATTTCTGAGTATGTTATTATTTAAAATAAAAAGGACATAAAAATAAAAAATTATCATAGTGGTCAGACCTCGGACGTCGCCTAAGGTCTGGGGTCAGCTGGTAGAGGGCGGTCGGTTGACCATTGTACCAACCAAGTAGTCAGGTGCGATGACTTTATCGTGAGGTAATCAAGTGGGCATGCTTGAAGGGGGGGAGGCACGTGAATCAAGAAGGGTAAGAGAAAGGAAGGTGTAGCTTAGAAGTCAATGAGATCGCCATTTTTGAAGAAGGCGGCGGCCTCCGACTTCCCCCGTATGAAACCGCCAATCGCCCATGGTGTACATGACCGCCAATCGCCTATGGTGTACATGACCGCCAATCGCCTATGGTGTACATGATCGCCGAAAAGAGCACATCGCCGAGTATTCGAGAAGACTTGGTAAGCACTTAGTATGTGGTCTAAATACAGATGATGGGTGATATAGAAGATAGGTGGCATATCTGCCACCATGAGTAGTGTGAGCCGTGATACCCCAGACTTAGAGGAATGGGAGGACGAGCCCTCAACTGGGTGTGACGATGTGACATCGGTGACCAGAGTGAGGCGATGTGTTCTCGTCACACACAAGGACGATAAGAGATCGCCAACAGGATGAGAGGAACATCGGTCATCAACCAGGATGGGAGACACATCGGTGGTCTGCCAGGGTGAGACATCGGTTGTCTGCCAGGGTGAGGAATCAGTCGTCCGTCAGGAAGAGGAATCAGTCATCGCCAGTATGAGAGGCATCGGTCATCGCCGGTATGAGAGGCATGGTCATCGCGCGAGCAGTCATCGGTGGATGGTTATCGCGCGATGTCGTGTTTCACACAGATAAGGTGGGACCCAGGCTCCCAGCATGAACGTTCTGCATGCGCGACACGTAGACATTAGGAGTGCTTCAGAACAGTTGACGCCAGAAAGTTGGTAAGGCAGGTAACCCAAAGTTGGTACGCGCAGAGACATCACGTGACAGTTCTGTCAGAGGAAACGTGCACGCAAGCTTCCCACAGACTGGGTAATGGCAGCTGCATGGCGGGTCTACGTTTCTTAGTCTCAGAACACACCTCCTCTTTAGTTGGAGTTCGAACGCTGTTGGAGTAGCGAGAGATAGAGTGAGTTTAGTCTTCATCCTTTCTCCTTCCTCTCCTTCACTCTGCGATTCAGGCCTTCTCACGTCCCAGCTTGGCTACCGGCGACTGCCATAGAGCACCTGGGAAGGTCCGCTGCAAGTTTCCAATCCAGCCTTACAACAGAGTCCGGGTATCCTTAAGTTCGGTGGGTTAGAGCTCGTAGTGAGATTTTACGCAAGTCCAGGTAAGGGAAGCTAGCTTTATTTCCAATAAAAACCTTAAGCTAGAAGATTCTGATGTTGGGGGGACGTGGTTGCCGGTTTTAAACGTTCTTACACGATGCTCTGTTTTTGGTGTGTGGATTGGAAATTTATTTGAGCTTGAAAATGTGATACTTTAAATATGGTAGATGTTGTGAAATACATATGATTTTCGGAATCCTGAACTTTAGTATGATTTGGATTGTTTAGAAACGGTTTTAAAAATATGTATGATTGACTGGTTCAGTTTGGGTGTTGTATGATATTTGGAATGATGTGAAAATGTGATCAAGGCATAGTATTTTCAGGAAAGAAAATACCATGTAAGATCGTGTAGAATGTGCATTGACCGGTGATTCGTCTAGAAGGAGATATCCTGACTCTCCTGATATAATGGAATCATATAGATGAAGTTATTCAGGTGTTGAGAGTCGAAGGAGGTTCATATGTATGGGTAAGTTGTTTGAAAGATAACTAACTTGACCTGTTGTACGGATTAACCCTGTCATACTAGGAGAGTGATGATATTGAGATTGAGATTATTGTTTATGCGTATAGCTGTGTGGATTTCACAGCGACCCTGTGTGGATTTCACAGTGGTGTAGTATGACAGGTGCAGATCTCTGAGTCTAGTCAATGCACAAGTCTTCCGGAAGTAGTGTCAAGTGTCTATGTGTGATGAGTCAGTGGAAGTCTGACGTGAGAAAGAGAAATATTGAAATTGTTGATAGACACTTGATGGATTATGTGAAATGAATGACACTTGAGGGAATTGTGAAATGTGTGAATATTGGATGGTTTACGTTAATATCAAGTTTCATGTTTTAAAGTTTTAAAAATATCTAGCTTACCCCCTTGTTTTGTTTTGTGGTTGTTTTCTTTAAAACTGTGATGATCGTGCAATTACACGGGAGCAGATGATGTTGCAGGCAGTAGAGCTCCTCAGTGAGTGGTTGGACAAGGAGATCACCTGTTCTTATGCTGTAGTTTGTTTTATTTTGAAACACTGGATGGTTATGTATTAAAATTCCCTAGAGAAGGGATATTATTTGTTGAAATACAATGTATGGGATGAATGTATTTTATTATATATACATATATTAATTTTGATATTATTGTTTTACCTTTATTTTATTATATAAATATGAATAAGATATTGAGGGGCGTTACAGGGCGAGTATGCTACCTTGAGGAATCTCAATATTGTTGGTGAAGAAGAAGGATGGGGAATCTAGATTATGTGCGGATTCTTGAAAGATAAAAAAAAATGTTGAGGGATGATGGTATGATGGATCAAGTTGCATGAAACATCAATATTTTCCAAGTAGACATGAGATTTGGGTATCCAAAACTAAGTAAAAAGTGAAGATGTGTATAAGACAGCCTATAGATCCAAATATGATCAGTAAGAGTGAGTAATGATGTCATTACAAGGCTAGCATGGGAACAAAAAATGATGTGAATTTAATTGATTGTTACAGGAGATTGCTTAGTTATATTGAATATTGTAAGAATCTTAAGTACTTGTTTGATAAGAAAAGACTAGACACGAGACAAAAGAGACTGGTAAAGTTATTAAGGGAGTAAGATTCCAAGTTTGTGTATCATCTGGGGAAGGAATATTTGGTTGAAACTTCCATGAGCAAGGAGACATTTCAAGTGTCATATAATGGTTAAAGATTCAAATTAATGGAATGTTAAGAACTAAGTAGACTGAGAATTTCATGATGGAAGTAAAGGGGGAATTATGAGGTTTAGGATAAGTTAGTTGTATTTGCAAACAGGATGTTAAGGAATATAGTCTAGTATAAAAATTATAAAAAAAAAAATTAATGTGCATCATGCATAACTAAGATAATATTTGAATAATTTCTTTTATGGTTAAACATAACGAGGAAGTGGTTCCCTAGGTCCTTGTTTGTCTGGCCTATAAAAGACTGAAGTGGAGTATCAAAGACCTGGGATAATGTTACAACCATTGGACGTGACTAAGTAGAAATAAAGTTGTGTTGTTATATGTGTGGTTTCCACAAACAATGAGAATATATAATGGAATCTCGATTGTGGTAGACCGAGTAATGAACGATGCATAACCATTTGGAGAAGATGGATGAAGTTTTGAAAGATTATTAATTTTAATGGAAGTACTATCCTAGGAAAGAAAATGTTGTTGTAGATGGTTAAAGTCACAAGGAGACATAAGTATCAACACTTAAGCTTATATGGTTGGAGTTGAGTGGAAGTTTCAAAAATTTAAATTTGGAAGTAGTAGTACATTTGTTATAACTAACAAGTTTCTAGAAAAAGTGAGAGTAAGGAAATTGGGTGAAATTGAATTTGAAGATTATTTTAAGATTATTATGTGCTGATGAAACTAAAGAGTTCTTTGTGGGAAATGACTGGTATATTAAGATTTAGAAACAAAATATGTGTTAGAGGATGATAAATTAAATCAGATGGGTTATCTAAGAGTCATGAAAACACTCATTTTACATCTAAGTATGACCCAAGGGTATCGAGATTTAAGGAAGTTTGTTTGGTGACATGCTATGAAGGAAGATATAGTCAAGTATATAGCTACTTGTTTATCTTGTTAAAAAAAAATGAAACACTGAATAAATAATGACTAGGAAGTATGTTAACATAGTTTTGACATTCACGGGATGAAAGTCAAATAATGTTTCCATGAGTTTTATCACCTACTTGTCACATACAGTGAAGAAAAATAACTCGGTATGAGTAATATAGGATGGATTAATGAGGACTATGTGCATTCTACCTATGGAAGAAAATTATATGCTTGAGATAATGCAAATAATTGGGTGACATGAGAGGTCTCAGTTTGACAAAAGTGGTGAAGAGGTGACATTGGGTACTGTAAGTAATGTTAAGGAGGTTTGTGTTTAGTTGGGTTATTCTTATCTTTTCATAAGGGTGAGATCCTTTAGCACATGGTATTGGGTGGAGTGAGAGGGTGGTAGATCTTACTCTTAGTTCTAAGCAGAGGTCTCTAGTAATTGATGTTGCACGTCCTTCTAAATATGAGAATATTATCACTCGAAATTAAAGAACAAAATGAGCTAGTGATGTTGACACCCACATACGACCATTAGAAAGTAAAAGAGGTTCTCCCAATAAATTTGGGAAGAATTCATTTTGATTTAGTTATACATATCTCAAGGTTCTATGCATTCCATTTTTTGGAATTTGGTGTTGCTTATATTAGTATAAGCTTGGATTGGATAACATGAGTGTTATTAGAGATATGTTTGCAGAGAGGTTGGTGTGAGATGTCTTTGCTCATGTTAAGATACAACAAAGTCGTGGATTATTGAGTTAGTGATATAAACCAAGTAACCAAGATGACCAAAGGCTTAAAGGACAATTCACACTGTGAGCAGTCATCTCTGCAATCAAGTCAAGGCCCTACTAAATATCAGACAGACCTCACCAGAAGAAGAAATGAGCATAGACCAGAACATCAATTGTTCTTTCTTCTGGTCTTCTTAAAAATAAAAACATGTTGTAAATAATTTGGGTTCACTTTGGGGGTCCAAAATAGCAAGATAGGCTAGAATAGGTGCCTATAGCATAATAGGGGGGTGTAGTTATAATTTTAGCTTGTTTCGAGCCTTTTCGGAAGGAAATTTGACATAGTTTCTTGAAGAACAAGCCTAGGGTGATGTTTTGACTTAGTCAAACCCTAAAGGCAGCCCCTCACACATTTACCACCTTACCCCTACCCTTCTTACCCACCGAGGCACCCATTCCAACAAATAGGGTGCCTTACGCCATGTATTTTCAAGTTGAATTTGAATAGAAAAGAAACTCTGCAGGAGTGATTTTGTGAGTCTAAGTACTCTGGGTTTTATGGGTCTTATCTTAGGTGGGTAGTATTCTAAGTGGCGACTCTGGGTCTTATCTTGAGTGAGCGACATCTCAAGTGTCGACTCTTGCACCACTCATCTTGGAGTCTATCTGCTCCAAGTGGCGTGAATTCCTTTTCTAATCCATAAGTTCTATTTATCCCTTCATCTTTTTCCTTCTTTATTTGCGCCATTATCCATTTCCATTTCATGTTCTTTAATTTTTCTTCCATTTGGTCATCTTTATCATTTTGGTCTTGTTTCGTTTCCCCTTTTATGTTCTATTCAATTCCACACCATTGCATCATTGTCACCCATATCTATGTTTTCTCTTTGCCCTTGTGAAGTGAACCTTCACACTTACTTAACCACTTGGTTGAGTTCGTGTCCAGTGAGGATCTTCTTAGGGTTCTCACCTTTTAAATTGCTAAAATCCAAAATCTTAAACAAAGTGAAACCTTTAAAATGTGCAATCTAAAATCAACTCACACCAGTTAGGTCACATAAAATCTCTTAGGCAATTTGACAAGAATCTTTCAACAGAAATATTGCAAAATACTCGAAAGTTAGGGGGTTGACCTAGATCGTTTATTTAAGATTGAGGAAAAAGACATTGAAGCATTCATTGATATGCACCAGGAGGAAGTTAGTCAAGAAAAAAAACTCAGCGTATTTGTTATCACTTCAGTTATCAGTAAATGTGAGTCAAAATTTGAGAACTATGATGATTAAAGACATCTTCAATCAGGCAAACATTTGATGAAGATAAATGAAGAAGACCTTTAAGTTTCTCTATGAGTAATCATGATTTTCTGAGAGTTACGTCATTCCTTGGTGTAGGGAGAGCAATCATATATAAGAAAATGAGTCCAAAGTTCAAAGATCTTTACTAGATTATCAAGAGAATAGGTTCTACTGCTTATAAAATTGTTTATCTCTTTCGTTAACAAACATTCATCATGTCCTTCATATATCGTAACTAAGGAAATATATATAATTGATTGCAATCATCATCTAGTTTTTTATTTAGTTAAATAAAAGATCTTTCTGTTAAAGTGAAGTCGGTCAAAATTTTGGGTTCTCAAGTAAAGTAACTTCCTGGAAGAAAAATCGACATAGTCAAAGTATTGTGAAATCTCATATGTTGTGATTCCACTTAAGGAATAAAAGAGAAGATAAGATAATCATATCCTAATTTTTCTTGGTAAGCTAATTTTCGATGACGAAAATTTTTGTTGTTGGGGATAATTGTAACCCACTCTTAAAAACAAAAACCAAAGACCCGAACCCCCACCCCCAGCACCTTCTTCTTTATTTTTTTTTTCTCTCTCCCTCTCCCTTCTCTCTTCCACTTCTCTCTCATACCTCATCTATTCCAAAATCTGATCATGCCATGTTGTAGCTGAGGAATCAAGGTACATTTCTACTAGATCAGATTTTCAAACAGAGTAAGTTGATTTTTACTCTAAAGTTTCCTTATTCTCTGTTTCTCTCTATGATTTAGTCATCAATCTTAGTGGGACCAGTTGAGAAAAGTGTTTATCTCAACTTGATTAAGCTCATAATAAAATTTGGTAATGTTTGGATAACTTGTTTTAGATCCCTAGATTTTAGAGTGGTTCTTCTACCTGAACAGAAATTTCCTTGGGATAAGAAATTTCAAGTAAGGGAAGCTAATTTTAACTTTCAATAGTACCATAGGCTAGAAGATCTGAATTTGGAGGGGACGTGGTTCGAAGTTTCATTTTCTCTTGTAGGGATGTTATTTGATAAAAATGTTTGATTTTATTTTTTGGTGTGTGAACATGTATAAATATTAGATTTTGATAGTTTCGAAATTAAATATTGTTTTTTAATGTTATATGATTGAATGATATGTATCATATATGAATGATGAAAATGGTATGGAATTAAATTCATACATTTGGGATAATGTATGGACTGATGTTTGTTTGTGTATTAAGTATTGATGCTTATGTGGTAACAAAGATCTCCGAGTTTGGATCAAGTGTTAGTCTCTGGTAAGACTTACTTAATACGAGTCTTCTGAAAGGTGTCGGTTGTTATTCTGTTTGTTGGATATCTTGGATGTGTAGATCCATGTGAGATCTATGTGATTGTTTCATGTTGAGATTTAAAGAAGATTGAATAATTGAGAAATTGATCCATGTAATTTGGTTTTTTCTTTTGATTTCATTGTGTATATTATAAAACTTTATTTTCACTAGCTTACCCTTCTTTTCTTGTTGTGTTGTGAACTGCGATGACTGTACTGTGTACACAAGCAGATGATCATACATGTGTAGGAGGTTTTGGAGGGCTTTAGGATGTTGTTTTGAGTTTTATATTTGTTAATATTTATATTTCTATAAGTCATAATCTTGTTACAGTTAGATGTATTTTCCGGGGTGTTACAGATATAGTTAAACTTTTTATCAAGACTCTGTGATGCAGGTTAAGCTACCCTTGAGATTTTGTAAGATTAGTGCTTTTAATGAGCACATATTTCTTCTCAGGTAAGAGAAAATAGTTTTATTTTCAAATAGAACTTAGGTTAGAAGATCTGATGTGGGGGTGATGTGGTCATCAATCGGAAATCTTCTTGCAGGGATGTTTGTTTTAGAGAAAATTAGAATATTGTTTGAGAATTAATTGTTTATATTTTATGTTGACTGTGATGTGAACGAGTTACTTAGTATATTTTGTTTGAGATTGAAAGTGTTGAATGGTAGTATAAAGTGATTTGCATTGAATTTTATGACTAAATTAAAATGTAAGAGTTGTATGTATCTGAGTAACTCACTGAGAGTTCCTTTACCTTTCTGAATAAAGAAGTAATAATTTTAATGTTGTAGGTTTATGTAAAACACAAGTTTGAATGTAAATTTTAGTGGAAATATTAATGAGATCAGTTTTGAGAAATATTTTTCAACATATCTCGCTTAGGTGAGAAAATTCTCACTTGTGAGAATAGGCTGAAAAATAGGATGTTCTTGGGTCCATTTTTGCTCAAGCGAGAGGGGATCTCGGTCAAGTGAGAGAGGATCTCGCTCAAGTAAAAATGGGATGAAATTTAGGGTGTTCTCTGATCCATTCTTGCTCAAGCGAGCCCATTCTCCCTTAAGCTAGAAAAATTTTGGTCAAGCTAAACTAAAAAAACTTAAATTTTAAGATTTGTTTTTAAATTACTTTTGTTATTGTTTGTTAATTTTAATTGAATTTTAATTATATATATATATATATATATATATATATATTTAAGTTGAAAAGTAATTAGTTATGTGTTATATGTGATTTTTTAAATAAATTTTGGTTTGTTTGTTTTCTAAGTTTTGTTGTGATAACATGGTGTGATTTTGGATCATGTGAGATGTGAAGTATGCAATGATATGAAAATGTGATCGAGACATATTATTTTTGGGAAAGAAAATATCATGTTAAGATTGTTAGGAGAGTATATATTTTGTGATGTATTTTGAAAAGAATGATCAAGACTTTACTGATATATTATAATCATATAGATGAAAAGTAATAAATGGTAAGAGTCGAAGAAGATTCATATGATTAGGTTTTGGGTGTGAAAAAGAACCTAATTTTTCAAGTCATATAAATTAACCTTGTCATACAAGAAGGTTGAGGTTGAGATATTTTTATGCTCATGATTATATAGATTCACAATTGATAGTATGACAGGTACATGTCATTGAGTTTTAATTTCAATACACTGGTCTTTTCAAACTAGAATCAAGTGTCTAAATATGTGGGTTAGTAGAAGTCTAACATGAAAAATACAGTTGATAAAGTATTTTTAGACACTTGATTGCTTTGTGCAAGTGCAGGAGAATTGATTAATTGTGCTTGTTATTAAAATTTCTATTTATATGAAAATTTTTTAAAATAGCTAACTTATTCTGTTATTTTTATTGTGTTTTATTTTTTTTATATGTGATGATTTGTATTTATAATGAGATTGTAAATAAGAGAGTTCCAAATAAAAATGCTTCTTTTTTTTAATGTTTTTTTTTTTTAATTTCATGTAAACATTTAAAAGTTTTATGAAAAAAATTATATTTTGAAATATTATATGAAAGAGATGTATATATGTAAATATTTATTTTGATATTTTATGCATAATAATTTTTTAATGTGATAAAATACTTAAAAGACTAACATCTATCAGACAAAAATATATTCATTATTAAAAATGTCTTTATCTATTCTAGTAAATATATAATAAAACATAAAATTATATGAAATAGCCATTAGGATGGAGTAAGAAATAGCCATTAGTTTGTTTGATTTGGGTAAAGTTCACACAACGCAAAAAGCAAAAGCAAAAAATAACAAAGCTGAAGAAAGAAAAAAAAAAAAAAAAGACCTAAAAGTACTTTATAAAGGCTTAAATTTTGGAGTTCACCACCTAACCCGCAACCTTCGAAGATATATAATTATATTTTTCTAATAAATTTTTAATATGAATTTTTTTATATCTAACCTAATTTATAAAATTCACTTTTATTAGTATTTAATAAATAAGTGAATTATAGTTATATAAATGGATACAGTAAAAATCTTATAATATATTTATAAATATTAACGGACTCATTCAACCTACATCCACAACTCAAATAAACTCCATATCAGCAGAGTCAGGATCGTCTCATTCACAGGATACTCACTGATCAATACACCTCATAACCCATCTCAACATGGTATTTCCTTTCCTGAAAATACTATGTCTTGATCCCACATTCACAACATTCCACACATCATATAACACTTAAATGAACGATTCCAATCACAGCAAAACTCATTCCAAGGTTCAGATTTTCGAATATCACATTTAAATCTCACACAGTTTCAAACAACACCAAAAATAGGGGAGTTCGAAAAACAACGCCAAAACCGGCGATCTCGTCCAAAAACAGGGGATTAGGCAATAACAGTTGAAAACCGGCGACCACGTCGCCCCATCATCTCAATCATCTAATATAAGGTTTTCGTTGGAAATAAGGCTAGCTTCCCTTACCTGGACTTGCGCAAAACACCAAGAGCTCCAAAACCCACCGAAGCTTAAAGATGCCTTAGCTCTGTTTTAGCGTCTGGTTTGTAGAACTTGCAGAGAACCTCCCAGGTGCTCTAAGGGCAGTCGTCGCTCGTCGTACTGGTGCTTGAGGATGCCTGAATCGCAGCGCGAAGGAGAGAAAAGAGAAGGATGAAGGTAAACTCACTCTTTCACTCTTGAACCACTGCAACGTTCTTTGCCTCTCAGAAGTGGGTTTTTGAATCTTAAACCAACTTGTCCACAAAAGCCGCTGCCACCACCCACTCTGCAGGGAAGTTTGCGTGTACGCTTCCCTGAACAGTACGACTACGCGTGCCTCTGCGCAGGCCAACACTCTGATGTCACTATTCTGAACCACCCTTTTTGTCTACGTGTCGTGCGTGCAGTACGTCTCATGCTGAGAGCCTAGGTCCCACCTTATCTGTGTGAAACTCGACACCGCGCGATAATCTTCCACCGATGACCGCTCGCGCGATGACCATCCACCGATGTCTCATCTTGGCGGACGACCGATGTCTCTTCCTGGAAAACGACCGATGTGTCCCTCATCCTGGCGATGACTGACGTGCCTCATCCCGGTGATGACTGATTCCTCATCCTGGCAGACAACCGATGTCTCATCCTGGAGGACCATCGATGTCTCACCCTAGAGGACCACCGATGTCTCACCCTGGCAAACCACCGATGTGTCTCCCATCCTGGTTGATGACCGATGTTCCTCTCATCCTGTTGGCGATCTCTTATCGCCCTTGTGTGTGACGAGAACACATCGCCTTACTCTGCTCACCGATGTCACATCGTCACACCTTGCTGAAGGTTCTTCATCCCACTATGTTACGTCTAAGGTATCACCTCCACATGGCTTGGTGACGTCGGTAGCTTCACCTTTTCAAGAATAGACCAGCACTACTCCTTGTGCGCCCATGCATGCAACACTAAGGATGATTTCTTATGCTCCAGCATAGAGCTTCGCATGCACAACGTATCTAAGGCTTAGCCCACACCTTGATACACGTACACCATAGGCGATTATGTGCCAGAGAGGTCGGAGATCGCCTCCGTCTTCAATAACGGCGATCTCGTAGAAGACTTCTTAGCTACACTTTTCTTCCTTTACTCTTCTTAATCTACATGTTAGCCGACCGACCTCTACCAGCTGACCCCAGACCTTGGGCGACGTCCGATGTCCGACTACTACGAAACTTCTATTACCAACTCTTTGTATTTTAAATAATAACATCTTCTGAAATTATTTAAATATAACACTTTCATTCCAATTAAAGTTTCTAGGTCCTTACACTGAGGGTATTGGATTTATTGTGTTTCTTCTACGCATAGATTTTTGTTTAAGTCTAGCTTCAAGACTTAGTTAAAAGTTTTTAATAGGATGTTTAACAAAGTTGTTTTTTTTTTTTTTTAAATCTTATTTGTGGTTGAGTCAAAGTGATTGTTATGAATAGAGATGAAAGTATTAAGAATGAAAAGAATCTTTACAAAGTGGTGAAGGTGCACATTCATGACTAAATAAAGTATATTTTTTTTTATATATGTTTTGGGACAGATATTTCTATATTATGTGAAGTTGATATTAAACACAGGTTTATTTGAGGAAAATAAATTTAATCATGTTAAGTGTTTAATTGTAAGTTTTAAAGTGATCTTTTCAACTAATAGTTTTACACCAACATTTGCTTTAGTGTAATATTTTTTATATATATACATGATAGGTGGTTGTTATTACCGATGGACTCAAATTTTAAGTGAATTTGAGATGTTTATCTTTGGAGGACCTATATATAATCTTTCGAGATGAATTGACTTTATGTCAATCACTTTCTTTTTAATTGTGATGAATAAAAACGTGACAAGTCAAAATTAGAATAATATGGAATGAGTAGTAACATAACGAGTATAGAACAACTCATTAATTAGGGTAACTTATTTCATAATCCGACTTCAAATAGAGATAAATAATACATGTTTGATAAGTAGTACCTCAAAAAAGTGGAGTTTTATACACAATTTTTCAGAGTAAGTGTCAAGGTTGTCTTCAAAGATAAAAGTGAAATTTTTTTTGGTCTGGTGCTTGAGTAGGGTTGGCGTTAATAAGACATTATATAATGGCTTCATCTAAATAGTAAAGTTAAAAAAAATTAAATTGGAGAAAATAGATTGTTGGGTCGAATATGCTACCATGAAGAATATCAATATTGTTGGTAAAGAAGAAGGATGAGGAATCTAGATTATGTGTGGATTTTTTAAAGATAAACGAGATTATTGAGGGATGATGGTATGATAAATCTATTAGAATTGATGGCTTAAAACAAGAAGGGGGTGAATTGTTTTCGAAAGCTTTTCGCAAATATTTGATTAAGAATGAATCTTTATCAAACAAACACAGATAAGCAATCAAAGAAGCAATTAAACAATGATACACAGAAACAGTTGCAGAATTATAACCGGTAAAAGTTGCGATTTAACCGATTGTTTTTGTTAACCACATAAGCATAATCAAACAGTTCATAAACCAAAATAACAACCGATTGAAAGCAATATTCAAAAAGTTTTAAAGAGAGAGAGAAAGAGAGAGATTTACACCATGAATTTTTTACTGGTTCACTCAAACCCAGAGCTACATCCAGTCTCAGAACAACCTCTGAGTGTCACTGGTAATCAACAACAGATTACACCAACACACCACAAAGAGGTGATCTTGAAAACCACAAGACCCACTCACCCTCTTTGCAACACCATACACCTTAAGTCAGAACACCCTTCTGACCTGCAGGATTTCACATATACTCAAAAGTTTATGAAATTACAACAACAAGAACATGAATAGGAAAAGAAAACACCTGATATTACACAACCCAGGGATTCCGATGATAAGATCTTGCACCAGTGCAAAGCTTAAAAAGCAATCTTGCAAATCTTGAAAAACTTCTTTCAAAAGCACATATCAATCTCTTTCCTGATCTCAAAACACTTTCGTAAATGTTCTGTAAAATGTTGTATTATTCTCTCATTTGTTTCTGAAAGAAGAGCTATATTTATAGCACTTGAAATCTAGTCGTTTAAGGCACATGAACTAGCCAAAACAGATTTGAAACAATTAAAACAGTTTTTCAAAAAGTTTTTATGCAGACTTACATTTAACCGGTTAAAATCACGAGATAATCGGCTAAATGGGTCAAGCTGTTACTTAACACATTCAAAAAGCATTTTCAAACCTTTGTGCCAGCTAGGTAAAGAACAACCGGTTATCCCGATAATTCAACCGATTGTTTTTCTTGGCTTTAGAAAAACACTTTACTTTTAAAAGCTTTGTGCAGGATTTAAGAATTGATCTTTTACATAAATTCTAAACACTCTAAACTACACCCAAACCCAAAAGCAGCAAGGCTTCAAGCTTCATCAGGGATTTGAAACATCAAAGCTCCCATGCTCTACAATCTCCCCCTATTTGATGGAGACAAATCCTTGGTTGCTTTGAAGACTTGTTTTTAGAATTTTGTTCATCACCTGCAATCACAAATAGAAGCAGAAAACATAGAATAATCTTTGCCAAAAGTTTAGAGCACCACAAAACAGTTTACACAGCCAAACTAGAGTGAAAAACAAAGCAAAGGTGCAACATCAGAAAAACAATCGATTAAACCGCAAGATTAACCGGTTAAAATTATGAGAGCAGTAAAAAGCTTCTATCTAATGCAGTGATTAAAAGCAGTGCAGATTATAAAAGATTACAAACCAAAGCACCAACTAATTCTGTCCCTATTTGTCTTATCAAATAGACATAAGGAAGGATAAAAGAAGAATTAAGAAACAACATTGAAAATGATTATGCATCAGAGCATATATCAACACTATTGTAGTCACAAACTGTGATACCATATCAGGATTGCAGTAGAAATCTATGATGTATCAGAGTTGTGACAGCAGCAGAATTAGAGTACCATAGACCTCAGAAATTTCAACACGGAGACCACAATTTCTCCCCCTATCTTTTCTTCATCCAGCAGTCCTCCTTCAAGGAAGACATCAAAGTATTGCTTCATCAATGTATTAGTTCCAGCAATGCCAACACAGCCATGAATACTTCTTTTTGACATTTGTAGGATAGTAGTTGAAACCATCTTTCTTGGATATTTTCAATTCCATATTGCAAGCATATTAGTCCAAAACTCCCTTATGAGCATGACCCAAACATAGTACTGGTACAGGAATGACCCAAGAATAACAAGTTGACCTTCATTGATACTTCTTTATAAAACCTTGTATCTTGGTCCCCAAAAACAGCAACTATTTGCTTTGTTGCAGTAAGTTCAACCCCAATAGAGTGCACACCATATGTAGAACCAGTAATAGATCACTTCAAAAAGGTTCATATTCAAGTTGGTCTCACCATCTTAGGCAGATCATCCTGTTGCAGATTTTCAGTCGGTTGTTTCACAGATTCAACTGGTTGTTTTTCTGAACAGGCTTCCAGCTTGTGCAGAAAGGTGTTTTCATCATCTTCTTCAATACTGCTAACAGCTACAATAAGACAATCAACAAATATTTCCACATGTGTGTTTGAAAATGTAGAGCTCTCAACCTTTGCATCCCAGGAAGGTATCCATCAACAGAATATTGTTTTAATTGGAATCTGATATAATGTATACTTCTGCAGAAACTAAAATTTGTAGAGCCACATATATTTAATTGCAGTCACTATAACAAAATCATTTATCCTTGGGCAACACTTCCAACTCACACAACCCAAAGACCCGCAAGTAATCAGCATAACAGACCCAAGCAAGATGAAAACTTCAAATGTAATCACACCAATGTGATAGCTATACAACAGAACTTTGAATTTCAAGGAAAACAAAGAATATACCCCTTTATAATTTGATTCAGAGGCACAATAAATGCATATTTGGCACACAAAGAGTTTTGAAAGAAACAGCTATAACCGTGCATAAGAATTCACAACAGCTTTATTCAAATGTGCTAGAAGTAAAACAATCGGTTGTTTCATGAAAACAATCGGTTATTTTTCTGAGACAGCAAGAAAATGTTATTTTTCAAAGCTAATCATCTTTCAAAGTGATGGGAAATGCATAATGAAATACATTCATACCTTTGCATTACCTCAACATGTTTAGAAGTTCATTTGGTCTTATGAAGCCAAAAGAATAAGATGAACATATACAACTTACTTTACATAGGCCATGAATTTTGACTTGTCAAGAATTTGAGTAAGGTCTATGCTCTTGAACCATAATAAAAAGCATCACTTTGATTAGTATTCAACATAGCACCTGTTATTAGAAAAGACCCTGCAAAACAGAATTTATGCATATACAAGACAGGTATAGCAGCAGGAGAACAAGGCACACATACAAATCAGTGAAAGTAGTGTTGTAAACCAGTGCATAGATGAAACAATAGTGTGTGCACATGATTATGACAGCAACAGATTAAATCAGAAAAGAGCATTAGTTTTAATGCTATTAAGGCAACCAAAACACACATAAACTTCTCCCTCTATATGGCCAAAAGCATGATTTAAAAGATAATAGGTTTAACCATGCATAAGCAAACTTGGCAGCATTACACAGAGATATCAAAGAAAGAACAATCAGTTGTTCCGAGAAAACAATCAGTTGTTTCGAGAAAATAATCAGTTGTTTCGAGAAAATAATCAGTTGTTTCGAGAAAACAATCAGTTGTTTCGAGAAAACAATCAGTTGTTTCGAGAAAACAATTAGTTGTTTTACTATGACAGCAAAGAAAACATTTTCACAATTTGAAATTACTTTTTAAAGTGATGAAAGATGCAGTACAATGTTTGTTCATACCTCTGCACAGAGAACCCCAATATATTCATCCAAAACGAAGACCTTGTGATGTTCATATGGTTACAAGGCATACTTACAAAATTTGAGTGATGCACACACTCTCCTTATTCTTGAAGATTCTCTTTTAGCCAACCATTCCAGCCTTTATCAAGGATGTCTCTTGTCATTCAAAGAACCCTACTAGATATACAATTGACAGTAGGCACAGAGACAGACTTTGCTCCTGATATATTTTCCCTTTAGCAGTCATTCTTCAAACTCAAAAATGATTCTTGACTACCAAGTATACCTACAAGACAATATTAAGAAGCAAGATTTGGTCCCCTTTTAAATTTGGGTCCATGAGTGTTAGTAGGAATGTTAGGAGGCTTAGGATTTTTAGGAACCCATTTTAAAATCCCTCTTGGAACAAGAATTTTGCGAATTTCGCAGAACCTCACAAAATGGCCCTTTCTCATACAGTAGAAACAACAAACAACCGGTTGTTTCGACAATTTAGCCGGTTCTTTTTCTGGTATAAAAGAAAAGGGTTTTGAAATTTTGTTTTCCTTATTCTGGGGGTAAAAGCCAAGTCCAGATTTTCCAAAGACACATTTCTGTGAAGCAAGCACAGTTTCAAAGTTGGACTTCCCAGATGTAAGTTTATCCAAGGTTTTCAAAAGATAATTAATCTTGCTTTCAAGATTTTCACAATTTTTGCAAAACTTTGAGTCACAACTGCAAGATGAGTTTTTGTAAATCAAATCAAGGTTTTCAAAATCATTCTTTGTATTTTCCAACTCTTCTTCCAGTGACTTGACTCTATTTTCAAGCCAGTTGTTTAAACCTTTCAACCGGTTGTGAGAAAGAGTCAATCGATTAGCTTCTTCATAAGTTTCATTGAAGGCTTCAAGCAATTGAGAATAACTTTCACTTTTATTGGAAGAGAATGCACTTACTTGGCTCGATTCAGATTCTTCTTTTGCCATAAGGCAGACGTCTATCTTGGTTTCTGCAGAAGATGATCCAGTGGAAGATTCTTCCTTGTCTAGCAAGTTACCTCTTGTATTCTTGTGACATTTCTCAAGAGTGTCCCACATTTCTTTTGCTAAGACACACTTTGAAACTTTGAGCAATTCATCAGAATCAAGTGTAAAGACAATTACATTTTTTGCTATACAATCAAGATGCTCTCTTTCCTTCATTGTTAATGTAGAGTTATTTTCAAGCACATGCATGAAGGCATTGTTTGAAATAGCATTCCCAATTTCTTTATCTAGTGACTCAACAAAAAATTTCATTCTTATACATCAAAGCTTATAATTTTCACCACAGAACAGAGGTGGCCTTTTAAAGAGGCACCTTCCCCAAAAACAAACTTGTCAGCCATGTAAAAATATTTTTCAGAAAAAGGAAACTTGAATATTTTTCAAGAACCTAGCTCTTGATGCCAATTGTTAGAATTGATGGCTTAAAACAAGAGAGGGGAGTGAATTGTTTTCGAAAGCTTTTCGTAAATATTTGATTAAGAATGAATCTTTATCAAGCAAACACAGATAAGCAATCAGAGAAGCAATTAAACAATCATACATAGAAAGAGTTGCAGAATTATAACCGATTAAAGTTGCAATTTAACCGGTTATTTTTGTTAACTACATAAGCAGAATCAAACAGTTCATAAACCAAAATAACAATCAATTGAAATTTCGTTTTAATCGATTGTTTATATCAATAGAAGCAATATTCAAACAGTTTTAAGGAGAGAGAGAAAGAGAGAGATTTACACCATGAATTTTATAGTAGTTCACTCAAACCCAGAGCTACATCCAGTCTCAGAACAACCTCTGAGTTTCACTAGTAATCAACAACAAATTACACCAACACACCACAAAGAGGTGATCTTGAAAACCACAAGACCCACTCACCCTTTTTGGAACACCATACACCTCAAGTCAAAACACCCTTCTGACTTGCAGGATTTCACATATACTCACAAGTTTATGAAATTACAACAACAAGAACATGAATAGGAAAAGAAAACACCTTATATTACACAACCCAAGGATTCCTGTGATCATATCTTGCACCAGTGCAAAGCTTAAAAAGCAATCTTGCAAATCTTGAAAAACTTCTTTCAAAAGCACGTATCAATCTCTCTTTCGATTTCAAAACACTTTCGTAAATGTGCTGTAAAATGTTGTATTATTCTTTCATTTTTTTTTGAAAGAAGGTCTATATTTATAGCACTTGAAATCTAGTCATTTGAGGCACATGAACCAACCAAAACAGATTTGAAACAGTTAAAACAATTTTTCAAAAAGTTGTTATACAGACTTACATTTAACCGATTAAAACCATGAGATAATCTGTTAAATGGGTCAAGCTGTTACTTAACACATTCAAAAAGCATTATCAAACCTTTGTGCCAGCTAGGTAAAGAACAACCGGTTATCCCGATAATTCAACCGGTTGTTTTTCTTGGCTTTAGAAAAACACTTTACTTTTAAAAGCTTTGTGCAGGATTTAAGAACTGATCTTTTACATAAATTCTAAACACTCTAAACTACACCCAAACCCAAAAGCAGCAAGGCTTCAAGCTTCATCGGGGATTTGAAACATCAAAGCTCCCATGCTCTACAAGATCAAGGTGCATGAAAACATCAATGTTTTCCAAGTAGACATGAGATTCGGATATCCAAAAATTTTAAGTAAAAAGTGAAGGTGTGTATAAGACAACCTATAAATCCAAGTATGATCAGTAGAGGTGAGTAACAATGTCGTTAGAAGACTAACATGGAAGCAAAAAGTTTTATGAATTTAATTGATTGTTATTGGAGGTTGATTAGTTACATTCAATATTATAAGAATCTTAAGTACTTGTTTGATTAGAAGAGACTAGACACGGGACAAAAGAGATTGGTAAAGTAAAGAGTAAGATTTTAAGTTTGTGTATCATTTGGGGAAGGAAGATTTGGTTGAAATTGCCATGAGAAAGGAGATATTTCATGTATCAGATGTAATGGTTAAAGATTCAAATTAATGGAGTGTTAAGAACAAAGTGGACTGAGATTTCATTATGAAAAGTAAAAGGGGAATTGTGAGGTTTAAGATAAGTTGTTTGTATTTGCACACAACAAGTTAGAGAACATAGTCTAGTATTAAAGTTATAAAAATGATTTAATATGCACCACACATAACTAAGATAATATTTTGAAGAATTTTTGTGATGGTTTAACATAAAGAGTGAGTGGCTCCGTAGGTCTTTGTTTGTCTTACCTATAAAAAAATTGTAGTGAAGTATCAAAGACTTGGGATAATGTTACAACCATTGGATGTGACTAAGTAGAAATAAAGTTCTGTTGTTATGTGTATGGTTCCTTTTCCACAGACAATGAGAGTACATAATGGAATATGGATTTTGGTAGACCGAATAATGAATGATGCATAATTCCTTTTGGAGAAGATGGATGAATTTTTGAGAGATTATTAGTTTTTAGTGAAAGTACTATCTTGAGAAAGGAAATGTTGCTGCAGATGGTTAAAGTCACGAGGAGACATAAGTATCAACACTTAAGATTATATGGTTGGAGTTGAGTGGAAGTTTCAACAATTTAAATTTAGAAGTTGTAGTACATTTGTTATAACTAACGAGTTTCTAGAAGAAGTGAGAGTAAGGAAATTGGTGAAATTTAATTTGAAAATTATTCTAAGATTATTATGTACTGATGAAACTAAAGAGTTCTATATGGAAAACAAATGGTATATTAAAATTTATAAATGTAAGGACCCAGAAAATTTTATTGGAATGAAAGTGTTATATTTAAATAATTTCAGAAGATGTTATTATTTAAAATACAAAGAGCTGGTAAATGAAGTTTCGTAGTAGTCGGTCATCGGACGTCGCCCAACGTCTGGGGTCAGCTGGTAGAGGTCGATCGGCTGGCACGTGGATCAGGAAGAGTAAAGGAAGAAAAGAGTAGTTAAGAAGTCTCCTACGAGATCGCCGTTATTGAAGACAGAGGCGATCTCCGACTTCTCTGGGACATAATCGCCTATCACCTAGAGGAGACATGACCGCCAATCGCCTATGGTGTACGTGATCGACGGGAGTGCACGTAGTACGTAGTCAAGATACTGGATCAACCAGAGTGGGTTCCACAAAACCACACGTATCAAGGTGTGGTTAAGCCTTAGATACGTTGTGCATGCAAAGCTCTATGCTTGAGCATAAGAAGTCATCCTTAGTGTTGCATGCATGGGAGCACGAGGAGTAGTGCTGATCACTCTTGGAAATGTGAAGCTACCGATGTCACCAAGCCATGTGGAGGTAATACCTTGGACGTAACATAGTGGGATGGAGAACCTTCAGCAAGGTATGACGATATGACATCGGTGAGCAGAGTAAGGCGATGTGTTCTCGTCACACACAAGGGCGATAAGAGATCGCCAGCAGGATGAGAGGAACATCGGTCATCAACCAGGATGGGAGACACATCGGTGGTCTGCCAGGCTGAGACATCGGTGGTCTGCCAGGCTGAGACATCGGTGGTCTGCCAGGCTGAGACATCGGTGGTCTGCCAGGCTAAGACATCGGTGGTCTGCCAGGTTGAGACATCGGTTGTCTTCCAGGGTAAGACATCGGTGGTCTGCCAGGGTGAGACATCGGTTGTCTGCCAGTGTGAGGAATCAGTCATCACCGGGATGAGGCACATCAGTCATCGCCGATATGAGAGACACATCGGTCATCTCCCAGGGAGAGACATCGGTCGTCCTCCAGGATGAGGTCTCGGTGGATAGTCATCGCGCGAGAGGTCATCGGTGGAAGGTTATCGCGCGATGTCGAGTTTCACACAGATGAGGTGGGACCCAGGCTCCCAGCATGACACGTCCTGCACGCGCGCCACGTAGACAAAAAGGGTGGTTCAGAATAGTGACCTCAGAGTGTTAGCCTGTGCAGAGGCACACGTAGACGTACTGTTCAGGGCAGCGTGCACGCAAGCTTCCTGCAGAGTGGGTGGTGGCAGCGGCTTTTGTGGGCAAGTTGGTTTAAGATACAAAAACCCACTTCTGAGAGGAAAAAGAACGTTTTCAGTGGTTCAAGAGTGAAAGAGTGAGCTCACCTTTATCCTTCCCTTTTCTCTCCTTCACTCTGCGATTCAGGCCCTATCACGTTCCTGCTTGGCTATCGACGACTGCCATAGAGCACCTGGGAGGTTCTCTGCAAGTTCTACAAACCAGACGCTAAAACAGAGCCAAGGCATCCTTTAAGCTCGGTGGGTTTTGGAGCTCTTGGTGTTTTGCGCAAGTCCGGGTAAGGGAAGCTAGCTTTATTTTCAATAAAAGCCATAGATTTGCTGTTTCTGAAGTGAGGGCGACGTGGTCGCCGGTTTCATATTCTTTTCATGATGTTCTGTTCTTATGTGTTTGGGCGACGTGATCGCCGGTTTTAAATACAGATTTTGAAATCCCCTGTTTTGGACGTGATCGCCGGTTTTGGCGTTGTTTTTCGAACTCCCCTGTTTTAGTGCTGTTTGAAAACTGTTTGAGATTTAAATGTGAAATACATGTGATATTTGAAAATCTGAACCGTGGAATGAATGTTGTTGTGACTGATTCGTTCATTCAGTGTTGTATGATGTATTGATTGTGGTGAATGTGGGATCAAGGCATAGTATTTTCAGGAAAGGAAATACCGTGTAAGATCATGTGAAATGTGTATTGACTAGGGGCCTGTCTAGAAGGAGATATCCTGACTCTGCTGATATAATGGAATCACATAGACGAAGTTATTCAGTTGTGGAGAGTCGAAGGAGGTTCATATGAATGGGTGAGTCGTGTGAAAAAGAACGAGCTCGGCCTGTTATATGAATTAACCCTGTCATACCGGGAGAGTGATGATATTGAGACTATGTATGCGCATGGCTGTGTGGATTTCACAGCGACCCTGTGTGGATTTCACAGTGGTGTGGTATGACAGGTGCAGATCTTTGGGCCTGAGTCAACGCACGAGTCTTCTGGAAGTGGAGTCATGTGTCTATATCTTATGAGTCAGTGGAAAGTCTGACGTGTGAACCATGAATATTGAAAGTAGCAAATAGACACTTGACGAGTATTGTGGAATATGGAAATGTTGATGGTTGAAACTGATCTGGATTATGAATGACGTGAAGATTCATGTTTTCTATTGATTTAAAGTTTCATATTTAAGGTCTTTAAAACATCTAGCTTACCCTTTGTATTGTTATGTGGCTGTTTTCTAAAACCTGTGATGATCGTGTATTTTTGCACGGGAGCAGACGAGGTTGCAGGAAGTAGAGCTCATCAGTGAGTGGTCGCCGGAAGGAGATCGCCTATTTCTATTTCTGTTAGGCGATCACCCCTTTTCTGTTGTCTGATAGGAGATCGCCGTTCTCCGATAGGAGATCGCCTTTGCTGTTAGGAGATCGCCTGTCTTTCTATTTTAATGTAATTTTGTTTACGTTTTTGGAAAATTGACCGAATTTGTATTAAACTCCCTGTGAGGAGAAACTTCATTACATATATATAATTTTATTCACTTCAATCTATTTGTTACCTTTATTTTCATTATATAAATATGAATAGTTTTTGGCGGGATGTTACAATAAACAAAATATGTACGCCAAGGATGAAAAATTGAAGTAGATGGGTCATCTAAGATTCACGAAAGCAAGTTCAATGACATTTAAGTATGATCCAAGGGTATCAAGATTTCAGGAAATTTATTTGGTGACAGGGTACGAAGGAAGATATAGTCAAGTATTTAGTTACTTCTTTATTTGTCAAAAATCAAAGGTCGAACAAATAATGACTAGAAAGTATGTTAACATAGTTTGATATTTCTGGGATGAGAGTGAAATAATATTTCCATGAATTTTATCACCTACTTGTCATATACAGTGAAGAAAAATGACTCTAGGAGTAATATGGGATGGATTAATGAAGACTATGCATGTTCAACCTATGGAAGAGAATGGTATGCTTAAGGTAATGCAAATAATTGGGTGAGCTATGAGGTCTCAGTTTGACAAAAGTGGTGAAGAGGTGCCATTAAATTTTGTAACTAATGTTAAGGAAGTTTATGCTTAGCTGAGTTATGTTTATCTTTTTATAAGGGGGAGGATGAATCCTTTAGCACATGGTATTGGGTGGAGTGAGATGGTGATAGATTTTATTCTTAGTTCTAAGTAGAGTCTCCAATAACTGATGTTGCACGTCCTTCTAAATATGAGAATATTATTGCTCGAAATTGAAGAACAAAATGAGTTAGTGATGTTGACATCCACATATGACCATTAGAAAGTAAAAGAGGTTTTCCCAATAAATATGGGAAGAATTCATTTTGATTTAGTTATACCTATCTCAAGGTTTTACGGATTCCATTTCTTTGGAATTTGGTGTTGCCTATATTAGTATAAGATTAGATTAGATGACATGAGTGTTATTAGAGATATGTTTGTGATGAGGTTGGTGTGAGATGTCTTTGTTCATGTTATACTACAACAAAGTCGTGGATCATTGAGGTAGGTCACATGAAAATTTCTTAGGCAATTTGACAATAACCTTTCAGCAGAAATATTGCAAAATACTCGAAGGTCAGAGGGTTGACCTAGATCGTTTATTTAAGATGGAGGAAAAAGATATTAAAGCATTCATTGATATGCACCAGGAGGAAGTTAGTCAAGTAAAAAAAAAACAGTGTATTTTTCATCACTTCGGTTATCAGCAGTTGTGAGCCGAATTTTGATGACTATGATGATTGAAGACATCTTTGACCAGGCAGACATCTGATGCAGATAAATGAAGAAGACCTTTATATTTTTCTATGAATAATCATGATTTTTTGGGAGTTATGTCACTCCTTGGTGTAAAAAGAGCAATCTTATCTAAGAAGATGACTTCAAACTTCATAGGTCTTTACTAGATTCTCAAGAGAATATGTTCTACTACTTATAAACTTATTTTGTCTCTTTCGTTAACCAAGATCCATTATGTCTTTCGTGTATCCTACCTAAGGAAATACAAATAATTGGTCACAATCATCTTCTAGATTCTGATTTAGTTAACTAAAAAAAAAAAAACTCTCTATTAAAGTGAAGTTAGTTAAAATTTTTGGTTCTCAAGTAAAGTAAAACATCACCATAGTCAAAGTATTGTGAAATCTCATATGATGACTTGAAAAATAAAAGAGGAGATAAAAGAATAATATCCTAATATTTCTTGGTAAGCTAATTTTTGAGGACAAAAATTTTTGTAGTTGAAGATAATGTAAGAAATCATAAAGTATAAAAAAAATATAAAAAAAAAACCTAGACCAATCACATGCTTTAAGTGACTGTAAGAAATCGTAAGGCATAATGAAAGAACAAAAACACCGCAGACCCCATCTCTCCCATTTCTCTTCTCTCCCTTCTCTCTTCAATTTCTCTTCCATAACTCATTTATTTCAAAATCTGATCACACCCGACAGTAGCTGAGGAGTCAGGCTACATTTCTGCCCGATCAGATTTTCAAACAAAGTAAGCTCATTTTTATTCTAAAGTTCTTTTATTATCTGTTTTTATCTATGATTTAGTCATCAATATTAGGGGGATCAGTTGATAAAAGTGTTTCTCTCAACTTGATTAAGCTCATAATAAAATTTGCTAATGTTTGGATAACTTATTTTAGATCCCTAGATTTTAAAGTGGTTCTCCTACCAGAACAGGAATTTCCTAAATTACAAGTAAGGGATGCTAACTTTAATTTTTAATAGCACCCTGTAAGGACCTAGAAACTTTAATTGGAATAAAAATATTATATTTAAATAATTTCAGAAGATGTTATTATTTAAAATACAAAGAGCTGGTAAATGAAG
The DNA here is from genome assembly GCA_013389735.1 of Phaseolus lunatus. NCBI lineage: Eukaryota > Viridiplantae > Streptophyta > Magnoliopsida > Fabales > Fabaceae > Phaseolus > Phaseolus lunatus. Next base: position 29,468,616 of record CM023858.1, on the reverse strand, counting down.
TTTCGTAGTAGTCGGACCTCGGACGTAGCCCAAGGTCTGGGGTCAGCTGGTCGAGGTCGGTCGGCTGACCATTGTATTAACCAAGTAGTCAGGTGCGATGACTTTATCGTGAGGTAATCACGTGGATGTGCTCGAGGAAGACATGTGGATCAAGAAGAGTAAAGGAAGAAAAGTGTAGCTAAGAAGTCTCCTACGAGATCGCCGTTATTGAAGACGGAGGCGATCTCCGACTTCTCTGGCACATAATCGCCTGTCGCCTAGAGGAGATGTAAGGACCTGAAAAATTAAATTGGAATAAAAGAGTTATATTTTAAATGAATTCTAAGTATGTTTTTATTTAAAATAAAAAGGGAGGAAAAGTTAAGTTAGAAGGCTACGAGGTCGCCGGTCGCCTGCTACACATGAGCGCCAGGTGGACGTCGCCAGGGCGCGAGAGGCATGCAGGCATCGCGCGGGCGCGAGAGGCATGCAGGCATCGCGCGGGCGCGAGAGGCATGCAGGCATCGCGCGGGCGCGAGAGGCATGCAGGCATCGCGCGGGCGCGAGAGGCATGCAGGCATCGCGCGGGCGCGAGAGGCATGCAGGCATCGTGCGGGCGCGAGAGGCATGCAGGCATCGCGCGGACGCGAGAGGCATGCAGGCAGCGCGCGGGCGCGAGAGGCATGCAGGCATCGCGTGGGCGCGAGGCATGTGGACGTGGTCAAGGCGCGAGAGTTATGAGGGCGTCGCCAGGGAAGACATCGGTCGTCCCCCAGAGGAAGACATCGGTCGTCTTCCAGGGCGAAGGAGACATCGGTCGTTCGCCAGGATGAGTCAGCAGTGGAAAGTTATCGCGCGACGTCGAGTTTCACACAGAGAAGGTAAGACCCAGACTCCCAGCATGAAGCGTAGGGCATGCGCGCCACGTAGACAAAAAGGGTGGTTCAGAATAGTGACATCAGAATGTTGGCATGCGCGGGAGACACTCGCGGTCGTACTGTTCAGAGCAGTGGCTGGCATGCACAAGCGACAACAGTGGCAGTACTGTTCAGAGCAGTGGTTGGCATGCACCAGAGACAACAGTGGTCGTACTGTTCAGGGCAGTGGTTCTCAGACTTCTCTGCAGAGTGGGTGTAGCAGCTGCTTTTGATGGATAAGTTGGGTTAAGATGCAGAGACTCACTGCGGAGAGGAAGGAAAAACGTTGCAGCTTTCAAAGAGAGATAGAGCGAGTTACCTCCCTTCTCCTCCAGATATCTCCTTCGCGCTGCGATTCTAACACCTTCACACGAGAGTACGACGAGCGACAGCCACCATTAGAGCACCTGGGCAGTTCTCTGCAAGTCCTTCAACCAGACGCGAAAACAGAGCCAAGGCGTTCTTCAAGCTTTGTTGAGTTTCGGAACTCTAGGTGTTTGCGCAAGTCCAGGTAAGGGAAGCTAGACTTCTTTTTTAATACAAGCCATAGATTAGCTGTTTCTGAAGTGAGGGCGACGTGGTCGCCAGTTTCCTGTTTCTTTTCGCAATGCTCTGTTCTATGTGGTTGGGCGAGGTGGTCGCCGGTTTTAAATACGGACTTCGAACTTCCCTGTTTTTGATATTGTTTGAAGCTGTTTGAGATTTAAATGTTAAATACATGTGATATTCGAGAATATGAACCTTTGAAATGACTGTTGCTGTGGTTGAAATCATTCTTTGAGTGATGTGTGTAATGTCGTGATTGTGGGATCAAGACATAGTATTTTCAGGAAAGGAAATACCGTGTTGAGATTTGGTTATGAAGTGTATTGATCTGTGAGTATCCTGTGAATGAGGCGATCCTGACTCTGCTGAGATAATGGAATCATATAGAGGAAGTTATTCAGTTGGTGAGAGTCGAAGGAGGTTCATACGTATGGGTGAGTTGTTCAAGAGGGAACGAGCTCAGCCTGTTATATGGATTAACCCTGTCATACTGTGAAAGTGATGATATTGAGATTATGGTTATGTGCACAGCTGTGGGAACTTTACAGCAATGAAGTATGACAGGTGCAGGTCTCTGGATGCTAAGTTCAATGCATGAGTCTTCCGGAAGTAGTGTCAAGTGTCTTGTGTGTTGAGTCAGTGGTGGTCTGACATGTGAAATGAGGAACTTGAAGTGATAGACACTTGATGCAGTATTGTGAAAATGAATAACTCTTGTGAATATTGTGAAATGTGTGATTTCTGGGTGACCAGGTGCAGAGTATGAGAAACTTGATAACTTTACGTGAATGTCTTGAAATTGTTTACCTTGATTTTATTTAAGTATTCTTATTTAAACTCTCTTTAAAATATCTAGCTTACCCTGCGTGTTTTGCTCGTTGGCTGTTTTTCTCTTAAAACTGTGATGATCGTGTATAATTTACACGGGAGCAGATGATCTTCCAGGAAGTAGAGCTCCTTAGTGAGTGGTCGCCGGAAGGAGATCGCCTGATTTCTGTTCTGGTAGCCGATCGGCTGTTTTGGGTCCTCTGATAGGAGATCGGCCTCATCCGATAGGAGATCGGTCCTTTCCGATAGGAGATCGCCTGCTTTGTTCTTTTACTGTATTTTGTTTATGTTTCTGGAAAATTTGACTGAAGTTGTATTAAAACTCCCTGTGAGGAGAAACTACATTTCATATATATAATATTTTGTTCACTTCAATCTATTTGTTACCTTTATTTTCATTATATACATTTGTATAGTATTTTGGCGGGATGTTACATTAATGGTATCAGAGCAGTTCGTCCTTAGGATGACCTGAGGGCTGTGGATCCATTATGTTTCTTCTGCTCATGAAATTTATTTGAGTTTAAAATAACAACTATAGTGAAAAGTTTTCAAACGTTTTTGTATTGAGATTTTGTGTGTGCTTTGGTGAATATATGTTATAACTGAAAATCTTAGTGTTAAGAATGAGAAGGTCTTGATAAAGTAGTGAGGGTGCACACTCATAACTGAATCGAGATGAGTCTCAATCTTAATTCCAAAGGTTTGATGTTTAGCATATATTGAATTCTGGTGTGAGCTATTTCATTCCCTTGAGTGTCTTTGTAATTGATTGAAAATGGTTGATTGGATTGATGACTGCATACCAGTAGTTGTGCTGGTGTTATGCTTGATGTTATAAGCATTATGATTCTGTTGATGAGCTCAAATTCTTAATGATTTTGAGATGCTGACCTTTGTAAGGTCTAGCTGTTACCCCCTTGAATGAATTGATTTCTTATCGATCTCATTCTTTTAGTTGTAGGGAAATATAGGAATCTTATAGTTTCAAAATCTGAAAACGAAGGTGATGGCACGTAGACCTTCTACCCCTCCCCAACCTTCTTCAGAGATGGGTCAGATCGCCAGGGCCATGGAGGTGATGGCAACTGCCATCCAACAGTAGAATACGGTAATGGCCCAGATTCATCAGACTGTAATGAATCATTTGGAAACTACTGGATCGGCTGCAACAGCTTCCCATGTCAATCAGCCTCGGGAGCAGATGGGAATGACCGAGTTCATGAGGCACAACCCAACCCAGTTCCGTGGGAACGTTTCTCCGAACCAACCAGATCAGGGGATCAGAGAGTTCCATGCCTTAGTGCAGAAGGCAAAGAGGGTGGAGACCCTGGAGAGGGGTGGTTCCAGGGTAATCAGATCACACCCAGGGGGTCCCTCCAGTGGGAAAGCCAAGGTACAGCACCCACGAAGCAAGCCTTATGCGAGACCTCCCCCACATCGGGTAGGAGCAGTTCCGCCCCAGTTTCAGCAACAACAACCATGGAAACCAAGATGTTTCCGTTGTGGTGGATCACAGAACGTCAAAGTGTGCCCCAAGGGGAATTCAGGGAGAAGATGCTACATCTGCCGAAAGACGGGACACGTTGCTAGAGATTGTCCTGCCCAGAATAGAATGACTCAACCCAGTGGATCCCAACAGTTGTGGAATGGAGGCAGTCGACCTCAGGCAGCAGGGAGAGTGTTTGCCATGTCTGGAGTTGAGGCATCTCAGTCAGGTAACTTAGTACCGAGTGTTACTCTATAGCTGGTAGATGCGTTAGAATTTTGTTTGATTCTAGAGCGACACACTCCTTTGTGTCAAGCTTGTGTGTAGCCGAGTTGGGCCTTCTAGTGAAGGGGTCACCTTTCAAACTGTTGGTCTCTACACCTGCGTCAGGACAGGTGTTGACCTCTACAGTTTCCCCTGAATGTCCAGTGATAGTAGAGGGACGCAGATTCAAAGTGAACTTGATCTGTCTACCTCTTCAGGACCTGGATGTTATCCTGGGAATGGATTGGCTAGCTGCCAATCACGTTCTCGTAGTCTGCGGTAGTTAGAAATTAGCGTTTCCAGATCTCCAAGAGTCAGATGGCGAGGTGCTTCGTGAATCCTAGCTCAGTTGGGAGTGAAGAATGAAGAGGACGTAAGTCGGATACCTTGGTGAAAGATTTCATGGATGTAATTTCAGAAGAAATATCTGGATTACCTCCTGAGAGAGAAGTGGAATTCTCTATTGATTTTGGTACCTGGGGCTGGACCAGTGTCAATGGCACCTTACAGGAGGGCTCCAGCCGAGTTGGAAGAGTTTACCTATAATAACGGTGATCATGCTGGCATTGGGATGGCAACGTATGAAGCTTTGTATGGAAGGAAATGCAGAACTCCTTTGTACTGGTACCAGGAAGCAGTATTGGTTGAACCAGAGTTGATTCAGCAGACGACCGAGAAGGTGCAGATCAGGGATGACTTGTCCTTTGAAGTGAAACCAGTCAGGATTGACGATAGGCAAAGTAAGCAGCTCAGAGGCAAGACCATCAACATGGTGAAAGTGGTGTGGGATGAGCGATCGGGTGATTCAACTTGGGAGTTAGAAGAACCCATGAGAGAAGCCTATCCATACCTCTTTTCCTTGTAATTCAATTTTCGAGGACGAAAATTTTTCTTGTTAGGGAGAATGTAAGGACCTGAAAAATTAAATTGGAATAAAAGAGTTATATTTTAAATGAATTCTAAGTATGTTTTTATTTAAAATAAAAAGGGAGGAAAAGTTAAGTTAGAAGGCTACAAGGTCGCCGGTCGCCTGCTACACATGAGCGCCAGGTGGACGTCGCCAGGGCGCGAGAGGCATGCAGGCATCGCGCGGGCGCGAGAGGCATGCAGGCATCGCGCGGGCGCGAGAGGCATGCAGGCATCGCGCGGGCGCGAGAGGCATGCAGGCATCGCGCGGGCGCGAGAGGCATGCAGGCATCGCGCGGGCGCGAGAGGCATGCAGGCATCGCGCGGGCGCGAGAGGCATGCAGGCATCGCGCGGGCGCGAGAGGCATGCAGGCACGCGCGCGGGCGCGAGAGGCATGCAGGCATCGCGCGGGCGCGAGAGGCATGCAGGCATCGCGCGGGCGCGAGAGGCATGCAGGCATCGCGCGGGCGCGAGAGGCATGCAGGCATCGCGCGGGCGCGAGAGGCATGTAGGCATCGCGCGGGCGCGAGAGGCATGCAGGCATCGCGCGGGCGCGAGATGCATGCAGGCATCGCGCGCGTGCGAGAGGCATGCAGGCATCGCGCGGACGCGAGAGGCATGCAGGCAGCGCGCGGGCGCAAGAGGCATGCAGGCATCGCGTGGGCGCGAGGCATGTGGACGTGGTCAAGGCGCGAGAGTTATGAGGGCGTCGCCAGGGAAGACATCGGTCGTCCCCCAGAGGAAGACATCGGTCGTCTTCCAGGGCGAAGGAGACATCGGTCGTTCGCCAGGATGAGTCAGCAGTGGAAAGTTATCGCGCGACGTCGAGTTTCACACAGAGAAGGTAAGACCCAGACTCCCAGCATGAAGCGTAGGGCATGCGCGCCACGTAGACAAAAAGGGTGGTTCAGAATAGTGACATCAGAATGTTGGCATGCGCGGGAGACACTCGCGGTCGTACTGTTCAGAGCAGTGGCTGGCATGCACAAGCGACAACAGTGGCAGTACTGTTCAGAGCAGTGGTTGGCATGCACCAGAGACAACAGTGGTCATACTGTTCAGGGCAGTGGTTCTCAGACTTCTCTGCAGAGTGGGTGTAGCAGCTGCTTTTGATGGATAAGTTGGGTTAAGATGCAGAGACTCACTGCGGAGAGGAAGGAAAAACGTTGCAGCTTTCAAAGAGAGATAGAGCGAGTTACCTCCCTTCTCCTCCAGATATCTCCTTCGCGCTGCGATTCTAACACCTTCACACGAGAGTACGACGAGCGACAGCCACCATTAGAGCACCTGGGCAGTTCTCTGCAAGTCCTTCAACCAGACGCGAAAACAGAGCCAAGGCGTTCTTCAAGCTTTGTTGAGTTTCGGAACTCTAGGTGTTTGCGCAAGTCCAGGTAAGGGAAGCTAGACTTCTTTTTTAATACAAGCCATAGATTAGCTGTTTTTGAAGTGAGGGCGACGTGGTCGCCAGTTTCCTGTTTCTTTTCGCAATGCTCTGTTCTATGTGGTTGGGCGAGGTGGTCGCCGGTTTTAAATACGGACTTCGAACTTCCCTGTTTTTGATATTGTTTGAAGCTGTTTGAGATTTAAATGTTAAATACATGTGATATTCGAGAATATGAACCTTTGAAATGACTGTTGCTGTGGTTGAAATCATTCTTTGAGTGATGTGTGTAATGTCGTGATTGTGGGATCAAGACATAGTATTTTCAGGAAAGGAAATACCGTGTTGAGATTTGGTTATGAAGTGTATTGATCTGTGAGTATCCTGTGAATGAGGCGATCCTGACTCTGCTGAGATAATGGAATCATATAGAGGAAGTTATTCAGTTGGTGAGAGTCGAAGGAGGTTCATACGTATGGGTGAGTTGTTCAAGAGGGAACGAGCTCAGCCTGTTATATGGATTAACCCTGTCATACTGTGAAAGTGATGATATTGAGATTATGGTTATGTGCACAGCTGTGGGAACTTTACAGCAATGAAGTATGACAGGTGCAGGTCTCTGGATGCTAAGTTCAATGCATGAGTCTTCCGGAAGTAGTGTCAAGTGTCTTGTGTGTTGAGTCAGTGGTGGTCTGACATGTGAAATGAGGAACTTGAAGTGATAGACACTTGATGCAGTATTGTGAAAATGAATAACTCTTGTGAATATTGTGAAATGTGTGATTTCTGGGTGACCAGGTGCAGAGTATGAGAAACTTGATAACTTTACGTGAATGTCTTGAAATTGTTTACCTTGATTTTATTTTAAGTATTCTTATTTAAACTCTCTTTAAAATATCTAGCTTACCCTGCGTGTTTTGCTCGTTGGCTGTTTTTCTCTTAAAACTGTGATGATCGTGTATAATTTACACGGGAGCAGATGATCTTCCAGGAAGTAGAGCTCCTTAGTGAGTGGTCGCCGGAAGGAGATCGCCTGATTTCTGTTCTGGTAGCCGATCGGCTGTTTTGGGTCCTCTGATAGGAGATCGGCCTCATCCGATAGGAGATCGGTCCTTTCCGATAGGAGATCGCCTGCTTTGTTCTTTTACTGTATTTTGTTTATGTTTCTGGAAAATTTGACTGAAGTTGTATTAAAACTCCCTGTGAGGAGAAACTACATTTCATATATATAATATTTTGTTCACTTCAATCTATTTGTTACCTTTATTTTCATTATATACATTTGTATAGTATTTTGGCGGGATGTTACAGGAGACATGACCGCCAATCGCCTATGGCGTACGTGATCGACGGGAGTGCACGTAGTATGTGGTCTAGATACTGGATCAACCAGAGTGGGTTCCACAAAACCACACGTATCAAGGTGTGGGTTAAGCCTTAGATACGCTGTGCATGCAAAGCTCTATGCTTGAGCATAAGAAGTCATCCTTAGTGTTGCATGCATGGGAGCATGAGGAGTAGTGCTGATCTACTCTTGGAAATGTGAAGCTACCGACGTCACCAAGTCATCTGGAGGTGATACCTTGGATGTAACATAATGGGAGGATGAACCTTCAGCAAGGTGTGACGATGTGACATCGGTGACCAGAGTAAGGCGATGTGTTCTCGTCACACACAAGGGCGATAAGAGATCGCCAACAGCATGAGAGGAACATCGGTCATCAACCAGGATGGGAGAGACATCGGTGGTCTGCCAGGGAGAGACATCGGTGGTCTGCCAGGGTGAGACATCGGTTGTCTGCCAGTGTGAGGAATCAGTCATCACCGGGATGAGGCACATCAGTCATCGCCGGTATGAGAGACACATCAGTCGTCTCCCAGGGAGAGACATCGGTCGTCCTCCAGGATGAGGCCTCGGTGGATAGTCATCGCGCGAGCGGTCATCGGTGGAAGGTTATCGCGCGATGTCGAGTTTCACGCAGATAAGGTGGGACCCAGGCTCGCAGCATCAGACGTACTGCACGCGCGACACGTAGACAAAATGGGTGGTTCAGAATAGTGACCTCAGAATGTTGGCCTACGCAAAGTCACGCGTGGCCGTACTGTTCAGGGAAGCGTACACGCAAACTTCCCTGCAGAGTGGGTGGTGGCAGCGGCTTTTGTGGACAAGTTGGTTTAAGATTTAAAAACTCACTTCTGAGAGGCAAAGAAGGTGTTGTGGTTCAAGAGTGACAGAGTGAGTGAGTGAGTTACCTTCATCCTTCTCTTTTCTCTCCTTCGCGCTGCGATTCAGGCATCCTCAAGCACCAGTGCGACGAGCGACGACTGCCCTTGGAGCACCTGGGAGGTTCTCTGCAAGTTCTACAAACCAGACGCTAAAACAGAGCCAAGGCATCCTTTAAGCTCGGTGGGTTTTGGAGCTCTTGGTGTTTTGCGCAAGTCCAGGTAAGGGAAGCTAGCCTTATTTCCAACGAAAACCTTATAGTAGATAATTGAGATGATGGGGCGACGTGGTCGCCGGTTTTCAACTGTTATTGTATAATCCCCTGTTTTTGAACGAGATCGCCGGTTTTGGCGTTGTTTTTCGAACTCCCCTGTTTTTGGTGTTGTTTGAAACTGTTTGAGATTTAAATGTGATATTCGAAAATCTGAACCTTGGCATGAGTTTTGCTGTGACTGGAATCGTTCATTAAGTGTTGTATGACGTGTGAATGTTGTGAATGTGGGATCAAGGCATAGTATTTTCAGGAAAGAAAATACCGTGTAAGATCGTGTGTAATGTGTATTGACTAGGGGCTTGTCTAGAAGGAGATATCCTGACTCTGCTGATATAATGGAATCAAATAGATGAAGTTATTCAGTTGTGGAGAGTCGAAGGAGGTTCATATGAATGGGTGAGTCGTGTGAAAAAGAACGAGCTCGGCCTGTTATATGAATTAACCCTGTCATACCGGGAGAGTGATGATATTGAGATTATGTATGCGCATGGCTGTGTGGATTTCACAGCGACCCTGTGTGGATTTCACAGTGGTGTGGTATGACAGGTGCAGATCTCTAAGCCTGAGTCAACGCACGAGTCTTCCGGAAGTAGTGTCAAGTGTCTTGTGTGATGAGTCAGTGGAAGTCTGACGTGAGAAATGAGGAACATTGAAATTGATAGACACTTGATGCATTATGTGAATTGAAAGACTTTTGAGGAATTGTGAAATATGTGATTTCTTGATGGTTGTGTGATATGAATGAGGAAGTGATGGACTTTTGTGAATGTTTAAAAAGGCTGATCTATGTTGGTTGTCCAGTTCATAATTTAAAGTTTAAAAATATCTAGCTTACCCTTTGTATTGTTATGTGGCTGTTTTCTCTTAAAACTGTGATGATCGTGTATGTTACACGGGAGCAGATGATCTTCCAGGGAGTAGATCTCCTCAGTGAGTGGTCGCCGGGAGGAGATCGCCTGTTTCTGTCTCTACATGGTGATCGCCTGTTTTCTGTTCTGATAGCAGATCGGCTGTTTTGGGTCTTCTGATAGGAGATCGCCTGTTTTGTCCTTTTCATGCTGTATTTGGTTTTTATTTCGAAACAATTGATGGAATGTATTAAAACCCTATAAGAGGGACGTCTCTTTTTGAATACGATGTACGGGATGATGTATTTTCAATATCTAATACATATGTTGATTTTATAAATTTAATATCTACGCTTTATTCTATTATATAAATAGGAAAAGGTTTTGGAGGGATGTTACATTAATGGTATCAGAGCAGTTCGTCCTTAGGATGACCTGAGGGCTGTGGATCCATTGTGTTTCTTCTGGTCACAAAATTTATTGGAGTTTTAAATAACAACTATAGTGAAAGGTTTTCAAACGTTTTTGTATTGAAATTTTGTGTGTGCTTTAGTGAATATATGCCCTAACTGAAAATCTTAGTATTAAGAATGAGAGGGTCTTGATAAAGTGGTGAGGGTGCACACTCATAACTGGATCGAGATGATTCTCAATCTTAATTCTAAAGGTTTGATGTTTAGCATATATTGAATTCGGGTGTGAATTATTTCATTTTATTGAGTGTTTTTAGTAATTGATTGAAAGTGGTTGTTTGGATTGATGGTTGTATACCAGTAGCTGTTCTGGTGTTTTGCTTGAGGTTTTGAGTATTATGATTCTGTTGATGAACTCAAATTCTAAATGACTTTGAGATGTTGACCTTTGTAAGGTCTAGATGTTACCTCCTGAATGAATCGATTTCTTATCGATCTTATTCTTATAGTTGTGGGGGGGATATAGAAACCAATAGTTTCCTAATCTTCTACAGAGAAGAATGGCTCCTAGACAGCCTACCCCTCCCAAACCTTCTGCTGAAATGGGCCAGATCGCCAGGGCCATTGGGATGATGGCGAGTGCCATCCAGCAGCAGAGTACGGCGATGTCTCAGAATCACCAAGCTACGCTACAGCATTAGGAGACCGCCAGATCGGCTGCAACAGCCCCCAACGTCGGTCAGCCTCAGGAGCAGATGGGACTGACCGAGTTCATGAGGCACAACCCACCCAAGTTCAGTGGGAATGCTACCCCTAATCAAGCAGATCAGTGGGTCAGGGAGTTGGAGAAAATCTTCAGGGCGACCTCCTGCCCTGAAGATAAGAAGCTGGTATTCGCCACATATCTTCTGTCTGGAGAAGTTGAGCTCTGGTGGATGGGAACTCAGCAGATGATGGAGGCCCGAGAGGAAGTGTTGGATTGGGAGAGCTTCAGGGTAAGGTTCCTGGAGAAACACTTCCCAGACAGCGCAAGGTTTGTGAAGGAAGCTGAGTTCCTAAAGTTGGAGCAGGGGGATATGTCTGTGAACGCCTATGCTGCTCGGTTTGAGTACCTCGCCCGATTCTATACCCAGGCGACCTCCGAGGCCTGGAGGTGTAGGGAGTTTGAAGAGGAACTGAAGCATGAGCTGAAGAAGACCATATCCCCGATGTGCATAAGAGAATTTCACACCTTAGTGGAGAAGGCGATGATGGTGGAGGCACTGGAGAAGAGTGACTCTCGGGTGATCAGGTCACACCCAGGGGGTTCTTTCAGTGGGAAGGCCAAGGTGTAGCACCCACAAAGCAAGCCTTATGCGGGACCTCCACCACATCGGGCAGGAGCAGTTTCGCCCCAGTTCCAGCAGCAACAAACATGGAAACATAGATGTTTCACGTGCCAAAAGATGGGGCACATATCTAGAGATTATCCTAGCAGAAATAGGATGACTCAATCCAGTGGTTCCCAACAGATGAGGAATGAAGGCAGCAAACCTCAGGCAGCAAGGAGAATGGTTGCCATGACAGGAGCAGAGGTGCCTCAGTCAGGTAACTTGGTGGAAGGTGCTTCGTGAATCCTAGCTCGGTTGGGAGTGAAGAATGAAGAGGACGTAAGCAGGACACCTGTGGTGAAAGATTTCATGGATGTATTTCCAGAAGAAGTACCTGGATTACCTCCTAAGAGAGAAGTGGAATTCTCTATTGATTTGATACCTGGAGCTGGACCAGTGTCAATGGCTCCCTACAGAATGGCTCCAGCTGAGTTGATGGAATTAAAGAAGCAAGTGTAAGTCAGATTTAGTTGTACCAAGGTTTAGTTTCAGCTACATATAAGTTATGGAGAGTAAATAAGCAGTATGTTGAAGGTTTAAAGACTTAAGCATGTGTATCCATGGGAAGTACCAGAGTTAAGTTCCAAGAATGAAAGAATGAATTTTCTTTTATTTGAAGCTTGGAAGATGTTTATGTCGATGAAACAGCATGAGATGACTCTAGCTTAACCACAAGCTTAAAAGGAAAGATGAGATATTGTATTTATGTCCAAAGTTCAATTAGACAGAGAAATTGCTGAAAAATACTAGGTAGAGAAGTTACTGGGATAAGAGAGAAAGCTTCACGCAGAATGGATGCTGCTTTGTTGATCGTGATTTGGAAGATGAGTATGGAAATGGTGGGTTGAGATTTGAGTCTCCTGAACTTGGCAAATGAGGATGCAGTTCTGCCTGTGAACGTAGAAGGGAAGGAGGTAATGGCTATGGATAGAATAAGGGTAAGCCGTGTTATGATGATGTTGAGTTCTTCTAGCAATGTTAGTAAATTGCAGAAAGTTGGAGGTGGAAGCAGAAACTTCCTGTGCCTTGTGTTTCTAATGGGATGGGATTTGCAGCTAATCCTTTAGATGGGCAGTTGTGGTGGTCAGCGTTACGTTTCCGATCTTAGAAACAATGCTGCATTGTCAGCTGTATCTGTTCTTCCAGGTCGGTGCTAGTATAGGGGTACTCTGGCGTGATGGTGGCGTTAGAGAATGCTGATTTAGATGAAAAATCTGGAGTGTGTCTCCAAGGCTGCTGGAGGTCCAGTACGATGAGTTGCTTGATAAAGAGGGACCACAGAAACTAGAGGAATGGGTCCCTTCGTCTAGAGTGGCAGCTACTGATTAATTGGGTATGCAATGTTCAGACCGCTTAACAGTCAAGCCATGCTCTCCTGAACGCCATTCAGGTCGCCCTCTTGAGTTGAATCAGCAGTGTATGCCTGGTGGTATGATGGGTGGCGGGAAGGTGTTGTGACTGCAGCTAATGTCAGTAGTAGATGGATCTTCGTCGGATTGCTCTACCTTAGAAAGTGAATCATCATCCATCCCCAAAGTTGAAGTTGCTAAGAAGGTGAGCAAGAATCGTTTGGTTGGGAAACCCTTGTGGATCTGGAAAATATGAAGGGAATAACTTTGAGGGAGCCACTCTATGTCGCTCATGAGGACAAGGATAATAACTCTTGTAGAGGCAGTGATGATGTTGACAATGAGGAGAAGACCTTTGGAGTTGTAGTTGGAGATCATGCATTTATGAAAGTGACACCGACCAAGGGTGTAGGACGAGCTATCAGATCAAAGGAGCTGTTGTAAGGACCTGTAAAATTGAATTGGAATAAAAAGGGTTATATATTAAAAGAATTCTATGTATGTTTTATTTAAAATAAAAAGGGAGGAAAAGTTAAGTTAGAAGGCTATTAGATCGCCGGTCGCCTGCTACACATGAGCGCCAGGTGGACGTCGCCAGGGCGCGAGGCATGCAGGCATCGCGCGGGCGCGAGAGGCATGCAGGCATCGCGCAGGCGCGAGAGGCATGCGGGCATCGCGCGGGCGCGAGGCATGCGGGCATTGCCAGAGCGCGAGGCACGTGGACGTGGCCAAGGCGCGAGAGGCATGCGGGCTTTGCCAGGGGGAGACATCGGTCGTCCACCAGGAGATGTCATCGGTGGATAGCCTTCGCGCGAGAGGTCATCGATGGATAGTCTTCGCGCGAGAGGTCATCGGTGGATAGTCTTCGCGCGAGAGGTCATCGGTGGATAGTCTTCGCGCGAGATGTCATTCGGTGGATTGTTTTCGCGCGAGGGGTCATCGACGAAAGATTATCGCGCGACGTCAAGTTGCACACAGAGGGGGTAAGACCCAGACTCCCAGCAGGAAGCGTAGTGCACGCACGCCACGTAGACAAAAAGGGTGGTTCAGAATAGTGACATCAGAATATTGGCATGCGCAGGGGACACTCGCGGTCGTACTGTTCAGAGCAGTGGCTGGCATGCACAAGCGACAACAGTGGCAGTACTGTTCAGAGCAGTGGTTGGCATGCACCAGAGACAACAGTGGTCGTACTGTTCAGGGCAGTGGTTCTCAGACTTCTCTGCAGAGTGGGTGGTGGCAGCTGCTTTTGGTGGATAAGTTGGTTTAAGATGCAGAAAACCCACTGCGGAGAGGAAGAAACGTTGCAGCCTTCAAAGAGAGAAAGAGTGAGTTACCTCCCTTCTCCTCCAGTTGCCTCCTTCGCGCTGCGATTCTAGCACCTTCACACGAGAGTACGACGAGCGACAGCCACCATTAGAGCACCTGGGCAGTTCTCTGCAAGTCCTTCGACCAGACGCAAAAACAGAGCCAAGGCGTTCTTCAAGCTTTGTTGGGTTTCGGAACTCTAGGTGTTTGCGCAAGTCCAGGTAAGGGAAGCTAGACTTCATTTTCAATACAAGCCATAGTTTAGCTATTTCTGAAGTGAGGGCGACGTGGTCGCCGGTTTTCGTTTCATCTTTGTAAAATGCTCTGTTCTTATGTGTTTGGGCGACGTGGTCGCCGGTTTTATATACAGTCTTCGAAATACCCTGTTTTTGAACCAGATCGCCGGTTTTGGCGTTGTTGCGAACTCTCTGTTTTTGGTGTTGCTTTGAAAACTGTTGAGATTTAAATGAGAGATTCGACAATAAGAACCTTGGATTGAGTTTTGCTGTGATTGAAATCATTCCTTTAAGTGTTATGTGATGTGTTGGATGTGGTGAATGTGGATCGAGGCATAGTATTTTCAGGAAAGAAAATACCGTGTAAGATCGTGTAGGATGTGCATTGATCGGTGATGTCTATAATGGGATTATCCTGACTCTCCTGAGATAATGGATTCATATAGATGAGGTTATTCAGGCGTTGAGAGTCGAAGGAGGTTCATATGTATGGGTGAGTCGTGTGAAACAGAACGAGCTCGGCCTGTCATATGGATTAACCCTGTCATACTGTGAGAATGGTGAACTTGAGATTGAGACTGTGTTAATGCGCATAGCTGGTAAACATTACAACTTTGTATGACAGGTGCAGAATCTCTGAGTCTAGTCAATGCACGAGTCTTCCGGAAGTAGGTCATGTGTCTTGTGTGTTGAGTCAGTGGTGGTCTGACGTGAGAAATGAGAAACATTGAATTGATAGACACTTGATGCAGTTTTGTGAAATAGAATGACTCTTGAGAATATTGTGAAATGTGTGATTTCTGGGTGATCAGGTGAAGAGTATGAGAAACTTGATAACTTTACGTGAATATCTTGAAATTGTTTACCTTGATTTTATTTTAAGTATCCTTATTTAAACTCTTTTTAAATGTCTAGCTTACCCTGTGTTTTCGTTTGTGTTGTGGCCTTTTCTTAAACCTGTAATGATCGTGTATAATTTACACGGGAGCAGATGATGTTGCAGGAAGTAGAGCTCTTTAGAAAATTGTCGCTGGAAGGAGATCGCCTGTTTTCTTTTCTGTTGGGTGATCGCCCCTCTTGCTGCTTTATAATAGGAGATCGCCTTTACGAAAGGAGATCGCCCTTCTTATAGGAGAACGACTATATGAAAGGAGATCGCCCTTCTTATAGGAGATCGCCCTTTTTGCCAGGAGATCGCCTATTTGTCTTTTGTATTGTATTTCGTTTACGTTTTTAATGGAGAAGTGATCGTTTGTATTAAACTCCCTGTGAGGAGAAACTTATTTATTTTATATAAAGATTTTGCTCACTTCAATCTATTTGTCACCTTTATTCTCGTTTTATATTTATTTTCAAAGAAATTTGGCGGGATGTTACAGCTGTCTCCTAAGTTAGTCGGGCCATATCAGAGCTTGAGGAGGGTCGGTCTAGTGGCTTATGAAATCGCCCTACCTCCCCAATTAGCAAATCTGCATAATGTCTTTCACGTGTCACAGTTAAGGAAGTATCTTGCAGACCCTAGTCACGTGTTGGAAGTAGACGATGTGCAGATCAGGGATGACTTGTTGTTTGGAGCGAAACCAGTCAGGATTGACGATCAGCAGAGTAAGCAGCTCAGAGGCAAGACCATCGACATGGTGAAGGTGGTATGGGATGACAGATCGGGTGATACAACTTGGGATTTAGAAGAAACCATGAGAGAAGCCTATCCCTACCTCTTTACCTTGTAATCCAATTTTCGAGGACGAAAATTTTTCTTGTTGGGGAGAATGTAAGGACCTAGAAACTTTAATTGGAATAAAAGTATTATATTTAAATAATTTCAGAAGATGTTATTATTTAAAATACAAAGAGCTGGTAAATGAAGTTTCGTAGTAGTCGGACCTCGGACGTAGCCCAAGGTCTGGGGTCAGCTGGTCGAGGTCGGTCGGCTGACCATTGTATTAACCAAGTAGTCAGGTGCGATGACTTTATCGTGAGGTAATCACGTGGATGTGCTCGAGGAAGACATGTGGATCAAGAAGAGTAAAGGAAGAAAAGTGTAGCTAAGAAGTCTCCTACGAGATCGCCGTTATTGAAGACGGAGGCGATCTCCGACTTCTCTGGCACATAATCGCCTGTCGCCTAGAGGAGACATGACCGCCAATCGCCTATGGCGTACGTGATCGACGGGAGTGCACGTAGTATGTGGTCTAGATACTGGATCAACCAGAGTGGGTTCCACAAAACCACACGTATCAAGGTGTGGGTTAAGCCTTAGATACGTTGTGCATGCAAAGCTCTATGCTTGAGCATAAGAAGTCATCCTTAGTGTTGCATGCATGGGAGCACGAGGAGTAGTGCTGATCTACTCTTGGAAATGTGAAGCTACCGACGTCACCAAGTCATCTGGAGGTGATACCTTGGACGTAACATAATGGGAGGATGAACCTTCAACAAGGTGTGACGATGTGACATCGGTGACCAGAGTAAGGCGATGTGTTCTCGTCACACACAAGGGCGATAAGAGATCGCCAACAGCATGAGAGGAACATCGGTCATCAACCAGGATGGGAGAGACATCGGTGGTCTGCCAGGGAGAGACATCGGTGGTCTGCCAGGGTGAGACATCGGTTGTCTGCCAGTGTGAGGAATCAGTCATCACCGGGATGAGGCACATCAGTCATCGCCGGTATGAGAGACACATCGGTCGTCTCCCAGGAAGAGACATCGGTCGTCCTCCAGGATGAGGCCTCGGTGGATAGTCATCGCGCGAGCGGTCATCGGTGGAAGGTTATCGCGCGATGTCGAGTTTCATGCAGATAAGGTGGGACCCAGGCTCGCAGCATCAGACGTACTGCACGCGCGACACGTAGACAAAAAGGGTGGTTCAAAATAGTGACCTCAGAATGTTGGCCTGCGCAGAGTCACGCGTGGTCGTACTGTTCAGAGAAGCGTACACGCAAACATCCCTGCAAGTGGGTGGTGGCAGCGGCTTTTGTGGACAAGTTGGTTTAAGATTTAAAAACTCACTTCTGAGAGGCAAAGAAGGTGTTGTGGTTCAAGAGTGACAGAGTGAGTGAGTGAGTTACCTTCATCCTTCTCTTTTCTCTCCTTCGCGCTGCGATTCAGGCATCCTCAAGCACCAGTGCGACGAGCGACGACTGCCCTTGGAGTACCTGGGAGGTTCTCTGCAAGTTCTACAAACCAGACGCTAAAACAGAGCCAAGGCATCCTTTAAGCTCGGTGGGTTTTGGAGCTCTTGGTGTTTTGCGCAAGTCCAGGTAAGGGAAGCTAGCCTTATTTCCAACGAAAACCTTATAGTAGATGATTGAGATGATGGGGCGACGTGGTCGCCGGTTTTCAACTGTTATTGTATAATCCCCTGTTTTTGAACGAGATCGCCGGTTTTGGCGTTGTTTTTCGAACTCCCCTGTTTTTGGTGTTGTTTGAAACTGTTTGAGATTTAAATGTGATATTCGAAAATCTAAACCTTGGCATGAGTTTTGCTGTGACTGGAATCGTTCATTAAGTGTTGTATGACGTGTGAATGCTGTGAATGTGGGATCAAGACATAGTATTTTCAGGAAAGAAAATACCATGTAAGATCGTGTGTAATGTGTATTGACTAGGGGCTTGTCTAGAAGGAGATATCCTGACTCTGCTGATATAATGGAATCACATAGATGAAGTTATTCAGTTGTGGAGAGTCGAAGGAGGTTCATATGAATGGGTGAGTCGTGTGAAAAAGAATGAGCTCGGCCGGTTATATGAATTAACCCTGTCATACCGGGAGAGTGATAATATTGAGATTATGTATACGCATGGCTGTGTGGATTTCACAGCGACCCTGTGTGGATTTCACAGTGGTGTGGTATGACAGGTGTAGATCTCTGAGCCTGAGTCAACGCACGAGTCTTCCGGAAGTAGTGTCAAGTGTCTTGTGTGATGAGTCAGTGGAAGTCTGACGTGAGAAATGAGGAACATTGAAATTGATAGACACTTGATGCATTATGTGAATTGAAAGACTTTTGAGGAATTGTGAAATATGTGATTTCTTGATGGCTGTGTGATATGAATGAGGAAGTGATGGACTTTTGTGAATGCTTAAAAAGGCTGATCTATGTTGGTTGTCCAAGTCATAATTTAAAGTTTAAAAATATCTAGCTTACCCTTTGTATTGTTATGTGGCTGTTTTCTCTTAAAACTGTGATGATCGTGTATGTTACACGGGAGCAGATGATCTTCCAGGGAGTAGATCTCCTCAGTGAGTGGTCGCCGGGAGGAGATCGCCTGTTTCTGTCTCTACGTGGTGATCGCCTGTTTTCTGTTCTGATAGCAGATCGGCTATTTTGGGTCTTCTGATAGGAGATCGCCTGTTTTGTCCTTTTCATGCTGTATTTGGTTTTTATTTCGAAACAATTGATGGAATGTATTAAAACCCTATAAGAGGGACGTCTCTTTTTTAATACGATGTACGGGATGATGTATTTTCAATATCTAATACATATGTTGATTTTATAAATTTAATATCTACGCTTTATTCTATTATATAAATAGGAAAAGGTTTTGGAGGGATGTTACACACCCTAGACTAGAAGATCTGGATGTGGAGGGGACATGGTCCTAATATTAAATTTCTCTTGCAAGAATATTGTGTGTTTATATATTTTATAGTTTATTTCTATATTATTTAAACATGTAAAAATATTAGATTTTGATGGTTTAGTATTTAAGTTTTGTTTTTTATGTTAAATAGACTTTTGAATGTTGTGGATCACATTTTTAATGATACTATATGATGAAGATGATATGGAATTGAATTCATATATTTGGGATAATGTATGGACTTATGTTGTTTGTGTATTAAGTATTGATGTCTATGTGATAATAAAGATGGGAGAGTTCATACACACCGTGACATATAAGATACACGGCTTGGGTTGTATTAAACTTACCCAGATTCTTTCTCTTGGATTTGCCAGTAATCTTTAGATGAGGTGTTAGTCTTAAATAGGAATTACTTAATACAAGTTTTCCAAAAAGACATCAATTGTTATTCTATTTGTTGAATCAATTGTTATTTTATTTGTTAAATATCCTGAAAGTGTAAATTCGTGAGAGATTTATGTAATTGTTTTATATTAAAATTTGAAAAAAATTGAATAACTAAGAAACTGATCACATAATTTGATTTTTTCTTTTATTAGATATATTATAAAATTTATAAAATTTTATTTTCACTAACTTATTTTTACTTTTTTTATTTTGTTGTGAATTATACTATGTACACGAGCAGATAATCATACATGTAATTTGATTTTCTCTTTTATTAGATATATTATAAAATTTATAAAATTTTATTTTCACTAACTTATTTTTATTTTCATACATGTAATTTGATTTTCTCTTTTCTTAGATATATTATAAAATTTATAAAATTTTATTTTCACTAACTTATTTTTATTTTTTTTATTTTGTTGTGAATTATAATGTACTATATACACGAGCAGATAATCATACATGTGTCAAAAATTCAAAAAATAATTTTTTAAAATATTATTTTGATATGTCATAATTTTATAATAAAAATATTTTTAAAAACTCTAAATTTATATAAAAATCAGTAAAACTTATGTTACATACAATATACAATGTTACAATATTTAGATGTATTTTCTGGTGTAAGTCATAAGAGAGAATAATATTATTTTTTTTTAAATATAATATTTAAGTTCGTAAACTATTTTCCCTCTTTTGAGGTGGAAAAGGTAAACTATTTTCCTTATTTAGATTAGAATAAACTGGATAAAGAAAATAAAGTTAAAGAATAGAAAGTAAAATGATTTAATTAAATAAATAATAGATTTTTAAGAGAATAATATATGTAATTAAAAAAAAATACTTTTATTTTAATAATATTATATTATTTATTTATTTAATAAATAAATAAATATTAATAAAAAAATACACAATTGATTATGTTTTAATTCCTTTTTCTGGTATATGTTCGAATTTTGAATTTTTTTTTTCACCTTCTACTTTTTAAAATCAATTGATTTTGAAAACTTTCCTACTTTTTATTAAAATATGAAGCCGAAAAAACAAATTTGATTTTAAAAAATTAAAAATAACTCAAATTTAAAGAACCAACAAATTATATCTAATTTCATTGATTTAGATAATGATAATAATCTTTAAAACTATATTAAAGTCACATTCTATAATAAAACAGTTTAAAAGATGACATGTTCACAACACTAGTCTTCCCAAAGAAGCAAGTAGAAGCAGCAATTCCTTGGCAGAAAGTTACTTACTCAATACATAATTTCCAACACAAGATGTCAATTACAACTGTTGCAGAAATTGAGACTAAACTTTGGAATGAAACACTAACATCTCAGGAATTCAACACCATACAACAAGTATGTACAAGATAATGAATTATACTGTTGTTACCAAAATTTCTTCTGCTACTTCATATCCATCAGCGAAAATTCTTTTCTTGAGAGAAAAAAAAAACTTGTTAACTGCAATAGAGGTTAAGATCAGGTACATGAAAATGTGATCCCTTAGTCTCCATTGTGCTTGTGTCAAAACGAGTCCTCTTTAAGCACCGAGACTCATCAATCACAGAGGGCACCCCACAGTACATCGAAGGACACTCGAATCCTTTAGCCATTTCCATCAACATCCCCTGCAACTCTTCCAGATCGTAATGCTTTTTCTGCAACACATATATGGTTGGCACATGCTCAATGTTTATTCTTGACACCACTATTCATCAAAACATACTCTGTTCTAAATGCTACTGTTTAATCTTATACAAACAATTATACTTTCTATTCCCATTTGTATTTCCACAAATCTAAACAATCCAGAAGATCATCAGGATTCACAACTAGAGATTTTGTTAAGAAGCATTACCTCTTTCCTCGCTTGAGCCATGAGATACAACATTTCTTCCAAAAAATCAGAAAACCCCTGAAAGTAAAGAAACACACACATAAATCTTTGATGAAGGCAACACAGTAAGAAAAAAAGAACCAAATTTAGATGTACATAAAAGGCAACTCTGAAGCACGCACCTCGTCCCCTTCCTCTTGAGGATCATACAAACCCGCATCATACATAGTTCTTTTCTTACTGTCCGACAACACTGCTCCAATAAATCACAAAGAAATAAGCAACAAAACTTAATGTAGTTCGCACTATCATAATCATTTCAGTGATATAACTTGAGAAAAGGCACACTTTATACTCTTGAGACGCAAGAACTTGAAGCAAACATACCCGAATAGGCTTCTTGAATTTGCTGGAATTTGTGTTTGGCTTCACCCAACAAAGAAGGCGTATTCGTCCACCTATCAGGGTGCCATTGCATAGCTAGCTTTCTGTAAGCACGCTTTATCTCTTCGACATTAGAATCCGAACTAACACCAAGAACGTTATAGTAAGACGACCCTTCTTTACAATACTCCATTGTCGCAATCAACTAATTTACAGAGTCATGAAAAGGAAGTGATTTTGGGTTGTCCTTCTGCTCATGTAATTGCACCCACATGAAAATGAAGGAGGGAATAAGGAAAAAGAAGGCGTAGCGGGTATTTATGATTATCGTAAAAGGGTGGTTCGGGAAATGAATGGTCTAGAAGAAAATAATGAAAAGAGGAAGATGGTTATTCCAAAGCCTGGAATGTTCTTGAAGAAATTGTAGATATTTTGGCCTGAAATTTGATAGAAGAGATATTTTGAGGTGAAAGCTTTATCAAAACGCCACGCTTCGTGTGTTGTCGTTCTCATACTCCTTCCACATGTACATCACTATTTTAATGGCGAGAAGAATCCCACAAACATGAGTTATGGAGAAAAAAAAACTTGTGTAAAACACTTTTCTATGATAAAATTAATTGATTTTTATAATTAATCAATGCATTAAAAGTCATATTAAAAATTAGAGTAAAGTACTTTGGATTACATAAAAGTCTAACATCGTTATAGCCTTTTTATATTTATATATAATTATGTTTAATATTAAAAATTAAATAAAAATATTAATTAAATTAAAATAATATATTTATATTTCTTATTTTTATTATTTATATATAATTATGTCTAATATTAAAAATTAAATAAAACATATTAATTAAACCAAATAATAAGAACTATAATTATTTCATGATAACGTTTCCATATCTAATCAATTGCTACACATTTAATAAACTATTTTGTTCCATATTTGACAAATTACTCCATATTTAAAATTTAAAATTAATAATTATTTTTTATAAAATGGTAGTATATTATTTAAAAAAATAGTTTTCAATTAATTATAAAAATAATTAGTTATTTTTTAAATATAAAAAAAAAAAAGTTCCTTCACTTTCAATTCAAAATCATCCTCCACATATGTCAAATAGTTTAGAAATAATAAAAAATAACTTAATGTCTATAATAATATAATAAAATCAAATATTAATATAAAGATAAAAATAGAAAAAGAATTGACAATAATTAGAGAAGAATTCTCTTTTATATATAAATATAGATATTAATATTTTAAAAATAAAAATAAAAAATAAAAAACTATACGCCAAATTACTTCAATAACAATACAAGTATAAACTTTTTAATAATAGTCGAATTAATTGATGCAATTACTTAACAACTATATAAATAACCTTTTTATGAAAATGATCAAATTAGTTATAACATAAGTTACAGAATTTTTTTTCAGAAAACTTTTATTAGTAGCATTAAATTTATCATAAATTATATATTATTTCTTTTAATAATTATCCCTAAATTCTTGGAATTCCTCAATATATCATTTTTTAGTGTTCTTCTAATTTGAGTTTAAGTTTATTACTCATTAACTTAAGATTATAGTTAAGAGAGTGTAAAAGTTTGAAGAAACTATTATTTAAAGAATACTTAGAGAAGTTGTTGCGAGAAACAAGTAAACACAATACTTGAGAATTTGGCGTGACAATTAAAAATATTTATTTTCATTTTTTAAAATTTAGTAAAACTTGTAATTTCAAATAATTGCACATAGTTTTGGTGGTTAAGACGAATTAGTATAAAATTTGGGTGTTTCTTTTAAGTGTCCATCTCTTTTTAAAAAGCTTTTTATAGTATAACATATTTTTAAGTAAAAGAAAATTCTTAAAAAAAAGTTTTTGAAAACATAATTCAACCACTCTTTTTTTTTTTTTTCTTTTTAACAATTTGTTATTTGAGGGGTTCAAGAAACATGTGATGAAAGAAAAGATAGATCTTAGATGCTAATGGAAGGAATCTTCATGACTAAAAAGCACTTACTAACCCTCCTGCCTATAATAAGGATGACTATGTCTACTGGAAGATATAATGGAAATGTATTTCAAATCTAGGAATTGTAATTTGTGGAAGATCATTACAAAATGGTACATTCTGGTGACCAAACCATAATCAAAGTATATTAAAAAAGCAAAAAATATTATGTTAGATCCAAGTTCAACATTTTGATTGTTTGTTTAAACAACCAAGTATAAAACATATTTTTATATTTTATCATATCATGTTAAACACAAAATATCCAGTCTAGCTAATAAAACACAAGTTTTGTACTGGACCAGAACTTGTACCGCTTAAAGCTCGCTGGTCGGACCTCAGCAATCTCCCTCAAACAGGTCAGCTCAGCACATGGACCTTGTTTGTGTGCCATGTGGTTGGGCTCCAGGTATACGTATATACTAACTCTCATGCATGTGGATAGCATAATCCTCCACAAATAAGACTATCAACAAAGTAAAAAAACGCAATAGACTTAAGGGTGCATCTAGCATACCTAGATCCGTGATAAAGCAAAGTATTAACGCCCGAGCCCAATAACACTAAGGCAACCCAGGTAAAGCTATATGCATGACACGAAATAGCATACGAATGGGTGTGTATTAGTGCGAAGCACATGAACGAATGTTTAGAGGCAGGACCTTGCACCAAGATTACGAGGCTGACCCAATCTGCTTAATGGGCTTAAAGCACGTAACAAATCTGTCATGTATTGATAATCAGTGGCATACGCTTAAAGATAATGATGCTTAAAGATATATATATATATATATATATATATATGATTACTCACATGTTTGTTATAACTGCATATAGATATGTTTGTTAATATCACACATGATTTTCCTGTTATGTGTATATATTTGTTGCACATGAAATACTCTTTGATAGTACTGACCCTAAAAAGATAGGGATGCGCACGTACATATAACAGAAGGAACGCCTACAGTTTCGGACCAGATGAATATGGGTGCCTGTGGCAAGTGGTTTTCTGTTAGAGATATAAGATAATGTGTTGATTTTCGGTTAAGATTTGTTTATCTCAAGTGCAACAAGTACATGACACGCTATAAAAAGGGGCTTCAAGTCTCAGAGGAAGGTACACAATAATGCAATCCTAAATACACTCGTGAATACTAAGATTACTTGTTTTCTTATTCGTTCATTAAGCCCTTACTGACTTGAGCGTCGGAGCGTGACCGGCTGTGAAGGCACCCTTTGTCTCTACAGGTGAAGCATTCAGTAAGCAGAGAAGTGTAGGTTCCAAGGAGACAGATGGTGTCTGAATCAAGCACCAGAGTCAACTGGCGGCTAGTCAACCGGCAAGAACAAGTTTTATGGATGAACAAATGCAAACACTATTTAATATATACTTGGTTTGACAGACACAAGTATTGTGTACATATATCGTGTGATAAGTTCTTTCTTACACAGACGTAAGCAAGTATACTTAGTCAAATAAGTTTTTTTGAACAAACAATAAGTATACTTCGCTTGATAGACACAAGTGTTAAGTTCTTCATAGTACTTGGCAAACTTTAATAAATGCATATTTTATGCTTGAAGGAATTACAACCTTCTTTGGTATTTCAAGAAGATCTCTTAATGCCTTTTCAACATAAAAAATCTCTTGAAGAACGTGTTGAAAGTTGCTTCATGTAAACATCTCTAAAAAAGGTAAGATGTCAACATTGTAAAGATAGACAATTGTGTTAGGCCCTACACTTTGCTCATAGGTGGAAAGAAGTCACCTATCCAAGCATGTAAAGCTCTGCCATGCTCTAGAGATTTTTCCAAACAACGCTACAAGCATTCATTGATAAGTCAAAAGCACTTAATGCATTTTGAAGCCTCAAAGCATGCTCAAACGCAAGAATCAATTATATTAAAAAGAAGACCCTCATAACGACAACAAAAGATATGCAACGACTCTTTTCTTCCAAGATATATATATATATATATATATATATATAGATATATTGAAGATCTTGTTGAAGAAAAACCGATAAATGATGATGAAAAGATCAAGCACTAGATCTTAAGTTTCCAAGTCCTATAAATTGATATTACCTTTCATGAGTCAAGCACCTCAATTTATACGAGAGAGGGCTGAAAATTTTAGAGCTAAAATTTCAAAATTCAATATAAAACTCTCCAATGAGAAGGTGTCAAGTGGACTCATGCTTTCCATGTTTAACTCACCCCTTCCATGCTAAATCCTCTCCATTCCTAGGCTGCCATGTGGATGTCCATGTGCTTCATGCCAGGGTAATTTTAGTCCTCTAATATATCCTATAAATTTTAGGGTTACATTGGGCTCAAAGAAGCCCAATTGTTACCCTAACTAGACCTATTTTACTAATGGCCCAAAAACCTATGCTACTTGGCCCAAATATTTGGTCCAATTATTTTATGCTACTAGGCCCAATACATGACCCATGAAATCCTAAATAACTTTATACAATTTATTTAAACTAAAGCTTGGCCTAAAAATAATGTTGACTAGTCAGCCAAAACTCAGTTTTCTTGTGTTCTTCTGACCAAAACTCCAGTTTATGTTTTGATGAGTTGGATATCTTCTTAGATATGTTTATACATTCCTTCATCCTAGAGTTATCCTCCTTATTGGGCCTACAAAAATAAACAAAAGTCCTATTAAACCCATATTTGTAAATAAATCCATAAACAGATTATAGGTCTTTATCCTCCTTATTATGTAGTTGTGTGTGGCTGGGGGCTCTACCATAAAAAGCACTTCCCTGACCTCCTTAATTAATACTTTTTGCAATGTCAAAAGGGGAGATAGTAAAAAGAAGAAAATAACTCAAGTTAGAAAATAAAGACATCAAGAAATGTTTAACTTGTGGAAGAAACTCATATAAAAGAACTTTGGTGAGAATGAGAGATTCTTCCAATATGATATGTTTAATTGTAAAAATATTAAAAGAACAATAATAAAAGAAAGTAGCTTGAATTAACATTCTGCAACTCTATTATCTACTTGGTTTATTTCACGTGTGCTTACACTACAGTCTATTATTGTTAATTTTGCTTGGGCAACAAGGATGATATATGAGATTATGCTTAGATAAATGAAGGTTATGTTCATCTATACAGTCCAACAAAGTTTGTTATTCCAATTGTTCATATTATGCATTAAATGATCTAGGCGACATATGCACTTAAGTAATTTAGACGATAATAATGATAATCGGTTAAAATTTGATGTGATAGGAAAAGAGCACAAGTATCATTGTGTTTTTAAATTAAATTTCCTTCATAATGAATATTTGTTTCATGAATACATGGTTATCCTCTGTCTGAATATTTGAATATTTGTCTAGGTTTCACAATTTGGAAGTCATTTTTTCCTTCTAGATTGCACAGTCCAAAAGTTATTTTTGACTTTCAATTGCACAATTTGAAAGTCATTTTTGGCTTCCGAATTGCACAATTTGAATGGCATGTTTGGCTTCTAAATTGCACAATTCAAATGAATTTCAAACTATGCAATCTAGAATCCAAAAATGACTTTAGGGATTGTACATTCTAAAAGCCAAAAATAACTTCTAAATTGTGCAATCCACGAAGCAAGAAAAAAAAAACATATAAGAGCAAAGACCGGAATCATCCTTAAATTGAAACAAGGATGCACAAAACGACCAAAACTCAAAAAACAAAAAATGTAAAATCATACCACCATAGAATTCACTCAAATTGAAAGGAAACCTAAAGGCCATAGATTTTGGATGGGTAAATAAACCCTACAAATCGAATGGATTCATCACCAATTTCAATAATAAAATTCACACCAAAAAGAAAAAACTAAAATCATGAACAGAAGACAAAAAACTGCATAAACTTATAGAACCAAGAACCTTAAAAACAACCGTAAAAGGAAATACACAATGAACATTTAGGGGACATAAAAAGCCACAAGCTTCCGAATTGTGTAATCTAGAAATCAAAAATGACTTCTGAATTGTACAATTCTAAAAAAATTTTAAGAAAAAAAATTATTTTCAGATTGTGTAACTCGAAAGTCAAAAATAATTTATAGATTATACAAAATCTAGAAGTTCTTTAAAGAAAGTACTTTCAGATTGTATAATTTGGAAGTCAAAAATGACTTCCAAATTATGTGATCCTAAAAATTTCCTGGCTGGAATAGATAATACGAAAGATATTTAAACTTTTAAATTCTACATTTCAGAAAAGGCAAAATGAAATTCTTTTATATTTACTCAAGTATATAAGGAAAGTAAGAAGGTGTAAGAAGAAATGTTGTTGAGAACAAATGGAGAGTGCACCTAATGGTATCGGGCTTGAAAAATTGGGTTGGGCCGAAATGGGATAATATGCAAATGAAGAATAAAAAATCCTGATTGATTCACATACTAAAGGAATTATTTGACGGTAATACTGAATAATAGTTGTATTTCATTCAACTTAATATGTAACTATTTATTTCTATTTGCTGACCAAGTTTTTGAAAATCAATAATTATTATTTTTAAATAATCTTTATCAAACTGCTTGCAATAATGCATATAATCTTGTCATTTGAACCGCTACTATAATTTACATTATATATAAAAACCTACCGTGGATCTTCCTTTCGTAGTTAAAATTGTGATAATTAAGGATGGGAAAAAGATGGATAACTAATAATAATAATAATATGTATTTGTCTCCAAAGTAAAATTTTATATTTATTCTTATTTTTACATTCCATGGGTATGAAAGTTTTCTATCTTATTCATATTGGATAATGGGTATATTTTATTCTATTTCAAATATTAATTAAATATTTTTTTACTGTAAATAAAAATTGAAATGATTAAAGATTCAACTTTTTTTCATTATCAAATATTAAAGAAGAAATTTTAATTATATAAATTTCAAAATAGGATACCAAATAACAATTTTATAAATTTTATATATTTTGTGAAAAAAATAAACAACAATAAAAGAGTAAAAAAGACTAAATGTGTGTCAAAAAAAATTATTTGATTGAATAAAATTGAGATTTTCATTTTTTTGAAATGTAATATACCAATTGAATGAAACTATAGAAATGAAAAAATAACTGATTAGGATAGTAATGAAAGGGAAAGCAACTTGAAGATATGAATAAATTTGATGGATATATAATGAGTTGAGTCGTTCAAAAAGAAAAATTGAAAAAATTGTATAACAAAAAAAGTTCTTTAAATGAAACAAAACTAAAGCCAAAAGGAATAAAGAAGATAAGTTATGTAGCATAATAAACTAAAGGTTTACATGATTGAACACTTTTAAAGTGAGTCATACATTCTCGTGTGAAAAAAAAATATTTAAAAAAATATAAATAATCAAATATAGGTCTGCAAACTATTTGATTCAATGAAATTGAGAGTTGTGTTTCTAAATATGCAATACATTGTTTGAATGAAAATTGAAAAAATGTGTAATCAAGGTTATGAGTGAATTTTGAGCATCTTAGTGCACTTTGTGGGAGAGAGAGTGAAAAGTTGTATGATGAAAAAAGATTCTCCAAATGAAATGAAATTAAGGACCCAATAAAACACTCAATATAAGTTTTTATATTACCTAATAAATTATGAGTGTTTTAGTAATTTAAAACGAGAATAAGTAAGGAAGTAGAGACGGTGCAGAAATGTAAATATACATCTCTGTCCCTATATCAGATTTAAAAACTTGGGTATTACCTATATTGATACTCATACTCAATCAATGCGAAGATTTTCGTCAAAGTTGGAATGAGTTCACATAATACCTGTAAGGATAGATTTATTTGTCGCCCCTGATTATAATAACTCAAAGGATTTGGTTAACTAGGGATGAACACTGGTGGGATAATAAGTAGTTAGATTAGGTTTAGAGAAATCTATTATCCAATTTAATAAAAAAATTGGATTGATTTTGTATTTTCTAGTTAAACTCAACCTAATTATTTATGCATAATTTATCCTTGATTAGATCAAATTTGGTTGGGCCAAATGGGTCAAGAGTTTTAAAATATATATTTTTTTTTTGTTAAAATTTGTAATTTCAAAACTTTTTATTAGATTTTTTTTAGAATATTTTAAAAATAAAGTATAAGATATTATGTTTAAATAATATAATATGTAAAAATACTCATTTCGTTAATAGAATAATATTGTAATATTTGTATTACTATTATTAATATTAAAGACCATCACTGATTGCAAGAATAATTAATTGTAAAATTTTGTTAAAGACTTGGAGCTTGTGTGTAACCAACACAAAATTGAGTTACAAGATCAACTTGTTATATTTTTTTGGACCAACAAGCATAAAAGTTTGAAGGAACCTAAACTAGATCTTATCATACAAAGCGGTGTCGTTGAATCTCGATCATGGCAAGACCCTGGAGGAGAAAAAATGTTCTAAGGGTGTTAAGAAACAAACCACTAAAGCTCAGTTCCAAAGACACAATGTCGATATGTGAACGTGGCATCAAAAGACAAAAGACTACATGCAAAAGATAAATATGGAAGCTTGAACAACAAATCATGACCATTGCTCCATGTCACAAAAGCAATCTCATGAATATGATCAACAACAACACTTCAAAGTCATTCCAACACCCACATTGGACAACTTTGTTGAACGAAATCTTGATGACTTCCATCCTTTCACCCCTGAAATCATGAGTGTCACACTTCCTCATAAATAGAATTGTCCTAATATTAAGAAATATAATGGCTCGTTGAACACAGGTTCACATTTGAAATCATACATGACACAAGAAAATTTGTCTACCAACAACTGCGCAGTAAATTGAAGATTTTTCTAATGTCCCTCACAGGACCAATGTTACAATGATATTATTCCTTACCAATAAATAGACTCCTTTAAACCTTTTTGTTTAAGGTTTACAATTTAATTTAAACCAGAGGTCACAAATTCAACCACTATGAATGGTGTATCACTCAAGGAGAAGATGAACCACTTCGAAAGTATGTGGCTCATTTTGCAAAAGCATCTCTTATATATTCCTGACCTTTGCCTGACTATGTCCATGCATGCAATCTTGACAAGACTCTGACCAAGTTAGTTTGTCAACAGTCTCTTTATTGACCTACCAAGAAACATGGACGAATTGTGTAATTAAGCAATACGGTATATAAGCATCAAAGAAAATACGAAGATGTGAAATATATCAATGAAGGGTGTCGCAACTCCATCTTTTTCTTCAACCCCAAACTTCTTGGGACCCTCCAATTGTAGGTACATAAAAAGGTATGACAATTATATCCCTCTCAACGCTAATCGAGATATCATTATACAAGAAGCATTCAATCTTAAGTTGTTATATATCTCACAATTGTCTTCCCCTTCTCAAGCCAATCTAAGTAAAATGTATAATAATCATTATAACACAAGTCACAACAAAGGAGTGCTACAAGGTATTGCCATAACTGATTTAGAAGTCATGGATTAAAGATAAGATAGAACTTTTCAAACATGAAAACACAATTAGACATTAAACATCCTTGATTATTATAATAGATACTATCTTTACAAACAATAGAATATGATAATAGATTAACGTCATTTAAAGAAATTCAAAAGAGGTTTCAAAAACAAAATTTTGTTCTCCTTAAACCTCGAAGACTTATTCTAATATGTCCAATAATCTTATATTACTTAAGAATCAAAATCAAAAGCAATTTAAAAACATCTTTATTCTTTAATCTTTCGAAACATATTATAAAAATAAAATTATAACAAAATTACCAATCTTCAAAACATATAATATATTGAATACAATAATTTACTCTCGTTATACTATCTTGGGTTTAAAATACATTTTTATTACTTTCCACTTATAAACTATGAGCATGAAGACTTTTTTTTTTTCCTTCAGATGTATCTTGAGTCAAGTGGTGCACTTAGTTCTCACCGGTTCTCACTGAGCATTAACTCTTATCTTTGTTTGTGCCACTTTTTTCCTTCTAGTGGCATATAAACAACCTTATTACCTGATGTGTCAAAATACAACTCGAATACTGACATTTGATGTGTTGATAAAACTTGTACATATTAAATAGATGGATTTAACTTTTACTTGATATTTAATAATAATAATAATAACTATTGGCGTGATCCAATGGCTATCGTTCTAGCCAAACCAATAAATGGCCTTTAGTCTACTTTTTCATGTCATGCGACAAATATTTTATTTCCTGTGATCTTTATATATAATAAGGAGTCAATCATAATCTGGATCAAACATATGATAAAGTGAAAAAATAGGTAAAATGTAAATATAAGAGTTATTGATTTGAATTAAAAACAAATCCTAAATATTATGGATTTATATATATTTTTCTTCAACGGAGGCTAAACTCTAAAGAAAAAGCCTTTTGCGTTGATTTCTATGCATTGAATGCGAATTTATGGGGGTATTGTTGAGTAACACATGCGCAGGAAATATCAGTTTTAAACATGAAAATGGTAGCAGATACATGTGATTCTCAGAATCTACGAGATAGGCACAACAGAGAGTTTTCCTCTTTCTTTCTTTTTTTCTCTCCTTTCTTTCCGCACAATACCCTCATTTTTGCAATAATGTTGTATCATCACTTTTATTTTTCCTAATAATGTTTTTTATAATATTTATACAAAAGGTTTCATGATAAAAAAAAGAGAGAGAGAGAGAGAGAGAGAGAAAATGGTGTCGTAAATTGACCCAAAGGCTTTAAATGAGCAAACCTATTTTTGTTTTCGTCAAATATAAAGTGTGGTCGTAGTCAATAATGGAATGTATACCTTTTCCTTTGCTTGGCTTCAAAAAGTAACACTAAAAAATATTATTAAAAAATATCTAGTTTGAAAAGGACAATTTATTCTAATTTATTAAATATAAATGAATATAATTAATTTTAATACATTGTGAATTAATTACAAATTACTTTACTTTTAACATAATTATTACAAAAGTCAATATTTTTAATGCATAAATTTGGTGTTTAAGCTGGGTCCCAGTTCAGGTTTGGAGGTTCAACTGTCATTCTCCGGATAAGAGTTAGCTATTGTTTTTCTTTCTTTTTTTTATATATACCAAAAATAATTCAATGGGAATATTATTTTCTTCAATAAAAATAAGATTTGATTTTTTTTTCTTGTTCATTGTATCATCGTCTGTTCTCTATTTCGTTTTCTCTTCCTTTTTAAATTATCTTTATATATTTCTCACACCCTTTCATAAAACGCGAAATAAACATTGTTAAAAAGGATAGTTATTTGTAAAGAGATGCAAAAAAAAATAAAAATACTATACCTTATTACATTATTTACTTAAATATTTAGGGTTTAAGGTTTATCTTCCACTATTGGATGTATATCCAACCAAAAACTACCAACTCATTTGGTTGCACGTCCATTAAAAAAAATATGAAAATCATATTCTAATTTTTAACACAGAAACTAGTATTTTTGAGTTTTTTTTTTTTTATTTGATGCGTAGAAGCTACATGAAAATTTGAGAAAACATTAATTAACATCCTTCAACTAAGGTATTGAATTCAAGCATTGTGAAATGTATATACAGTTTGAAAGAAAGAAATTACAAAATATAATCAATCTGATTTTTAATAAAGATTAATAGACAAAAAAGTTTATAAATTTCAATACCAATAATATAATTATATAAAATTTTAAAGTTATTATAAAATCTCAACAAAGTAACGGTTTTTTTTTAACCTTGTTAAGTTTTAAAGATTATTCTAAAACTTCAACAAAGTAACGGAGGTTTTTTAATTTCCGTTACATTTCAAAGGTTTATTTTAAAACCTCAGTAAAATAATAGAGGTTTTTTTAACCTTTGTTAAATTTCAAAGGTTTATTTTAAAATCTTAGAAAAATAACGGAGGTTTTCTTAAATTTCGTTAAATTCCAAAGATTTATTCTAAAATCTCAATAAAATAACGGAGGTTTTTTTAACCTTAATTAAATTCCAAAGATTTATTTTAGAACCTCAATAAAACACTCTAGATTTTTCAAACTTTAATAAATAAATATAATTAAACCTATTTATAAATAAATAATTAAAAATTATATAGTTTTAATATATTTTATAACTAAATTCTCTAAAATTTTGAAAACTTTACATTACAAATAAGTTTTCTAAAGTTTCAAAAATTTCTTTTAAAAACTCAGCAAAATAACCTACCTTGGATAATAAGTATTTCAACAACTAATCTTGGATAATAAGTATTTCAACTGTATTTACATATTTCTTATGCTTGATGGTAGTTGGTTTATATAATTCATAGTTTTTTTTGTTACAAACTCATACTTAAAAAAATCTGACTTATTTTGTTGTAACTTTCGAGGTACGAATATTTTATTTACAATTTTAGTTTTAGTTATAATTGTTAATATTTAATTTTCATAATTTTGAAATATTTTAAATTAAGACCTTTATTTTAAAATGCATATAATAATTAATTCACTGTGAAAGTGAGAAATAATAGAGTTAATTTTTCCTCACAATATGTTCTTGCAATCTTTAGTCAATAAAATACATGACTTTGAAGCCCACATTTGACAGATAATGCAATTATTTAGGATAATAAAATAGTGATAAACACTAGTTGTTGTTGAGTTAGGTAACAATGACTTGTGATCCAAGTTGGGGCAATAAGGTGATGGAAGAATCAATATTGGATTAAGAAGAAGATATAGTGTCTTATCTAGTGTTTCTTCTCCTTAGATATAATAGACATAAGTGAAGTTGAATTGTGATTCCTTGCTAGGACTGTCGTTGGCGGGCATTGAGCTTGTGCCGGAGAGTAGTGTGTCTACGGTGGAAGAGAGAAGTCAGAAGGATCGTTAGAGATGGTGGAAAATGAGATTGAAGATTATTTCAAACGGCAAGTCATTTTACATAAATTTTGAAACTCATGGTATTTTATAGAAGTTCTTAAACCCATGGTATTTTACGGAGGTTTTTAAACCCATGGTATTTAACGGAGGTTTTAAAATCCATGATATTTTACGGAGGTTCTTAAATCCATAGTATTTAATAGGGGTTCTAAATGACTTTTCCCGATGTTTAAAAAAATCCCGGATAACACGTTCTCTACGGATGGTTTAGCGGGGAATCTACAACCCTGAATAAATAACTTAATAGAAGTTTTAACCTTGGATAATGTAAAAATAAACTCCCATTAAAATCATTTTTTCTTGTAGTCTGCATTAGTTTAGTTTTAGACAATGGAAAACGTAATTTTAATATAGAAATTAGGTAAATAGTTATTTTGAATCAAATCAAGAAGCTTGTTTGTAAAATGAAAGTTTTGAGTAATGACTTGTTCTGCAAATTTTTTTATCAAAATGTTTTATAAACTAAAGGCAATGTGAAAATTATTGTATGTAAAATATAAGAAAGAGACTTAAATTTTATTTTTAGAAATTAAAAAATTATATCTTTGAAAAGGAACAATTTTTAGCTCGGATGATGATTTAAGAAAAAAATAAATTTGGTAGACTCATAAGATATATGAAAACAATGTTTTAAAAGATAAAAACACTCCTTTTAACTTTAATTCAAAATAATTGATTAAAGGTTCTTTTCAGAAGATTTTACTTAGTATAAAGCAATACTTATCTCCAAAAGGGAGTCATCATTTCATAAGTAGTTCTTCTTGAAGATAGGCATTGTAGATTTGAATTGTAAAAGAGGTTCACTTTACTATTTGCTCTTTGGATAAATAAATCAACCATTGTTTTGCACTTTATCAATATAAAAATAGGTTCTATTTGATTTTATCCTTATATTGTGTAGCCTTCTTATTAAAAACCTTTATATTGATAGATAACATATTTTTATTAGTGTTAAGTATTATAGTTGATTTTCCTCTGGAAAAAAAATTACATTATCTAAAGGAAACTCGTACTTAAAGAGTTATAGGATTAATAAATATGATTAGAGAAATTTTATATTAGATAAAACTAAATATATTAAATTAAATGACATATAAATAAAAAAACCTACTAATCTAATATTTTTAAATTATTAGACCGAATATAATATAATTTTATTATATAATTCATATACTGTACTCATAAAGATTTTTTCATTGTAGTTTTATATTACATATTCAATTAAAAGTTTCAAAAGGATCCAAAAATTTAAAGGATGAGTTGAAATTAAATTACATTTTTTCCAACTTACAAATCGTAAAACGATTCTCCTTTTCTTATATCAAAGAGTTGTTTTTTTCAAAAGTGAATTAGCAATTTCTCACCTAAAGTCACTAGTAATATAGACTTGTCTACCTGTCTAAAAATATTTTATACGTCCAAAAGGAATCCTAATTAATATAAAAAGAAATTAACCAAGATATCTTAATTGAGCAATTTTATGCATTCCTAAATTACTTTAACTTAATTTTAAATGCATTAAGTGATGCGGATATCCAAGGCTTTTCTCAAGAAGGAGCGAATGATGCGGACATACAAGGTCTTTCTCAAGAAGGAGCAAATGATGCGGACATCCAAGATCTTTTTCAAGAAGGAGGGAATGATGAGGACATCCAAGCTCAAGAACATGGTAAGCAGGAACTTAACAAAGACATTCCAGACTTAGGTAGACCCATGACAAGAGGAAGGCTTAGAAAGGCCCAAGAGACATTGCAGCACAAGGTGACTAATCTTTTGGAAACTCAATCGTTGAATGACCCACAATTTAAAAAGACTAAGCTGATTACATGCACAACATGCTTGGAGTATTAAAATAAAATAATATTATTATTTTTGCTTGGAGTTAGGATTTGAACCCAATACCTATAACTAAATTTGTATTTATACACTTTTTGAAAATCAGAATGAGGGAGAATATTTTAGCAATTTTAAGATAGAATATTTCTCTGCTAGTGTTTTTCCCTGCATCTTGCAATCTTATCAAGAATCCACCAATTCTTGTGGCAATCATCCTTAGACTTATCAAACTTTATTTGTGGCGCCTTTCTTTATCTAGGTTTTTATTGTTTTTATTTTTAATTGATTCTTTTCCATAATCCTGAATTCTCAATTCTACTGTTAGTTCTATTTGGAATCATATCATTAAGCAAGGATGAGTTCAAAATAGGATTGAGTTGTACTATCCATGGCAGCCCCTATTTTCTCCTGTTTTTACTAATAAATTTGTATACCCTTATAATGAAATTGATATATGTTTATATATAAAAGCTAAAATTTATAGGATAGTTTGTTTCGTTAGTGTCCTTTCAAAGACATTTGTTATCTTAGTAAGTTCACTTGATAAATTAGATATTTTTAACTTTTTTTAAGTATTATTTTTTTATGATCTCGTTTCTAGTTATTATGATATTGACTTTTGTTTACGATATCTTTTTAGGTTGAATGTTTTTGTCTCTGTCTTGGAGGGACAGGTACCTATAAACAAGTACCTATAAAGATACTCTAACACTAAATTAAAGTTCTTTTTAACAAGATATTCCCAAAAAGTTCAAAAGTTTTTTTATTTATATGGGTCACATCCTATTTATACTACATTAAAGTGGACTTTTACCTGTGAGTTTTAATTATTTACAAGTCTTCTAAGGTCCATGATTTATCTAGGTGATTTAGTAGTTTGTTAGTTGTATTAATTTTGATTTTAGCCTCTAATTTCATGTAAGGATGTCCCTATCAATTTATGCAATCTCTAGCAAACTAAATACATCGAGATTATACTTAGTGTCTTTTGTAATGATATATGTTTGGTGTTCTATTTACACCGTGATAACATGGTATCTAACTTTGTCGAGATACGAATGTTCTCGATTACACTCCTAATTTTCATGTTACGTCGAGATAAAATGGTGTTCAGTTTTATGGAGGTGTCGAAGTTATCAACAGAATAGTATGTAGTTAGAATACAAAATAAATGATTTATTTTTATTGATTTAAATAAAAAATAAATAGAAAAAAGAGTGATTTAATGAAAATTGGTAAGTTATTTTTAGTATAATGTCAAAAAATATTGCCCTTGAGTATATTTTTAAAATATAAACACTTTTTAGTTATAAAAATTTGTTGAAAAAATAAAATAAAATATTTTTAAAAAATATTAGTTATTAATTTTAATAATATTTATATAAAATTAAAATATCTAATAAATATAATTATTGTAAAAAACTAAATATTTAATACAGAGATAAATTAGTAATTTATCAAATAATCTCTACAAATTCATGACTTTCTCTTTATCTCACACTCCATTCTTTCTTTCAAACTTTTTCTACAAATCATCACGTATCCTCTCATAAATCACCTAAACCAAATGAAACAAAATCATTTCAAATCAATTGTCATAAATCCAAACAAATAATAAATCAGTTATAAGAAACAAAGTATACATTCTAACATATGGGCATGATTATTTTTAAATAAACAAAGATAGAAGAAATGCAAATTGTTTGACAAAAATACACAGGTTTATCTTGGAGGAAATTGAAGAATTTGATAATTCCAGCACCACCCAAATTATTGTCATTATTTATTTGTTTATTGTTATAATGCAAAGTCATGTATCATCTGCCTAACTCTTGGTTCTTTTCTTGCACTTTTTCCGCAGTCTTTTTCATTTTCTTATTTTCATTTCCATTTCCTTCACGCCTCTATCCTCAACATTTTCAAACCCTATGGTCTGCTGGATAACCCTACTTTTTTCAATCTTCTTTCGTCTTGCCGCAACCTTCAAATCTACATCATCAACTTCTCATAACCATAATATTATTATCATTTTATATTTCAAAATCAATTTCGGATAGCCAAAATAATATTCATTTAAAAAATTTAGCCATTTCACTGGATAAGTTTAGGAGTTATCCCAACTCAATTTTAGAGCTTTCCACGCCAGCATCAAATAATGCGGACAAGTTTTTCTATAAATATTTTTATAGGAAAGAAAGAAAAAATAATAATTTTATTTTCTTATAAATACTTATGGAAATTCGAATCTCTTAACGCCAAGTGAATAATGATAAACTGAATTAATAGCTCATGACTTGGTTAAGTTAAACTAGAGGGGCATCCAATTTTTGTCGGTTATCACTTTCTGATAAGAAAAGAGAAAAAGGCGGAAAAGAAAATATTAGTTTGATCACTACACATTAAAGACTTTTTCCAATTGTAATTTGATCAATGTAATATAGTTTTAAAATTATTTTATTTTAATAAAAGATTTTTTTCAGTTATAATTTAGTGCTCAGCATAACTCTAGGATGGAAACTGGAAACTATAACAACACAACGGGAATAGTGCTATCTGTAGGTGGCGCAGACGATTCCTTTTAACGCAAAAGTTTATTTTGATCATAACTTGGTGATGAAGAATGTAGGTGATGAGTGTGCATTTTTATTGGTGATGAGTGATGGGCAAAGCACATTTGCAAGCCAGAATAATGATGAGTGATTTGGTAGAGTTTTTGTGATTTGGGAATGACGAAAGTACAGGGAATTGAATTTTAATTAAATGGGCGTATGTTGGTCCATAAAGTGGTTCAGGGAGACACATGAAAATGGGCATTATAATCTATTGTAACCACCTTTTGTCCACACTGATATCCCCATATAAATGTGGACAAAGTGTGAAGAGGGATCATAACTATATTCTCCACAAACTTAACACATCCAACAAGAACCATGAAGTGTGAACATTTTATTCATTCGAGGGCATGGGCCTCTGGTAATGAAAAGGTAAGTCACTAAAAGAGAATCCTAGAGGGTGTGAGTTTGGAGTTTTGAGGGTGGAAACTTAGAATGCAAATAATGCTCTCACCAGACACTCACAAGAATACAACACAACTGAAACTTATAAATAAAGACGACTACAAGGCCTTCAATGCCACACCACCAGTGTCTCCCACGAATTAAAACTACCATTTAGAGCAGTAGTTGAAACACCCCAGAAGTAGTAAAAGCTATCAACACAACCCATTTAATTAAACAAACCTACCAAACTTTGCACCAATCTAGGCATTAAATTTTTTACAAGGCTTTCAATTTACACTAATATATAGTTTAATTGCCTTTCCCCCTTGTCACTGTAATATTCAAATTTCAACTGTAAAGGTAATGCAAGGGCTAATGAATGATCATTGTTTTGGTATTAGCATTAACACTAGTATCATGTGTATGATTGAAATATTTAGGGATTAGTGAGAAAAGTTTTGAGTGTGACATAACACAATTGAGGATTAGTGGGTGTGTTTGTTTGTCCTTAACTTATTGAGAATATGGTCAAGCCGACCAATGTAGAGAAACATACATGCACACAAGAAGCTACTTATTGGCCATGTTTTTAGTCAGAGTATTGCCAAAAGATACTAAATAGCCCCTCATATAGGTCCTAATCTTAATCTTTGTGTTTAAGGACTAATTTCATCCTCAAGTGGAAGATGACAAGATTGCAAGCATCATGCCACCCTTTTATTATATATATCTCATTCATATTATACCTACTTCTCAACGGGATAATGTTAAGGATGCAAAATTCTAAAGAATAAAAAAGATGTGAAGTGAATCTCAATTTTGGATTAACAAAATTGGGATTTGATTGCTGTAAAGCAACAGATGCATTCTTAAGAAGAAAAATACAAAGTTACGTATATATGTCACAATCTTAACTAGTCATTGAAAATAATTAGCAATTACATTTTTATTTTTCTTTAAAGTGCATCATTTATTTTGGAATACCTAAGTTTAGTTTTTTTTTTTTTATATATTTTAATATTTTCTCCATGCAAATTACAATAATTATATTCAATGGGATATTTTTTTTTAATTTTAGTAGTATTCTTCAAGGAGAACATTTGTAAAAGAAAATTCATCAACAAATAGTGTTGTCAAGAAATTCCCTAATATTTATCTCTTTTAATTTATCCTTTTAATTTTATTTATAAAATGAATTTCAATATTTTAAAGAAAAATAGCAATAATTAGAAATAACCTTTTATTATCATATAACTTTTTATTATGAATTTAAAATATAAATTTTATGTTAAAATATTTATTCATTGTATTTTAATTACGTAAAATAAATATTTACACAAGAAGAAAATTATTAAATAGAAACTATTTTTAGAGAAAAAATAATTAGTTGTTATATTGATTAAATTAGTTACTATTTTAGAGACTAAAAAAATTATTGGCATCTAAATTAGTTTTTATTATTAATGAAAACTTTCTAAATTAGTATCTAATTAGCTACTAAGATTTTAGCTACCAACTTTAGAATCTAAATAATTGGTAGCTAAAATCTTGATAGCTAATTAGATACCAATTTAGAAACTATTTATTAATAATATAAACTAATTTAGATACCAATAATTTTTTTAGTCTCTAGAATAGTACCTAATTTAGTCAATATAACAACTAATTATTTTTAATCTTTAAAATTGATTTCTATTTAATAATTTTCTACTAGTTTGATCCTAAGCTTAAAAGATGAACTAGTGTTAAAAAGATGTGAAACTTTTAAAAATATTTGTGATCATAATTTAATTGTAAAACTTGAGTTTTTGTTAAAGATAAATTTGAAATGCATAAAGAATATAAAGTTTATAAATAGATAAGGATGTACTATTCTTTAATTCCTTCAAAAATTAATCTTTCTATTACTCATTTCTTTGAATTTTTTATAAGTTTATTTGAATTCTATATATGTTCATAGAAGAACTTTGTTGTACATTCTATTACGGTATTAAGAAAGTAGTGAGATAAAGAGAAAGTAGACCGATAAGAAGTGAGATGTTCGTCAATGGTTCAATCTTTGTTATGACTTTCATTCTTTTATTCTTCTTTTTGGGTGGTTCGCAATATGATTTGCCTTTTGATAGTTTTCATGGAGCTTTGCTAGATATCTAGAAAGTGTCAAAGGAAGCTTTAAGTATATTTTGGTATATAATTTTTTGTGTATTATGAAGTGGGTATGTTATTTTTGACTTTTTTAAGTTGGGTAGCAATATATTGATATGTTTGATGATTTTTTTAGCATGTTTAGGTGTTTTTTTTTTCACTACAAAATGGTGTTATTAGGCTTGATATTGCTCAAACAATGACTCAGTGTAAATGGTATGTAATGACCATATTTATCGATCACTATCGCTTAAACAATAATAATATGAACCCTTAAACAATAGTATGAACACTCAAACAAATGAAGAAGATAGGTTAAGCAAGAGCTTCTAGCTTGAGTGAGAGGGTGATACAATTATATCTTATTTATAAGGGATACTACTCAAGTGTCATTACAAGAAAATCATTAAATAGAAATTAATTTTAAAGGCTAAAAATAATTAGTTATTATATTGATTTAATTTGATACTATCTTATAGACTAAAAAAATTATTGATATCTAAATTAGTTTATATTAGTAATAAATATTTTTTAAATTGGTGTCTAATTAACTACTAAGATTTTATATTGACTAAATTAAATACTATTTTAGAAACTAAAAAAATTATTAGTATTTAAATTTAATAAATAGTTTCTAAATTAGTATCTAATTAGTTACGATAATTTTAGCTAAAACCTTGATAGCTAATTAAATAGTAATTTAAAAATTATTTATTAATAATAAAAAGTAATTTAGATATTATTAATTTTTTTAGTCTTTAAAATTAGTTTTTATTTAATAATTTTTAATAATATATATATTATGTAAAAATATGGATTAAAAGTTATTAAATATTAAAGAAATAAAATTTATGAATTTAGTGATGATGTGTGTAGTGATGTGATATATTTTATGCAAATATAAATATGTAAGTAAATATTTGTGTATATTTATTTCTGGAAATTAAATGAAGAGAGAAGATATGGTTTATTTGAAAGAAAAGGTCAATAGAAGGCTGCGACGGGTTAAAAGGTTGAAAAGAAATTGTAACATTTGATTGTTTCTCATACTTAAGGGTTTGACTTGTTTTATACAATGAAAGTAATGAGATTAAAACGTATAACCTAATTTAATAAATTACCCTAACTCCCACGTCAATCACTTAATTGCACTTTAATTAATAGCTCTAAAGTATAAGGCAAGTAGAAGGAATAGTTGGTGCCCCTGAGGTGCTCTTCTTTAATATATCCTCTTAGGAGGTAAACAAAACTCACTGTCAAATCCTGAATAAACAATTAATATTTGATTCAAAATTATATTTCACTGCACATTTCCCTGTTGAACTCTCATTTTTTTCATGTTAAAATTTTTATCTCATATATTTTACTGTTAAACTTTTAAAATTCTGCACATTTTACCAATTCATTAAATTTTTAACATGACAACGATGTGTCACTAAAAAATGTCAGAGAAAAAAAAAAATCAAAACAACAATGTTTTGATATCATTTTCATCTCGTTTATATTTTCTTGTGACATATCATCGTTATGTTAATTACGAAACAGAAAAATGAGATAAAATAAATTTTTTAATTATAAAATAAAATAAAAGCTTTGATAATAAAATTCATGAAAGGATTATAATTCAATAGTAAAATATATAATTAAATTTATAAAACATATATTTGTTCTTTTGGACAAAATTGTGATTAAAAAATCAGTTTTAAAATGCTAATTCAATAAGGGGATTTCTATATAACTTTGGGTCTTAACACGGTTATTACTTTTGTGAGAAAAATGTATTAGTTACACAATGGTTGATAGTGTAAAAGACATAACAATGAAAGATATGAGAAAAATAAATAATTTTTTTTAAAATACATATTCCAATCTTTTTATTAGTGAGAAAAATAAATAGAATAAATGGTTTGGATGTGATGGAGATGAAAAAAATAAAAAGGAAATTGTAGAACACGAATGTTATTATGGTAAAAAGAAATAGTAAGAATGAGTATTTAGGAAATTGAAGGAATGGGGGGTGGTTGTTAATGAGAGTTGAGTTTGAGAAGCATGAAGAAAGTAAAAGAAAGGTGGGAGGGAGTGGTCTCTACCAACCAAAAATAACTGAGAAAGTATGACACAGTTCCACATGGAGATGAGTCATGATCTATGAAACTTACAAGACCCACATTTGTCCGCTCAATAGCGTCTCGCTCTTCTTTCTTATCCTTTTCTCACTGTTCCTAAGTAACTGTGATGCAACAATACTAGATAAAGCATCCCAAGTTGGCGATTAAAGAAACTAAAACGTTTGGAAATAATTGGTGGAGTTGATTAAAAAATGTGATCCAGAAGGGTTCTAAAATGAGAAGGGGTGTTATGGCGTAGGAAAGAAAGGACGAAGGAGTAGCTATGTAGTTAATAA
This sequence comes from Phaseolus lunatus, assembly GCA_013389735.1. Lineage (NCBI taxonomy): Eukaryota > Viridiplantae > Streptophyta > Magnoliopsida > Fabales > Fabaceae > Phaseolus > Phaseolus lunatus. Next base: position 29,424,665 of record CM023858.1, on the reverse strand, counting down.
TAATGGGAGAAAGAAAAATGCGAAAGAAAACGCATTGTATCTTTCGGCACAACTCATTTGCAGATGTTGTCTGCCTACCAAACCCTTTCCAACCTAATGCTACCAAATCCTTTTTTACCTATTCATTTTGCATCAAACATGCAATTTTCATTTTGGAACATTACTTTAAATTAACAATTTTGCATCAGATTATAACTAAAAAAATAATTAATTTTTGGTTGAAAAGTAGATTTTACATGAATAGATGAGATGCTTTTCAAATTATATTGTGTCACATAATGTTTTTATTTTCCAATTATTAAAGTAACATTGTCCCATCTTTTTGCATAAAATTCACATTTCAGTATAAAATAATTTCTCTTTTAGTTGTAATCAGGATTGTCAACATTTTGGAAAATATTTTACCTACATCTACTTTTTATTACTTTTAAACACATTATGTTTTAAATTATTAAATTAGACCTAAAATTCATTTCTTAATACTATTTTAATATATTTATTTCTTTTTCCATTTTTACACCAAATACCTCCTCCAATCTTCAAATTCCTAGTATAGACCAATTAATACAAGAGAGATTTAAGAAGGACTTTAATCAGTTTTCATGTCGGTTACTCCTCTCCATTATTTTCCTTCTTTAGCTAGTTTTCCATTGCAAATGTGTATTCATTTTTCTCACCAAAATAGTATACAAAAATATTCCATGATTCTTTCATGATGTTTTTGGATTAGGTTAGCTCAGGTTTAGGATAAGATTAAATCAAATTCAATTGCATTTTATCATATTTGTACTTACAAGAATCTTGATACATTTTGATTGTGTTTAGAGTCGTTTTTTTCTTGTTTAAACAATAAGCTCATAGTACTTTATATATACAATAACTTATGCTAACAAGTTTACACTCAAAACAAAATTGATTGCATTTAGAGTTTTAACAAAATTTCGAATCAATTTAAATTAATTGATTAAAATTGGATTGGTTTGATTTGTTTCATCATGTTATTAAAAAAAATATTTTTTAAGTTTCTAGTTATATTTATTGTCTATTTTATGTCAATATTTAAATTTATATTAATACAAGGTGAAAATTTCTTTTTCTTTTAATTACTATTTGTTCATTTTATTTTAAATAGTTAACCTGGTTGTCCCTTTACATATATAATTAATTTCTTTATTTGATAAAATGGTTAACAATTATCACTATAAGAAAATCATTAAATAATAATAAAATTTAGAGACAAAAAATAAATTAGTCATTATATTGATTAAAATTTGATACTATTTTAGAGATTAAAATATTATTGGTATCTAAAGTGGTTTATGTTATTAATAAAAATTTATAAAATGGTTTCTAAATTAGTTACCAAGGTTTTAGTTATTGATATTTTAGATACTAGATCATGAATCCAAAAGTAGTTAGTAACTAATAGTTAAATACCAATTTAGAAACTATTTTATAAATTTTTATTAATTATAAAAACTATTTTAAATATCAATAACTTTCTAGTTTATAAAATGATCTCTAATTTAGTCAGATAGTACTTAATTATTTTAATCTCTAAAATTAGTTTTTATTTAATGTTTTTCTTGTAGTGTATTTGAGATCTTAAAAACATTAAAATAAATGAAAAAATACAAAATTTTACAAAAAAAAAAAACCTATCCTTTTATAATTTAACATATATTAATATAAAATTTAAAAATAATTAAGTTTATTGATTCGGTTGGTTCAAGTTAAAAATAAATAATCAAATTTAATCTAAATAGTTTGGTTCAAATTTAAAGTAAAAAACTCTCGAAAATCCTGATTTGATTTTGGTTGTCCAATTTGTGGGATAAGTCCAATTTTATATTCTTATAAGTTTTTTTTTTTTAATTTTAAACATAAAAGTATTGTAATTGTTAAGAAGCTAGAGTCCAAAGTTTAACCGGAGGCTTTTGATTAGGTGCTTAATAATAAAATATAAAATATGATTTTTTTTGCCAAATAGACTTTTAACATTTTGTTTATATAATTTTGTTTTATTAGTTTTCTATTTGGTTAGACGACAACATACATATAGTCTAAAGCATTCATGGTGATACACGTCGAATACCTAGAAATTCTTATTCTATATGTACAAAGAATGTTTGTCTCTTCGTTTCTTATCATACGATCTTGCAATGAAGTATCTACATTAAAGATTCGTTTCACGAAAACAACTTTTCAAAAAGGTGGAATGTTCGTCCTATGAAAGTAGTCAACCTTGTTAGATCTTATGCTTTACTCCAATTTAGGAAAAACATTTGACCCATACTTGATAAGTTATATCATATATCAAATACTTGCGTAAGAAAAATATATACCGTGAATGTTGCATGAAGAGCATTTAGTGAACCTTCAAGCTTGAATGTGGACAAAGGACAGACGAAGAAGAACTTCTCAAGACCTTACAATAACTCCAAAAGGATTTTTAAAAACTCTTTTCTTCTTAACATCTATATATAAAAGATATTTTGAAGAAGAAAGGTTGACAACAATCACAACGATGAGGACGATAACAAAAATCATGTAATCTTTAGTGTAACATCCCTATTTTATTAAAACCAATAACCATAATCTGTGTGAAATATCAAAATAAATATATAAACATAATTCAAATAGGTTTACAACTCTTTCATATAGCATTTCAAAAACATATACCTCTTCGTAGGACTTTAAATATTTACATAAAATTAAAACAAATATTCAAAAGAAAATAAACATTTTCATCATCCAGCTTCTCACTGAGGAGCTCTATCATCTGCTCCCATGTAAATACACGATCTTCACAGATTAAAGAAAACAACCACAAAACAAAGCAAAGGGTAAGCTAGATATTTTTAAAACTTCTAATATAAATATAACTTTAAATATCCACATAAAACCATCAATTCTCATGCATTTCCAAATAACCATCAAGTCTATCAAAATGCACAATTCATCTTTCTCATGTTAGACTTTTACTGACTCACAATACATAGACACTTGAGTCTACTTCCGGAAGACTTGTGTATTGAAATTAGCATCCAGAGACATGCACCTGTCATACTACTCGTTGTGAATCCACACAACCATGCGCATAAACATCTCAATACCTCATCATCTCACATGACAGGGTAAATTCATATGACCTGAAATACCATATTATATTTCAAACCACAGACAAGGTCATATGAACCTCCTTCGACTCTCACCAACCGAATAACTTCATCTATGTGATTCTATTATATCAGTAGAGTCAGGATCGTCTCATTCACAAGATACTCACAAATTAATACACCCTAATAGCAATCTCAACACGGTATTTCCTTTTCCGAAAAATACTATGTTTTAATCATACTTTCACATTATTCCATACCTCATGTAACACATCAATACACCATTCAATCACATCATATTTTAAAATTTTCTAAACAATCCAAATATATCTCAAAATTCACTCAAACACATAACTAAGTTCCTTTAATCATACTTTTAAATAAAATTTATAATATCCACTTAAAAACAATAAGCAATAATACACTAGGCTTTCAAAAGTAAAATAATTTTTTTTTTTACTGTCTTGAGCGAGAATTTGCTTGCTTGGGCGAGAATGTCTCACCCAAGTGGAAATCCTCTTGCTTGAGCGAGAGTAAACCCGAGACCACCTCCAAAATTTACTTCATTTTCGCCTGGGCGAGATTCCTTCTTGTTTGAGCAAGAATGGACCTGAGAGCACCCCATCTTTTCATTCTATTCTCACTTGAGCAAGAGGGAGATATGCAAAGAAATTTGCATAATCATGCCTAATTTCATCATTCATAGTCAAACAAAAACAATTTCAATAACTCATTTCACTTCAAAAGTAACTTACACTTATCAACTATACAAATCAACCAATTTTTCAGATTCAAACAAAAGCATCTACCATAAATCATCCATACCAAAATCAACATATTTCAAACAATATTTTGCGTTACTCATAAACAATCACTACAAGAAAATCATTTAATAGAAACTAATTTTAGAGACCAAAATAATTAGTTACTATTTGATTAAATTAGAGACCATTTTATAAACTTAAAAAACTATTGGTATCTAAAGTTAATAAAAAATTATAAAATGATTTCTAAATTGGTATCTAACCATTAACTACCAAGATCTTAGCTACTTACTACTTTATATTCTAAATTAATCTCTATTAGTCTTTTAGAGACTAATCTAGAATCTAAAATATTAGTTGCTAAAACTTAAGTAGCTAATTTAGATACAAATTTAGAAACCATTTTATAATTTTTTTATTAATAATAGAAACCACTTAGATATGAATAATTTTTTAGTCTCTAAATTAGTATCTAATTTAGTTAATATAATGATTAATTATTTTTTGTCTCTAAATTTGGTTACTATTTAATGATTTTCTTGTAGTTAATCAATCCTGCAAACAAAATTTGGAATTGGTGACCACGTCACCCCCACATCCAGATCTTCTAGTCTAGGGTTCTATTGAAAATTTAAACTAGCTTTCCTTACCTGAAGTTGAGCAAATGCTTACTAAGAGCTCCAAAGCTACCAAAAGCTCAAGGGTAGCTTAACCTGCACCATAGAGTTCTGATACAAAATCTAACTATATCACTAGGACCCTGAGCTAACAGAGATTAACCTTGAAGCTAAAAGAGTCACATGCAAAGCCTATGTAGAGACAAACCTAACAAGTTCAAAATTTAACTCAAAGAGAAGAGCAAAAATGAGCTTTATTAAAGATTCTGATCGAGCAGTCTTGTAGTATTCACTACCAGGAGTCTAACAGCAGACTCCGATCGTCAAACTGATGAGCAAGGAGATCAAAATCTTAGTGAGAATGCAAAGAAAAGGAAAAAGGAGATTTTAGAGAGATGATGGTTCTTTTAAAATGAAACCTGAATAACTGAATTTCTATTTATATACTCTTTTAACTTTAATCATAAAACATTCAGGTGCCATTTCTACCCTACCCTATTTTAGTTAGCAAATTTGTGATCATTTACATCACACTCTTTGTATAATAAAAAAAGTTTTTTATTCAAGAATAGTTGTGTCCAAAGAATACTTAGGTTTTAACCAATATTGGTTGCATGTTCAAAATACTCAATCTTAACAAATAATGACTGTGTTTCAAATAATACTTAGTCTTTGCTAGGAGTGACTGTGCTCAAAATAATATTCTATCTTAGTTTGAATTGACTATATTTCAAATAATAATTTGTCTTAGCCACAAATGATTGTATTCCAAATAATACCTTGTCTTAGTCATGAATGATTACAACCCAAATAATATTTAGTGTTTAATCAGGAGTGATTGGAGTTCAAAGAGTACTCGTCTTGTATCTTGGAACGTCAGTCTACTAGTGAAACTTAATCCTATTAGTCAAGAACTGAACATAGTCTAGGTTTTTATTTGAACCAATATAAAAAAAAACACCTAATGTAAATATCTCTTTATCTTTTTGAATTTCATATTAATAATTTGGATCTGACTAAAGAATATGAGTTTTTTTTAAACGAGTTTTGACACGCTACTCTTACGAGAACTTCTAGAGAATGTTGTCTGCAAATTAAAACTTTGTCCAATCACTTTTATCATATGTTGATTTATGAATTCTTTTGAAAGTCTTAAATATATAATTTAGTCATCCCTGCTTACTTATTTGTTTTTTTTTTTTTTATAAAAGCTTTCATGTTAGGCTTCACTATGCAACTTGACATCTCAACTAGGCTGACACCTCAAGTAACAACAATCATTTTCCATCACATGAAAAAAATATTATTAAAAGAAAAAAGAAAGAATATACAAAAAAAATATATATATGTGGGGGGATTAGACCAAAACCCATATGTTAACAAAAACGATACATATGTAGACTATACCTATTCATAAAGAATTCTAAGAACAGACTAGATAGAAGCCTATTATACCAATGAAATGATTCTCTATGAATAAATCCCAAATTAGCCAACTTATCAACACAACATTCCCTTCACAAAAAATATGAGTAACCCTAAACCTTATTTTCCCACAGTAATTAAGACAAGTATTCCATCGATTACGAAGCATCCACGGAACATTAGTCCTAACAGTAAATGTAACACAAACCATAGCAGAATCACATTCAAGCCATACATTAATAAGCCCATCTTTTGAGCTTCCTCCATAGCATGTATAACTCCATAAAACTTAGCAACCATAGTAGTCTGAACTTCAAGAAATGCAAAGAAAGCACTAATAAACTCTCCCATACTCCAACAAAAAATACGTCCACAAGTAACAAGACCAAGATATTTCCTAGCAACCCCATCAGTGTTAATTTTAGCCCATCCTGGTTTAGGGAACTCCCATCTAACAAGAAGAGGAGGAAGAACTTTACCAGTACGAGTATTAATACCAAAAAACTTAATCACGTTGAAATCCAACATATCATTCTTCATTGAAGCTTTAGACGAATTTCTCACTAGACAAGTTAAGTCTTTAATTATCGAAATAGCCCTAGAAACATCAATCTTATCCTGAAATCTAGCATAATTTCTCATACGCCATATCATCCAAATAGAAAAAGTTATCACAGCAAGCTTAATCAATTTAACCAAAGGACTACCATCACTCTTAATAAAAGAAAGAAGATCATCCTTATTAGAGAAACGAGAAACAAGAAAAATCTGTTGAACCCAACTCCAAATATGCAAAGCATTCAAGCATTCAAAAAATAAATGTGGAATATATTCCTCGTGCTTTTCACAAAGCGTACACATAAAAACATATATGCAAACCTTTATTCTGAATATGGTAATCTGTAAGAAGCCGTCCATGAAAAAATTTCCAGAGTGCTAGAGTTTTGGAAGGTGGAATATATGAAACAACCAGACTCTTGGTTGCAAGAAAAAAGTCCTAGCCGATTTAAGAGTGAAACGACCAGACTCATCAAGAATCCAATTAGGAATATCCTGTTCCTCCCTAACCATGATATGATTAAAAAAATGAGGCATCTGCGGTAAAGACAAAAGAATATTCCAATCACAAGCAGTTCAAAACGGAGAGACTATATCTGAAATGTTAGCAGTATCATATAACTACTTATTTGTTTTGTTTTAGAGTAATTTATAAGATTTCATACATGTGTAAGAAAAATTTAGAATGTGTTTTGTAATATTTAAATTTACATGAATTACTACTCTTGTAATAAAGCCTATTTTGTTATCACATATTTTAGATAAGAAATGAGGAAAACGAATTTAAATTTTGAGTAAATTACATAAATATATTTTTTAGATATTCTTAAATATAATGATTTTCTCTATATTTTAATTTAATATATTTTTAATTGTTATGAATTTTATTTATAATTATATAAATAAATATTTATCTTGTTAAAAACACGAACTAAAATACTAATTATAAAAATAAATATTTATTTTCATAAATTCACATATTAATGTACTAGTTGTGAAAGAGTAAATAAAGTTTAAGAAAAACTATCTTGACGCCAATCTACATATATTCCTCGTAGGAGTAATTTTTTTTATATTTAATTGCAATACACACAAATTTTGGCAATATACACGCCAAGGATCTCCAACTAGAATTAAGGACTCAATAAAGTAATTAACAAATGTTAAACACTAAACAACCAACAAATTATTATTAAGGGCACTTGGATCTATTTGGGTTTAACTTAATCACTAGTGCAAAATATGAGTATAAAGGCTATCCATAGACATCGGTTGACAGCTACAAGTGGTCTATTAAAATGTGATGACAATTTTGAAATTAACATGAAAAAATAGGCAATGGTTCAAGGTAAAACTGGTGTCTATAAACTTGACTGCAACATAGACGTTGGTTGTTGAAATGAACCAGCATCTATGAGCTTGACATAGACATCGATATTTTGGCCAATTGGTGTCTATAGTTTCAAAATTCGAATAGGCAACGATTATTAGGTAAAACCGTCATCTATGAGCATGTTCTTTTACCTTAAACAGAGCTCACGCCTCACTTATGCGACCATTTTTTGCTCCATTGCATTCTTCCTTCATTGTTGCTCCATTTTTGCAAACATTATAAGGTTTTTTTGCAAGTGCAATGTTCTAAAACCAATGGTGTTCTCCACCGCCTCTACTCCTTTGCTTATGCTCTGCCATCACTGCTCCTTCGCCACTAGTCCTTTTCCTCTGCTCCTCCTAAGCAACAATCCACCATCACCATAGGCTAGTAAATATTTTTTTATATTGTTATATATTTATTTATTATTAGTTGAAATTAAGATTTATTTATTGTTATATATTTGTTGTTAATAGAAATGAAGATTTATTTATTGTTACTAAATTATGGAACCATGGTGACATTTTGAAAAGCTTGAGGATTCAATTTGAGCAAAATATTCATGAGCCATCATGTGCATCATTCATTGGTTGCTCAATTGGATAGTAGCCAACATTGCATGACATGACATATTTTGAATTGCATGTATTATTAGATTTTTTTTATTTATTGAATTGCACGTATAATTAGATTTGTTAAGTTTTTGAATTGCATTTATATTTATAATTCTTTAATACATTTTGGTATTGACTCTCGGGGTGTTTGACCTTCGGCAAATTGTTCGATTTTGGATTAAGGAATCCAAATTTAATAAACTTTCAATGAGGTCATTACAGAACATACATATGGATCAAGATTGGATTAATTTATCTTGCATAAGTGATGAGTATGAAAGAGGAGTAGAATAATTTATACAATTTGCACAACGTAATGCCAACAGTAGTGATGATGGAGTAAAGTTTATGTGTCCATGCTTTAATCGTTTGAATGAGAGGAGATTGAATGTTAACAAAATCAGGGAGCACCCTCTATGTGTTGGGGTTTCTACGATCTTATACAACTTGGACATCGCATGGTGAATTATTATATTTACCAAGTGTGTTTGTATCCCAAGAATATGTTCAGTTTACCATGGATGATGTAGTACATGATGATTGATTGAAGGACATGATTTGTGATGTTGGAGTGAGTCTTTTGTGGAAGCATGTAGATACAAAAGTATGTCAAGCAATGCGGAGACTCTATTGTATCCTAGATCAGTTAACTATTGCTTCAGTTGTTGGAGGAAATGCTTCCAAAGGAAAATAATCTACCTAATCGTAATTATAAGGCCAAAAATATTCTTTGTTCGAGGGGTATGGAGTATAAAAAGATACATGCATGTTCTAATGATTGTATATTATATAGGAAGAAGTTTTGAATTGTTAAAAAATTGTCCGAGGAGTGGGTTACGATGTTATAAGTTGAAACAAAAAGATGACGATAATATTAAAGAGATGGAAAAGCACGGACCCCTATTGAAGGTGGTATCTTCCATCATTACAAAGATGAAGAACTTTTTTTGCAAACCCAAATGATGCTAAAAATCTCAGATGGCATGCAGATGAGAGGAAATGTGATGGCATGTATCGCCCTTTAGCTGATTCTATTCAATGGAAGAAATTTGATGACGAGTTCCCAAGTTTGGTAAAGAGTCAAGAAATATTTGACTTGGTTTAACTACAGATGGTATGAATCCATCTAGTAATTTGAGTATGAATCACAGTTCATGTCTTGTTTTACTAGTTATTTACAACTTACCTCCTGGATTGTGCATGAAGCAAAAATACATAATGTTGTCTATGATGATATCTGGTTTAAGACAACCAGGGAATGTCATAGATGTTTATCTAAGTCCCCTAATTGAAGATTTAAAGTTGTTGTGTGATCAGGGTGTAGAAGTCTTTGACGGGTTTGCTAATGAAACTTTCAAGATGCATGTCATGTTATTTTGCACCATCAATGACTTTCCAGCATATGGGAATTTATTAGGGTATAATGTCAAGGGTCATAAAGCATGTCTAATATGCGAAGAAGACACGGTTCTCAACAATTGAAACATAAAAGGAAGACAATTTATCTTCAACATCGAAAATTTCTTAGAAATCATCATCCTTACTAGAGGTTGAAAAAAGTATTTAAAGGTCATCAAGAGACTAGCAGTCCACCAACTCCATTGACTAGTGTTCAGATTTATGTAAAGGTAAATAACATAAATCACACCTTCGAAAAGTCAAAAAAGAAGTCATGAGTGACAACATATGGAAGAAAATGTCAATCTTCTTTGATCTTCTGTATTGGTCGAAGTTAGAAGTTAGACATTGTATTGACGTAATGCAATTGGAGAAGAATGTGTGTGATAATTTAATTGGTACACTTCTTAATATTAACGGGAAGACGAAGGATGGTCTAAGTGCTCGTTTAGATTTGATTGAGATGAACATTCGAGGTGAGTTGACACTAATACAGGTGGGTAAGTGTACATATTTGCCTAAGCTTGATACACTATGTCGAAAGAAAAAAAATAAGTTTTTTCCAATGTCTAAAGAGTGTGAAAGTTCCACAAGGATATTCATCAAATTGTTGAAGTCTCATAATTTTCACATCATGATGCAACAATTGGTACTGGTAGCTATTCATGGGATTTTACTGAAAAATGGTATAGACATACCATAACCCGTTTGTGCTCATTCTTCTCTTCCATTTATTGTAAATTCATTGATGCGGCAAAGTTAGATGAACTTGAAGATGATATTTTTGTTATATTGTGTGAATTGGAGATGTTTTTTTCCTCCATCCTTTTTTAACATCATGGTTCATCTAGTTGTGCATATGGCAAGAAAGGTTAGATTGTGTGGACCAGTTTACTTAAGATGGATGTATCCTGTTGAACGGTATATGAAAATTTTAAAAGGGTATGTCAAAAATCATTATCATCCTAAAGTTTCAATGATTGAAAGGTACATAGCAGAAGAAAGTATTGAGTTTTGTTTAGAGTACATGTCAAAAGCCAATCCAATAGGTCTTCCAACCAACTCATGGGAGAACATGCATTCTATAAGTAAGTCTACATGTGGTAAACAAGTCTCAATAAAAATTCTTGCAAGCACATTTGTATATACTGAATAACACTGATGAGGTTATACCTTACTTATATGCCCATAAAGCCATTTTGAAGGAAAATAACCAAAGAAAACCAGAGAAATGTATTTTGATGGAACATAATAGGACTTTCATGCCTTCATTTAAAGATGATGTGTTAAAGGATTCAACAACATCGAAAACCTTGACTTGGTTGGTAAATGGATTGAAGTTTGATGTCCTTTGTTGTACAAGTTATAAAGTCAACAATTGTACATTTTACACCTTTGGATGAAAAAAGTACAATTCAAAATTGTGGTGTCATTCTTGAGGCTGAGTCGATGCAATTTTTCACTTTAAAAGATAAAAATTTTGTACTTTGATCAATGTCGGTATCATATAAGAGATATGGGAGGTTGATTATACTAAGTTTTTTGTACCAATTTTCAAGTATAAGTGGGTTGACAATAAGAGTGGGGTAAAAATTGATGAATCAGGATTCACATTAGTTGACTTTCGAAAGATAGGTTATCAAGATGAGTCCTTTATCATGGCTCAACAAGCATCTCAGTTTTCTATGTCAAGAATCCTACGTCAAAACATTGGTATGCTGTTTTACACAGAAAAAAACAAGTGGAGGCTATTGATGATGACTTGTCTAATATTGAAACTAGTAACTCTCGTTCATTCACACTAATGATAAAGAATCAAGATGAAGATGTAGTTGATGATGTACATGCAACTCTTAAAGACCATAATGAGGGAATATACATATGAACATTCAACCCACTATGTATGAATTTAGTAATTAGGATAATTTTTTGTGTATTTTCTTTACTTTGGATAGACTTAGTAATTGTTTTTTTAACACAGATATGACTCACGATTAGACTCTGATTTCTTCTGAACACACCTTCGGCAAATCTACCAGAGGACCTACTAGACTTAGTTGTCTCTCATTGAGACATGCTAGCGATGACATGACACCACTCACCATTGACGTCATGATTGGTGTGGCTTCTAGTCCTAATGCTAATATATTCAACAAATATCTTGGAGTCGTGGCTCGTGAGAGGATCTCCATATTGAGACCTTCGTGGGATCATGTGCCTGAGGTTGACTAGACCATGATCTGGGAGAATATCACGGTAATATATACATTATTATTGTTATTATATATTGCTTTTTTATATTAATACGTCAAATTTAACTTCCTGGTATTTTCTTGTAGACACATTTTGATATGCCTAATGTGGACACCTTGAAATCAAGGGTTCTATCTTCGGTCACCATTAAATTCCATCATTTTAAGTACGCCAAAATATATTTTTGGACCTTATAAAGGTCAAAAAACTTCTCCAAGGTACTTCAATATTGATTAGGAGACATGACGTCAATTCGTTTAAAGTCGTGAAGTTGAGCAGTGGGCGATAAGTACAATTTATCTCATTTCATGTATTGTTCATAACACTAATTATTTAATATTATTTGATTCAATTTGTTTGTTCCATTTGTGACACTGTGTTAGGAAAAAACTTAAGGCATAACAACTAAAAATGTGACCGGGCACCTACTGTCTCGTGGGGGTTATCGTAAGCTTGAAAAAGCTATCATAAAGGAGAAGGAGAAAAGCATGACCTATTAGAATTAATGGCTTTTAAACAAGAGGGGGGTGAATTGTTTAAAGGAAAATTTTCGCAAATACTAGAGTGGAATGAAGATTAATGAAGAAGCACAAAAGAAGCAATGAGATCAGCCAAGAAACAAAACTGTTTTTAATTGATTCCAGAAAATCAATCGATTGTTTATGCGAAACAACCAATTTTTTATATCAGCAGTTTATGAAAAACACAGATCAAACAGTTTTAAGGAGTGAGGGATAGAGAAAATCACACAAGAATTATACTGGTTCACTCCTTACCAAAGCTACATCCAGTTCTCAGTAAACCACTGAGATTCCACTATGTAATCAATCCTAGATTACAAACACACAAACAACAAAGAGGTGATCTTTTAACCTCTCAAGAACACTCACCCTCTTTGATACATAAACAAAGCAAGTCAAAACACTCTCTGACTTTATACACCAACACGTTACAGTTTAACAAAATGAAAAACGAATACAAGTAAGAACTGGAAAGATCACACCTGATACAAAAGAATTACAGCAGTTCCTATTCCACTCTTAACCAAAGCAAAGCCTTAAGCAATCTTGAAAAACTTTCAAAATCAAGGATATAAAACCAATTATATAGCTTTCAGTGAATCAAGGATGTAAATCTAGTTATATAGCTTTCAAAAATAGTCGTTTAAGACTTTTAATCACGAGCCAAAACAGTTTGAAATAAGAGAAAACAGATTTACCAAACTTAACCAAATCTGTTAAGATTTTTCAAAAAAACAATCGATTGAAAACTCGATTCAACCGATTGAATTGGTCTTGATTGTTAGGTCAACCAATTTCAGCTTTTTCAAATCCTTTTCAAAAACACTAAGTGTAAAACAACTGATTGAAACGATAAATCAACTGGTTGTTTTTCACTACTTTGAAAAACACTTTTCTTTTTGAAAGAACTTGATTGATTCAGTTTTGGATTAAGCTAAGAGTGGGTTGACAAATTCTAATCTACAGAACCCATGCCCACAAGCAGCAACCCAGCCTTCAAGCAATCTTCATAGATTTGGAGACATCAAAACTTTAAGTTCAATATGACTGAAGACTACTACCGAGGATGATATAGGGGTCAGTGAACCTCCATCTCCACCTACTTGCCACCAAAAATGGAATATGACCCAAATATATAGTTATGAGAAATCACAGATAGTCTTAGAAAAAAAATTAAGTTATTTTCTAGTTGTCATATTATACGGTAATATTATATGAAAAACTTATATAATTTTGGAGTCTTGCAGGATTCTTTGGTTGAGCAAAGCTCCCAAGATAATTTTGTCCCTCATGGTCGTCAAGATATACTGGGTGAAGCTATTGGACAACCTGAGCACCCTAGCCATGTGTGTGCTACTAGATTAGTGGTTGGTATTCATCAGTTCTTTGGAGTTGCACCACAATATTCATCCTCCTCAAAGCCCAACAAAGAAGTGATAGTCAATTATGACATGGAAAAAATAAATCAAAACCCCCCAGCCCCCAGTTTGCGCTTGAACTCACTCTTTTTCTCCCTCGCGCTCTTCTCTTCTCTTCTTCCCTCGTGCTCTTCTTCTCCATTGAGCACTTGCAACTCCATTGTTGTCGTCTTCTAGCTCTCCTCTTTTCCTACAAAGCTTAGGAGCTTCCCAACTCCTGCGCCACCAACGTCTTCTTCTCTCCTCCGTGCATCTTCTTCTCTCCTCCGCATCTCTCCTCCGCGAGTGCCAAGGGCTAAACCCTTCATGGTGGTAGTCGCAGCGGTGGCAACACTAGCAGCGGCAACACCACCAGCAACGACAAAACCTAAACCCTAAAATTTTTAATTAATTTTATAATAAATATTTGCATGCTATATGTTGATTATTTAGTAGTTTAGGGTAGTTTAAGGTATGTATCATCACTAAAAAGAAAGAAAACAAGGCTCGTTTGCTTTGTATAATTGAGGCAATATTGTAAAATTCATTAAAAATAGGTAGAAAGTGATTTTATTATCCAAATTTTTTTGTGGGAACTTCATTTAGTGTATATTTGATGGAGGAGTCCTTAGGTTGAATATTAGAGTGATGGATTTGGAGTTGCCAAAAATTAGTGCGAAAAAACTTCAAACGGTCATAACTTTTGAAAGAGAAGTCGGATGAAGACACGTAAAAGATGAAAGTTGCTCGAAACGAGGTAGCGATTCACGTGGGCAATCCCGAGGGGAATTGGTGTCCTTTAAAATTCCAAAAATTCATTGTTTACTATTATTTTTTTATTTTTAAGTATTATTTTGGGTATTTTTCATGTATTTTGAGGTTTTGGTTCTCATACTTACACTTGTCAAAAAATTCTGAAATTTTGCATGATTTTTCCTAGTATTATTTAGAGATTTATCAAACCATTATGATTATGATTATATTACATTCACAACTTTATTACTCATACATTATATTACATATTGTTGTGTGTGTTTTAACATGAAATCTTATTATTTCAGTGCTTATTTTAGATATAACATCTTGAGTGGGAGGAAAAGTGCAAGTGCAAATGCAAAGAAAATCACTTGGATGCACCTTAAGGTAACCATATCTAACACTTTAGAATGACATAAAACTTTTTCATATAATTTTTTGTACACTTTCATATTTAAATTATGATATTAGGTTGATTGTTCTGGAAAATTTGATATTTTATGCAGGATTAGAGTGAGTATATAATAATAATAAAAAAATTAAAAATACCCTTATAATGACAATTCCCACTGGAGTTCCCACTGAAACCGTCTTTAAAAGCCCTTCATAAGCACTTATAACGATGGTTCCAGCCTAGAACCGTAGTTATAAGTGTTTTTTTTTTTAACTTTTTTATTTATTTGGTAGAATGTTAGCTTTTACACGTGTCGTTAATGTGAGTTTATAATGACGGTTCTAGAACCTGCATTATGAATAGATGATTTATAACGACACTCACAATAACGACGGTTCAAAAACAGTCTTTATATGATCTTTTTAACCGTCGTTAATGAGGTATTTTGTATTAGTGGCTACTTGTAGAGAACAATTTGACTCCTTGGGTGGTGGGCATAGGGAAAGTCTTTCAAGGGGGAAAGTCTTTCGATGGGCCACTACCTTACATAATGTGTCTCTCACCCCTGATATGGTCAAGGTGACGATGTTTAAGCTCCTGTTCCTTTGCCTACATATGACGTAACTACTATGGTCGAGGTATTTCAGACATTCCTAGTCTGGCCCAGACACCCCATTTGACTTATTCTGGAACCCCTGATAAGAAATTAGTTTGTAATAATTAATTTATATTTATGTATTATATTTAATTTAATATAAATGTTCTTTATTTTGTAGCAACCACGTCAGAGATCAAGTTCACAAATTAAGAAGCATTCGGTTTCCACTGACGATCTTATAGCCTCTTTATTAGAGATTGTTACAGCTATAGGTACAAACCCAGTGGAGGTTTCGTGGGATGAAACTTTGTTTGGAAGAAACAATGACATCCCTCTATACATATACATGACGGATGTGTTAGAGGTTGCAACTCACAACCAAGAGCTGAATATATCCATCATTCAATTTTTTATGATGTAAGTCTCTTCCACCTATATCTCAATTTACTTTATTATATTAAATTATTGATTATGCTTTAACTAAATACTTGTAGGTATTTGTCTGGAATTTCTATTAGTAAAAGGAAACAGGTTGTTTATGGTTCTTGGATCCCCAATTAATTAAGCCAACACGAACTTAGAAAATTGAAACTCAATCATATACATCACCAACTCCTTGATTTCAAGGGGAAAACAAATATATTTTACTCCTTATATTAATGAGTAAGTTTAGTTAATATAATTCATCGATTATTACTTTCATCTTTTAAAGCTTTACTAATTGTTTTCATGGATGATGCAGGGTCACTGATAGTTACTTGTGCTATCCGTAATTGATAGCACTGCTGTGTGGTTTTGTGCATTGAACAAGAAGTCATCCACATATTTCAAGCAAATAATTGATGAGTAATTACATTATCAACTTAACTATGTATAATGCATAAAAAAGTCCACTAACAAGTTTTTTTTATTAATGAGGGCATGGCGTGGATATAACATACTCAAAGGTTGACAGAGGGCAAATTGTCAAAAGCTAACATGGTTGAACCTAAAGATTTGTAATTTTTTGTCTTCCTCTCTTTGTTGTTTGTCAAAATATCAATATTAACTTTTAATTTATAATGATTTGTAGTTTAATAATAAACAATCGAGAGGGTATGAGTGTGACTACTACATTATGTAATGGATGACTACCATTATAAAGTTAGTATTAACAAAAACTAAAAACAGGTAATAATATTGAAATTATTATTTATAATAAATTATATGTACTTTAAAATTAATTTCAATTTATTTTGTATTGCAGTATTTTATGGATGATAACTATGCGAGAAATTATTGTAATACGTAGTAGCTATACAGTTAATAGCAAGTTGTTTTTTAATGTAACGTTATTTGCCAAATAAAGTTTAACATAATATATATTTTGTGTTGTTTTGTGATTATTTAATTGATAAAAAGTTCCCCAAATAGGCTGAAGTAATTAAATAATAAAATTTAATGTTCCAGAACTATCAGCAAGATATCTGTTTGTCTTTCTATTCTACCTTTTTTTTATGGATTATACTCTACTTTGTTCTTCTCCTCCTTTACTTTACTGCACATGTATAGAATATCTACGAATTAACTCAATATAGATTCCTTGGTCCTTATTTTAATATTGTATAGAAGATGGGATGAAGGTATACAATTGTATATTGTTCCAGTTTATCCCAGTACGATATACTTGCTTGAATTTATTTATTTATTTAGCTAAATATAAATTTAAAGTTTTTATAAAATGTACATTTTGAATTTTTTTTGCACAATAAATTTAGAAATTAAGCTCTCTTATTTTGCCAATGTCAAGTTAATAAACTTGACGTGTTACTTGCAAAGAAACATATGTATTACCTATAGATTTAATTCTAATTTTTGAATCACATTTAAATAGATGACCATTGACCAAAACCTTTCTTTAAAATACCACATTTAGATTAAAGATTTTATTTATTTTTAATTCTAATGTTTCTTTGGTATAAAATGCATTTTAATATTACTTAAGTTCCTTTACTAGTTAGTGTTCTCGTCGGTTGATTCAGTTGCCATTGATTCTGAGGCAGGGGGTGGCTCCTCCTATCCTTGTGGTGGTTCTCCAAGATGTGGCTTCGTTGAGACAGAAGGGGGCTCTACCTATAACTGCACTCCGACGCTCAAGTCAATATAAGGCCAGAAACATCAAACAAGCAAAAAGTGCTTAAGCTTATAATGTGTGTGTAAGAACTATGTCTTGCGTAAAAGACACCGTGCCTTTACCTTGGGGTTTACCCCCCTTATATAATTGTTTCTAGGTTAACCTGCCGCTGACATTCTCTTATCAAAGCCTTGTCTCTAACGAATTTAGGGTTATCTTTTCGGGATACTATCGCACAGTCTTAGTGCAACTCCCGTGGCAACATTCCTTTCTTAGAGTGCAACTCTCATGGCAACATTCCTTTTCTGGAGTGCGTATCTAACGGTATGGCCGCTAGGGTTACAACGTGTGTACCAACGCCGCGAGACCAATCCGTTCTCGTAAGTGCCCTAATTTCTCACGTGCCTTGCATGCAGCTTTTTCTGAGAATCCTAGCACTCTTGGGCATTGGCGCCCCTAGGGGTAATCTGCTTGTGCCAGACCCAAATGTCTTATACACATTCCGCATGCAAGGTATATCTGTGAATCGAGCTTTCACTAATGTAATACTTGTTCTATGCCGACCTCTGTCACGCCGACCTCTACTATACACTGTCGACGTCCTAGGTCTAGCTACTACAATATGTAATCTCTGGGGGTCCCTCTGTGGGTCCTATTGTGTTGACCTCTACCACGTCGACCTCTACTGTATACACATGTTTTTTTAAATAAAAAAAGAATAATTTATTCAAAAAGGAAATTTTATAAATACTATATATGAATCATATTAGTATATCAAAAATTCCTTTTTTTTTTCAAAACAGGCTTCATATATTTCTTTTGATCAAACTAAATTCATACTTTAAATAGCATTATATATTCAACTAATCAGTACTATTCTTTCAAAATCTAAGAAGAAAAATATGACTTGTGTTCTTTATGGTAGTACAATAGAATCTTATGTATATATAATGGTGTGCTAGACCAGATCTTTGCTCAAATAACTAATTTGGTGAGTAGGAAAGTAAAGTCCAGTAATCCTAGTTTTCATTAAGTGTTTTTTAAAATAAAGTATTTAGCATCAATATACTTCATCTATAAGACAATGTGTTTTATATATATAATGTGTTTTAAATATACAACATATTACATAAGATGCAAGTGTTTCGTTCGACGAACGATATAGCATTTTATAGTCTTTCCTTCGTCTAATAACTGAAGTCTTCATCAGACGATACGTACATAGACTTAAGTTAACAATGTATTTAACAAATATATTTTCCACGCTTATTATGTGACTTCAACCACTCCTTTACTTTTCCTGCCAATTAAAATGGGAATAAGTGTAGATAAATTGACTCTAAATCACCTTCTTCAAATCTCATAGTCTCTATCAATTCATAAAAAAAAATGGATAAATGAGTGTATGGATCCTCATGGTCCATTCCTATGAATTAATGGATGCTAATTAGGCTAAAAAATGCTGGTTTCATTTCCATCTCTAATGATTTCGTTGTAGCTGGAACAGCAATGCTGGAAAAATATCTTGGACCTTGCTTGTTACGTGGCTTGATTGATTTGAGATGTTTGAACTTATGAAGAGGATGAACTTTGCTTGAGTTGGTTTTCTTCTACTTCTCTTTTGTTTTGCTTGAGCTTGTTCCTATATATTTTTAAAATCCTTTCTATATCCTGCTCAAACAACAAGTGTTCTATATATGATTTACCTCTAGTTAGAATAAATCAAAACTACACTAAAAACAATGAAAATAATAAAACAAAAATTGGTTAGAAAATAGATTCTACAATTTGAACACTAATATGTGTAAAATTACAATATATACTCTCTTAGAATTATTTCTACAATTGTTGATTTATCAAACTAGTCCCCGACAACGGCACCAAAAACTTGATAGGGTTTATTTCTCGAAAAGTGGACAAAATTAACTATAGTACAAATGATAAGGGCTTGTAGTATCCTCAAGGACTAGTGGTACATACAAAAAATGTGTCTTTCATTATAAAGTGTGAATGTAATTATGAGAATTTGTGCAATTAATGGTGAGTCAAATAGAAAATAGAGTTAGTGAGGTTAAAACTTGTTGTAAAAACAAGATGTTCTTAAATTTATGAAAGTGTTGGGATTGAATAAAATTTGTAAATTTCTTATACTCAACTACTTATAAATAACATGTGATTCATGTTCACTGCTCCTTAAGACCAAACCAAGTTAATTCCTTAACCATGGTTATCTAGAAATCAAACTACCATAATCAATCCCTTGACTTACAATAGTTTGGTTTCTGATTTATTGTTGAATCAGTTCATGCCAAACACTCAATTTCGTTCCTAGACATTGAGTTACTTGGATGATTTGACTTAGTTTAAAAGAATAAAGTATTTCCTAATATCATTCAACTTCTAAGATCAACAATAGTGATTCCTCACATATCAAGCTTTAAGTGCAAAGTCAAATAAAATTATATTAAAGAAACATGCTTTTATAAATAGCAAAGCACAAAAAATGTTACATTGTTCTTCAATCCCAACAAGAGGAATTTAGCTACTCATATTAATGTTTACAAGACAAAGAATAGCTAGCAATTAAGGACATATTGATGAAAATCATCCAGCCTCAAAACTTTCAACTAAGAAGATAGACAAAGATCGAGCCTTACTAATGAGATTGTAAAGTCCTTTTCTTCTTCTTAGCCTTGTAAAAACTGTATAGAGTAGTTAGGAAGTATTGGACCTTGTATTTTGGGCCAAAGTAGAGTATGATGTAAATAAAAAGAAAGTAGAGTGTAAAATAGTAAAAGAGTGGTGCAAATAGAAATGTAGGCAAGGAAGACATGAGGATCCACATATCCTCTCCTCAATGGAGAGGATTTTACTCCAAGGCATGTCACTTTTCACTCTCCCAATGGAGAGGATTTGCACCAATAGGGTGGTGACACTTGTCAAACTCTCATTTGAGAGGTTTTGAGAGACTTTCTCCTATAAATAGGAGCCTCTTGTACATGATTTTTAACTTTGATTTGAGTAATGGAATGTTTTCCCATTTAGGAGACAATTTTACTTATTTAAAGTTCTCTCTAGAGTTGTCTTCTTACTAGACAATTTTCTAGACTCCAAGTAGTGTTGGTTCAACCTCACTCTAGAAATTAAGTGTTGGTCTAACCTTACTTAGGTTCATTGCGATGTGAGTTGATTTTAGATTGGCACATTTTAGGAGTTGCACTTTTGTTTAAGCTTTTTGAATTAAGCATAATATGGTGATAAGCTCAAAGAAGATTTTCATTAAACACAAACTTAACCAAGTGATTAAGTAAGTGTGAAGGTTCTCTTCTAAAAAGTAAAAGACAAAAACACAATATGAAGGTGGGAATGATGCTTGCGGAAATTGTAACAACAAAGGAAGATAAAAATAAAGTAAAGACCAAAAATTAAAAGAGTAAAAGAAGGACACAAATGAATGGAAAGTGGCGTAATGGAAGAAGGAAAAGAGAAAGGAAAGAGAAGCTTATGGAAAATGAAGATGATGGTCACGCCACTTGGAATGATGGATGATTCCAAGATGAGTTGTGAATAGTAGCCACTTGGAGTATGCTCTCACAAGATAACACCCACAATTTAGGAATAAAAAGCTCACTAAACACTCAAGAAGAGTTTCTTTTCTATTTCAAATTCAAAGATGAAAATACAAAAGACAAGGCACTCTATTTATAGGAGAGAGTGCCTTGAAAAACAAGATAGAGGGAAGGAGAAAAGTGGGCGGCTAGGTCAAGCTTCCTAGGTCAATGCCACACCTTAGAAAGGTTTCTAGAAGGTAAGGTAAATGAGAGCTAAACCTAAGCGGCATATGGAGATAAAGTGGGCTTGGCACAAGCCCAAATTACTAAGTACACTATACTCTAATGAAATTAAAAGTAATGAAAATAACTAGTCCTCAGGTCCAATCATGTGGGCTCTGCTCTTGGTAATCCTCTAAGGAATGATAGGCTCTGATGCACTGGCTATGGACTACTCCTTACCTAGCCCTGGGTCCTGTGTCATGCTCCTAGTCATCCTTCTAGAGGGTTGGCCTATCTCAGTGGTTGCTCTATCTCTCACGGTTCCATCATACTGTCATAATTTTCATCTCTTCTAAAATTTCTACAATTCTTCATGCTTCCGCTATTATTAATTTTCCATTGGATAATTTCAAATAAAAAACAATGAAGAAGAAGATCTACACATGAGATGCAAGCTAGGATTACATCACATGTGGCTTTGGATGGTGCACTTCAGCTCTAGTGATGCAAACCAAGCCCACAAGGTGATGATCAAGGACGCTAAAGAATATAAAGAGAAGTCACCTCAAAGTAGAGACCTCACCAGATGGAGAATGGGACAAAGACCAGAGCACCTAAAGTTCTTCCTGCTAGTCTTCTTAATGATTAGAAAATATTGTAAATAATTTGGGCTCACTTTGGGGGTCCAAATAGCAAATATAGGCTAGAATAAGGTGCCTTTAGTATAATAGGGGGTGTAGTTAGCATTTTAGGATGTTCTTGGCCCTTTTGGAAGGCTTTTTGACCTAGTTTCTAGAAGGACAAGCCTAGGATGCGGGTTTGACTTAGTCAAACCCTAAGGCTACCCATTTTTTCACTCTTCCCATCCTACCCCTTATGCTTGCTCTCCAAGGCTCCTTCACCTATAAATAAGGAGGCCTACCTCATGTATTTTCATGTTGAAATTAGAGTAAAGTTACTATACACAATTTGTGTTAGAGTTTGTGAGCATTGTCTCCTTACACTATTGTCTTATCTTGTGAGATTTAGAGAGCTCTCAAGTGACGGCATTCTTCACTCATCTTTGAGCAAACCACCATCCAAGTGGCGTGATCACTTCTCGAGCTTCATTCTCCTAATGGTGAATCATCCAAGCCCCATTCTCCTCAAAAGGCTTTCCTTATTGGAGAATTGAAGGAAGCTAAGCGCACCAATGCACAAAAAGAGGAAGAAATGAGGCAAATGGAGGAAAGGCTCCAAAGGCTAGAATTGGCCTATGAAAGACCCCACCGAGGAAGAAGACATCATCAAAGGCATGGATCAAGAAGTTACCAAACCTATGGTAGCCATGAAGAAGAAGACGAATGGAGGATGCACAATTTTGAAGAAAGGCGCCAAAATGTGGCAAAGCCTTATTTACCCTTTGTAAAATTGCCTAGTTTTAGTGGGGAAGGTGATCCCAATGTGTATTTAGGTTAGGAGGCTAAAGTAGAACAAATTTTTAATGTACATGAGGTCTAAGATGACCAAAGAGTTAGGTTAGCCTCCTTACAATTTTTGGATTATGCCATGCAATGGTGGCACAAGACTGTAATGGACATTGGGCTAAACAAGAGGTCAGCCGTGGTCCCTTTGGAGGATTTGAAGTGATGCATGCACGCTAGATTTGTGCCTCCACACTATAGGAAAGAGCTCTTGTTGAAGCTCCAAAGGCTTCAACAAGGAACACAAAGTGTGGATGCTTATTTTAAGGAACTTGAAACAACTTTAACAAAGGTTGACATGCATGAAAGTGAGGAGTCCAAAATGGCTAGATTTGTAAGTGGCTTAAGACAGGATATCCAAGATGTGGTAGAACTCTATGAGTACTCCAATTTAGAAAAGTTGGTTCACCTTGCCATCAAGGTAGAATCACAAATTTCAAAGAAAACTTCTTTTAAAAATGCTCATAATGATGGTTTTTACCACTCTTCTTGGAAAAACAAAAACAAAACTTCTTCAAACTTTGTTAAAGAGTCCACTTATAAACCTAGAGATTCTAAACCTTCCACTTCAAAACCTCAATCCCCTACCAAAACCTCTAATACAAAATGTTTTAAATGCTTAGGTTTTGGTCACATTGCATCTCATTGCCCTTCTAAACGAACAATGATGGTTAAAGAGGGGGTTGTCATGAGTGACCATAGTTCTCAACGGTCCAAATCCACTCCCTCTTCAACAAATCATAGTGAAGAAGAATGTGAGATTTCGTGTGAGGGAAACTTGTTAATGGTAAGGCGCTTACTTGGTCAAATTCAAACACCTTTTAATGAAAGTCAAAGGGAAAACATCTTTCACACAAGGTGCCTTATCAATAACACTTTGTGTTCCTTAATCGTGGATGGAGGAAGTTGCACCAATGTGGCTAGTACAAGAGTGGTGGAAAAGCTTGGGTTATCCACCATCTCTCATACAAAGCCTTACAAACTCCAATGTTAAGTAACAAAGAGGAAATTGTGGTAAATAAACAAGTCCTCATAGCCTTCTCAATTGGAAAATATAAAGATGAGGTCTTATGTGATGTTGTACCTATGGAAGCTACTCATGTTCTTTTAGGTAGGCCATGGCAATATGATAGAAAAACTTTACATGATGACCTTACCAACAACATTTCTTTTACCTTCCATGGGCATAAGATCACCTTGAAATCTCTTTCTCCAAGAGCGGTCCATGAAGACCAAATCAAAATAAAAAATAAAAGAGAAAATGAAAAAGAAAAAGAAAGAAAAGATAAACCGAGTCACAACATATCTTCTTACGCCACTAAATCAATCATGTTGACTCGTGCCATGCTTCCACCTCCACCTCCACCTCCAAGGTGTCCCCCTTCTTTCTCTTTTTCATTACCCAATAACTCTTCTTACTTGACATCTTGGGCAAAGAACTTTTGGGATGAACATAAAACACCTCCTAAGGGTTCTTCCCTTTTGAGAGGCTCTTTCTCACCAAACTCTTTCGTTCCCAAATATTATTTTCCAAAATGGCTTCACAGAAGAGCTTGTCCTTTTGAACTCCCCAAGCTTCACGACTATAAGTCAAGTTCACATCTCCCTTCTTGTCCTATTTTCTATGTGAACACACTAACTATGTTATATGCAAGGGTTCTGAATTCGTGGTCGAATTCTCTCCAACCTGGGGGCATGATGCAAACCAAGCCCACAAGGTGATGATCAAGGACGCTAAAGAATATAAAAAGAAGTCACCTCAAAGTAGAGACCTCACTAGATGGAGAATGGGACAAAGACCAGAGCACCTAAAGTTCTTCCTGCTGGTCTTCTTAATGATTAGAAAATATTGTAAATAATTTGGGCTCACTTTGGGGGTCCAAATAGCAAATATAGGCTAGAATAAGGTGCCTTTAGTATAATAAGGGGTGTAGTTAGCATTTTAGGATGTTCTTGGCCCTTTTGGAAGGCTTTTTGACCTAGTTTCTAGAAGGACAAGCCTAGGATGCGGGTTTGACTTAGTCAAACCCTAAGGCTACCCATTTTTTCACTCTTCCCATCCTACCCCTTATGCTTGCTCTCCAAGGCTCCTTCACCTATAAATAAGGAGGCCTACCTCATGTATTTTCATGTTGAAATTAGAGTAAAGTTACTATACACAATTTGTGTTAGAGTTTGTGAGCATCGTCTCCTTACACCATTATCTTATCTTGTGAGATTTAGAGAGCTCTCAAGTGGCGGCATTCTTCACTCATCTTTGAGCAAACCACCATCCAAGTGGCGTGATCACTTCTCTAGCTCATTCTCCTAAGTTTCCTTTCACTCATCTTTTTCCATTCCATTTCCATTCTAAATTTCAATTCCGAAATCTATGTCTTGTTCTTGTTTTAATGCTTTGTTTCCTATTCGGTTTCCTTCATTATGTTTAGTTTCCTCTCTTTAATTTCAGCACCTTTACTTGTCATCATCTTCACCATAATTGTGTTTTCCTTTTGCCTTTGTGAAATGAACCTTCACATCTACTTAACCACTTGGTTAAGTTAATGTCCAGTGGGGATTTTCCTTAGGTTCTCACCATACTTATCATCCTAAAATCTCAATCCTAATTAAAGTGCCACCATAAAATGCTAAATCATAAAATCAACTCACATCATCTAGCCTCTTCTTTCTTCACCTCGTCTAACCTCCTTTCTCTAGACTAGGACCTCTCTATTTATAGTGTTGAGTCTTGGGATACATTTACATATGATTCGCTCAATGCATGGGTCATTCACTCAGTGGATTGAATTTTTTCAAATTAAATAATTTCATGCGCTTAACCCACCCCGAGCCTAACCGAGCGTGTTGGATTTCCTTAGTCACAAGGTATCCTCTATGTTCAATGTTTCATTCCTTTGCTCAGCAGCTCATTCTTACAACTTTAGCTACTCTCTTGTGCATATCTGCTTAGTAATTCTTTTAGGCGCTCAATTCTTGGAGGTCTTGAATTTTTATGTCATCTGCCATTAAGCTGCTCAATGATTCATGCATGTGCTCAGCAGATGGTATTATTTTTCTCATCCAAGGCTTTGTTGCTATTTTTCCTTTCATTCTCGTAAGATTTCACTAATTTCGTCATAACATCATTCAATGCATCATTTTAATTATTCTAAGTGGGAATAAGTTAGTTTTCATACTAAATCTTCGTTATTTTTCTCAATTTAGGTGCCTAAATTGATGTAATATCTAAGAATATTTGATACCTGAGAGCGAAAAT
The DNA here is from genome assembly GCA_013389735.1 of Phaseolus lunatus. NCBI lineage: Eukaryota > Viridiplantae > Streptophyta > Magnoliopsida > Fabales > Fabaceae > Phaseolus > Phaseolus lunatus. Next base: position 29,398,274 of record CM023858.1, on the reverse strand, counting down.
GTGCAATTGAGATATATTTTACTTCTATGGTAGACAAAGAAATGGAGTTTTGCTTCGTGCTTGACCAGGATATTAAGCATGGTCCATGAAATTGGCATCATCCACTTGTTATTTTTTCTATCAACTATGTCTTCAACATAGTCCGACTTCAAAGAATCCCTCTAATTTGGAGCTATAATTTTTCTTATAGCATAAACACAAATTAGTAGACCCTACAAGATACTGAAAGATTCTTTTGCCTACTAAGTCAGCAGACAATTTCATAATATGAGTGTCTGTGTGTTTTTTATTATGACAAACACTATAAGATGTGTTATGGTATAATAAAGGTCACTCATATGCAGTATTAGATTAAACAATAACATTAGAAAAGATGAACAAGATCAACTATCTTTAAAGCATTAGATAATACAAACACAAAAGACATGTTAGATGTACAATGACACACGCTCATAGTAGAAGAGTTTTTGCATAGATGTAGTGTATTTTTTTTTTCATGTATTACATTTTTGGGTAAAAAAAATTATTACAAAACTAGGGAAGTCATGCATTGCTAGGACGACTTCACAGTAGAAGTTGTACCACATGAATACAACTATGGGTCAGAAAGGTGTCCACGTAGAAGTCAGGTCCCAACAAAACGACTTTGCCAAATTCATTACACAAAAGTTGTATGGCATCCTAACGACTTTCATTAAATCGGAAACTAATACTTTAAGTGAAGTCCTACATGGCCAACGCACCCTATGATGGGGCGGATTACTAACTTCAGCCAATATAACCTTGGCAAGCTAGCCTGCCCCACCCCATTTTTTTGCGGGTCGATCAAAAAGGGTCGGGTTTGCCCGTTTTGCCACCCCTAGTTGAAATTCTTCAACATTTCCTTCACTTACTTTTATTGATGGATGGTGATGTATTTGTCTCTTTGCTTGATTTGAAGGCCAATAAAGAACTTAAGTTCACCCATCATGCTAATATCAAATTCTCACTAAATTAACCTATAAAATTTCTTGCAAAGAGATTTGTCACTAGCACCAAATATAATATTATTAACATATACTTATACAATAATAAAATCCTTATTTCGTTATTTTCAAAATAAGGTTGTATCAACCTTTTTTGTTTCAAAATCATTTTGACTAAGATCTAAGAACTTGCTTAAGACTATACAAAGTCTTTTTAAGGTTAAAATCATAACCAAGTTACCATTCAAAAAATACACATGGTTATATGTTCTTGACATGTTACACTAAAGAATATAATATATACATATATCTTATTGTATAACATGATAAAGAATATAATATATACATAAATATTTTTAGTGGATTACATTTATTCATTCAGATAATTCCAATGTTGCATGAGTAAAGAGATGATCATTTGTTAAATAACCAAAACTATCATAAAATAAAATGTAGAACGAATTTTTTGCATACTCCAATCTTAATTCACAATTATAGATGGTTGGACATAAGTTTGACATGTTAATACAATAAAAAAATATAATATATAGATATATCTCATTCAGTAACATGATTATTGAAAATAAAAAACACATTTAGTTATAATTTTAATAATACTAATGTACATAATTTGTAATTGTTGAAGTATCTAATAATAATCATTTCAGTTTTGTTATATGATAAAATAATGACATGTCTATGATAAAAGAAATTAATTATAAGTTTAAGAATATTTAATTGGACGTATTTAAAAATGATTTTGGCTAAAAAGTAATTGAAAATTAATATTTTTTTGAATATTATCATGCAATTAGAATTTTATATTTTAAAAATAATTAAATTTTTATTATAATTTTAATAAAATAAATTTATTTATAAATCATCTACATATGATATTATAAACACCACATATTATTTTCTTGGTTAAGTTAATGACTCGATTTTTTTATTATCATGTTAGGTTTTTTGAAAATTTCAATTTAAATATGGTTTTTTTTCCTCACATATTCCTAACATTTCTAAGTTTTGGTGTCTTAGTTGTTTTAGTTTGAATATTAGTGTTATTCTCTTTAGTTTTCAATACATTGCTCTTTCTTTCGGTATGTGTTGACTTAATTCGACAAGTGTATTGAGTCAGAATTAATAATTTGTCTTCAAAAGATGGATATCGAAATCATAAGAAAAATTCGGTAAAAATTTAATGTATAATAACATTCACTAAATATTGAATGATGTACACAAGTTTAATTAAGAAGATATTGGCATTGTAAAAATAAATTTGCATGAAAATTAAAGGAAAACAAAGTAAATGATTAAAAGAATTCAATTGATAAAATTGGGATTGAAGTTAATCTTTCTTACTCTTTTAAATCATGGATGAATAGAAGCATACAATATTTTGAATTAATTGATATTGGTACAACATATAAGAGTCATTCATATTGATGTCTCAATTATGAAATTATTAAGATCATCTCCTAAACATTGATGTCTCAAATATTTAGAAAACATTCCTATCATTAAGAAAAGATGTTATATAGCAATTGATAAATTCTAATTTATGACTCGTATCAAAACATCAAGTTTTCTCATTTAGGTCAGATTCTTAGAAGTACTTTTCAGTTAAATCCAAGAATCAAGTTTATGAATAAAAATTCAAGCTTTAAGCACAAAATACAAGAATCAAGTTCATGAATAAAAATTAAAGTTTTAAGCATAAAATGACAATACCAATATCAAATATCAATATTACCAAGATTCATCAGAGTTTGAAAAGATTACATTAAAACCCAAAAAAAAAGGAATTAACCACTCATGGTGGCCATTACATGTACCAAAGCAAAAGAAAGACATCAATAACGTTTCTCCTTTATGACTACTTGCTAGGGTTTCCTCTTTTCTTTCTTTCTTTCCTTACACCTTTATTTAACCTAATTGGGCTTGGACTAAGTGACATCTCTATTCATAATATATCCCTTTGTTTTGTCTCTCCTTAAATTCCTGAAAATAACACAAAATTGGAAATAAATAATTTTATTAATCTCATAACTCTAAAATATATTATTAAATTCTATTTTTTCGAATTAGGGTTGAGTCATAACTTAATCAACAATTAAAATCAATAAATGTATAATTTTTTGCTTGAAATTTCACTAAATAATGACACTTATCAATATGTAGGTAAACACATTAAATTAGTTGGGATTTACGATGATACTACTTATGTTGGTAGGAGATCTTTTTGGACTCCTTTGTTTAATTTATAGGGTCTATGGTGTCTATTTTGAGACTTTAATGTTGTGGTTTTTGCTTATGAGTTTAAAGGGTAATTTTGCCTAATTATATTTCATGTTATGAGTTTAGTGGTTAGATTAACGCTAATGATTTACTTTCTATTTCTTATTCTGGTTATTTTTTAACATGGTCTAATTGCAAGTTTGGTAACCAAAGAATTGATAGAAGGTTGGATAGGGCAATCTGTAATTTCGATTGCCTTAACATTTAGCAGAATTGTAGATACCAAGTGCCTCTAAGGAATTGTTTTCATCATCATCCCTTGCTCATTAATTTAACTGATAATATTTATGCTTGCAAGACTTGCTCTTTTAAGTTTCTCAAGATATAGCTCCAATATTTTGATTTTAAATTAATTGTCAAGACTTATTGGTTTTAACCTGTTGTGGGTTGTCTCATGTTCATCATGTAGAAGAAATTGCAAAGGTAGAAATTATATCTTAAATCTTGGAATAGGAATGTTTTTTGGAACACATTTTTTTCCATCAAGAAGCAACATTTCTTAAAAACCATACAAGATTAGATTGAGGTGGTTAGTTCCAATGATCTGAATCCCTTCCTTGTTAAAGAAAAGCTGGCTATGGATAAGTTTAATCTCACTTTGGATAGTCAAGCTATGTACTAGAAAGAAAAGGCCAAGTTAAGTTTGTTCAAGGATGGTGATAAGTACATTGTTTTTTTCCATGTTGTTGTTAAGAAAATACATAATTCTAGTGGCATTTTAAAACTTCTTCATGAAGATATTGTTATTGAAGATCAAAGCATATTAAATATCATATCTTAGCTTATTATAAGGAGTTATATGTTGTTGAAGATAGATCCCTTATCTCCCTGGACCATAGAAGTGGTTTAATATCTATATGTATTCCTAATTTGGTTTTTGAAGAAGAGAATGAGGTTTTAACTAAGTGCCCTAACAATGCATAAAATAAGCAGGTTGTGTTTGCTCTTAATTGTGCCAATGCCTCTCTCCTTAATGGTTATAGTGGAGCTTTCTTTCATGCTCGATGGGATATCATTAATTCTAATGCTTGTACTATTGTAGGCAATCCTTTTGTTCTAAGTTGGATTCTTCGTAGCATGAATTTCAATGTTGCCTCCCTTATTCTGAAGGTTTCTTAGTGCTAATGCAATTAAAGATTTTCAGCCAATTATTGTTGCAAACTTTAGGTTCAAGGTTATATCTAAGATTTTGGCTGATGGACTTTTGGTTGTCTCTAGTAGAATCATTTCTTATAATCAAAATGGTTTTGTTAAGGGTAGGCAGATTAAGGATTGTACTGGCATTACTTCAAAAGCTATCAAACTATTGTCCAAAAGGTTAAGGGAGGTAATGTTACTAATAAAATTGATATAGTAAAGACATTTGATACGCTCAATTAGAGTTTCCTTTTGCAGGTCTTACAAAAATTTTGTTTTCACTATATTTTCACCAACTAGATTCAGACTATTCTCAATTTGGCTCAACTTTTTTATCATAATGAATGGTAATTTGGTAAGTGATGCAAGCCACGACCACATGAAGATGACCAAGGATGCTAAACTTGAAGGGTCATCTCAACAAGAAAATAAAGACTTCATTCATAGGAGGAATGGACAAGGGCCAAAACATTTGAAGTTCTTCCTATTATTAGTCTTTTTAAAAAAGATGAGGCCCAAGCCCAACATAAGGCCCAAGCTCAACTCATGTCTCAAAGAATTACTAGGAACAAGGCCAAAGCTTTAAGGAGATGAGCATTAAATGATGTCACTTGTTGTAATCTCTTTAAAGTAGTTTTAGTAGAAAATAAAAAGGTGTAGATATAGAAATAAGGGGTGCTAATGTACAAAACTAAGTCACACCTTCCATGTGACATAAAGAGTAGGTGTAGATGTAGTTTTAGGAGGTGCCAAAGTAGGAAATCAAGTCACACCTCCCATGTGACTTTAATTGGCTCCAATTTTGAATGTTTTGCATTTGAATTTTCCCTCTTCTTTTTCAGCCCTCTAAAACTATAAATAGAGGTGCTTGGTCTTTGTAAAAACACATTGAAATTAGAAGAAAAGTTACTATACTCAAATTGTGAGTGAATTTTGTGAGACTTGTTCTCCTCTTCCTTGTCTCATCTTGTGAAGCTTTGGGAGCTCTCAAGTGGCGGCAAATCTGCACTTATCTTGGATCATCACCTCCAAGTGGCGTGTCCATTCCCAATCCATGGCTACAATCACATAAGTTTCATCTTCTTTCATCTTCCATAGTCATTTCAATCGGTAGTTTTGATTCTACGTCTTGTTCTTGAATTTCAATCGGTTCTTTTGTTTCAATTTGTGTTTCCATTCTATTTTTTGTGTTTAAATTCTGCACCTATTCTTTTCTTGAGTTCAGCACCTTGTTCTTCATTCATTCATCACCATTAATTGTGTTTTAACCTTGGACCTTTGGAAATGAACCTTCACATCTACTTAACACTTGTTAAGTTAATGTCCAGTGGGGATTTTCCTTAGGTGACTCACTCTAAATTGCTAAGAATCTTGATCCTAATTCTAAGAAAGTGTCACAAATATAATGAACCTAAAATCAACTCACATCAGTAAGGTACTTTGACTGCAGCAAGGGTGTAAGACAATGAGATCCTTTATCTCTCCTCCTTTTCTACCTATCTAAAGAGGTTCTCAACAAAGGTCTTTCCCTTCTTATCTCATATCAAAAGATTCTCCTTATGGTTGGCCCTAAAGGGACTATGTTCCATTCTCATATTTTTTATGTTGATGATATTTTTATCTTTTGTTGGGCTAAAAAAAAACCTTGTCTAATCTCTTTTTGCAGCCTTATGGTTTTGTTTTAGGTTAATGGATGAATGTAATCAAAAGCCAGTTTTTTTACTATGGATATTTCTACTACTTTCAAGTGGAAAATTAAAAATGTCATTAGATGCAATCAGGGAGCTATTCCTTTTAATAATCTTGGTGTTCTGATTTTTGTTGGTGCTCCAAGGTCTAGATATCTCCAACCTTTGGCTGATATGGTGAAATATAAATTTGTTTCCTAGAAAGGGAGGGCAAGGTTCAATTAATTTAGTTATTTCTGGTTTTATGTCCTATACCTTTTAGATATATAAGTGGCTTGTGATTTTGATTAAAGATGTTGACAATTATATTAGAAATTTCATATGGACAGGTGATGTTACCAAGTTTAGTATGGTTAATGTTAAGTGGAGTACTGTTTGCAGTTCTAAGGATCATGATTTGCAAGTTCTTCATTTTCAGGTAGAGAACAAGGTTTATCTCCTTAGATTGCTTGGTGTTGTTTACAACCATAAGCCTTGGTTTATCCATGAGAGATAGGTTTCTTAAGACTACTTATATGGAGATCCCTAACTATCATGCATCTTATGTTTGGCCTAGGATAAATGATTAATATGACATTGTCCTTGAAATACTTTCAGCACTCTTGGTAACATAAACCCTAAACTCTTGAAATCATCTTTGATGTTCCTCTAGATGTGTATCTTTCATTACATGTGTTCCTTATCAAGATATTCATTTTTTGGAATATTTCCTATAATCTTAACATATTTCTTAATATTCCTCTAATTTTTCTGATATCCCAAATTAGGTGTTGAATGATAATGGAGTCCTCAATCAGAAAGTTGTCAGGGATTTCTTCTACTTATCTTCTTCTCCTAGTGATTGAGCGCAGTTGATGTGGTCTAACTCTATACCTCGTTCTAAATATTTAGTCCTTTGGAAAGTCTTGCATAATAGGCTTCCTTCTTATAAAGACATACATAAAGGAAAGGTTATATTATGTTCTATGTGTACTATGAGTAGGAAGAATAAGAAATATAATTGTCATTTTATTTTTTTTATTGTCTTTATACTATTTATTTCTGTACTTGGATTCAAAAATGTCATTCATAATTTGACTAAGATTTCTTGTTCAGGGATTATCTTTTTTCTTAAATTTATAGGGAGCCCCTTGGTTAAGCACATTAGGCTTCCTAGTATCACCTTTTTCTTATTTTCTTATGGATGATTTTGGAGAATGAGAAATCATGTGAGTTTCCAGCAAAACATTACCTTTGACTTAACCATTCACACTACTAAGGAGTGCATTTGTTTGTTAGGTAATGCTTCTAATAAAAATGCATAATAATATTGCTAACTTTTTTGTTTTAAAGCTATTTGGTATCCACTTCTAAGGTTTCTATACTGGTCCAAGTGGTCTAGAAATTTACTAACATTAGTTGGATCAAAGATAATACGGATGGTGCTGCCACAAGCTTTCCTAGTTTGACTACTTATTTTAGATGTTAAAAGTCAAGATGATTCAGTTCGACTTTGACAATTTCACAATAAGAGTCTCTAAGAAAATTTTGATGATAACATAAATCTATAATGATAAGATACAATAATTACCAAAACACTTTAAAATGATGAAATAAAAAGCGCAGACTATACAATGCACAGAAGACGTGAACATAGTATCAACTAGAAATGACAGACGATGTCTCAATGAATTCGCCAAACGATGATCACACTACAGACAAGCTATGCAGGGTCTTATTAAGATAGTAGATGATGTCTACAGAAGAACTCAATGGACCATGATATTCAATGACACACTTGACAAATGAAGAGAGTATCAGCAAAGCGCCAGACAATGATCAAACCATTCATATGACAAATGGTGATGCACATTGGATGATACTCAAAAAGAAGTTTTCTTACTTAATATTTCTATTCTATATAGTGTTCAAATTATTGTTATATGTTTTTCACACTCGTTTTGATATCATGAATTAATGCTTTCAATCAAAACGAATAGTTGAAACTAAGAAAAAAAAGTATTCGCGAATACGATAAAGGGCACATGATTTTATGAAAATATATCGTGCTTAAGTATTTTAGCGAAGAAATATATTTTTCTAAGTGTTTACAAATTGATTTTGAATACAACTATGCCTGATTGATAATCAAATCTATATAAGAAAGAATTAGAAAAACATAGCACATAACTGATTAAGTGTTAAAGAGTTTTTCAAAGTATATTCACAAGAATATAAATCAGATTAAATATATATGTGCTTAAATGATTAATCTAAAAAGATTTGATAATGTATTTCTGAATTTACGTATGAGAATAGAAACATTTGATAATTCAAAAATAATCTAAAACATTGTTTTCAGCAATATCCATGCTTTAATATATAGATTATATTGATTGTTCAGAATCATAAAAGGTATCTAAATTTGTTTTAGGAGCAAACATACACAAAGGAGAACAAATGCAAAGTTTCCTTTCAGAGCCTCTAAACGGGAAAATGAAGTTGTTGCAGAGCGAGATTTGTGCAAAAAAAATTAAAGCTTCACAAGGCTACTGCAATCAACAAAGAAGAAAAATGTAAAGAGAAAAATATTCAAGAGTATTATATATATATAGATATATGTATATATATATATATATACCAATCCTAGAAAGGAAATAATTCGAAAAGCTTCAGTGGAATATGTGATGAAGACGTGGAGATTACTTCAAAGGAAACATTTCCTAACTCAGCATCTACTACATTAAATAAGACACAATGTGACACAGATGATTGAAGAATCAAGTCACAAAGTGTTCTTACCAGTTGACTCTTCTATCGGTTGACTCTACGACAATCTCACGCCTTCTTCCCTCTCCTTAGGTAATGCTTCACTGTATCGAAACAACTTGCACCTGCAAAGACAGAAAGGGGCACCCTAGAGGCCGTTTGCACTTCGACGCTCAAGTCAATACTGGGGCAAGCACACCAAGTGTATTCAGTATCTTAGTTTAGGTCTAAAAACTGCGTACCTTTGTGAAGTGCTTTACTACCCTTTATATAGTCTAGGGTTTCCTCTGTGTCGCTACCCATATTTAGGGTTTCTGTAGGAATGCCCTTGCGCTGCTGTTACCCAGTCTTAGGGTAATCTAGCATGTAAGGCTTTCCTTAACTGGAGTGCAAATTCTAATAGGATGGCCACCTGGGTACCCCCTCGTGCACCTAAACTCTAGGGCCATCTGTCCTGGGAGTGCCCTCACTATTCACGTGCCATGCATGTAGCCTCACTTGGAAACCCTAATCCTGATGGGCACTCAAACCCTTCAAGACTCTGCACCTAACTGTGTTTTCCCTTCCACAAGCATGGATGCTTCGTGCCTTAGGCCCTTCCCTACCTCTGGGAATTTTACTGATAACTGGTCTTCTCTCGGGACCCACCTAATGTGTTCTAGTTCTGTTGTTCAAAACATCCAAGACTGATGTCACCTCGTCGCGCTTTGTTGCCGAGGATTCATCACCCCGTTGCGTGACAAGGACACATCGTTCCACTCTGGTGGTCGACGTGCTAATGACTAATCAGCCCACTATTCCATGCTACCCGTGGGACCCAGCCCACATGGCTCTGGCTCATGCTGTGGGACCCAGTTGACGTGGCTCACCATTACTAGTTGTTCTCGGTGTCCAAGGACTGGTCGGTACACAAAGCATTAAAGGGTTAACATTCATATCATCGATTAGAAAGGAAACAATTCAAATTGTTTCATACGCTCTAAGACGCATAATCAAATCAAAGAAAAAGTTGTCATATTTAGCGTCTGATAAGAAGAAGATGAGGAACAATACACAATGATGAAGGATATGATATCTGATACTTAAGATTATATTATTAAAGTATCAATGTTCACATTTGGGACTATAGAAGAAACAAATTAAATTACATTTAAAGTCCAGGATGCGTAATGGTTAATCAGATTGAAGAACTTCCATATTCAGCGTCTAACGACCATGTGAACAAAGAGAAGAATCAAAGCTTCAACAGTCACAATCCGAACACTATATATAGACAAAGATACAAAGATTACGTAGCGTATTCATATTTTGGGTGTGTATAGTCTTTTTGTGGGTGAACCAGTATAAATCTTGTCTGTACTTTTCTCTCAATCCTTTATATTTTAGATATTATATTTGTTATAATAATTTTGTAGGTATCGAAATTGAGTTTAGGCTCTAGTTAACCCCCTTTTAGAGTCAATTATACCTTCTTAGGATCTTCAAATGGAGTAGAGGGGAGTAAATTGTGAGTTTCTATGCATATCTGGTGATATAAAATTCCTTGTTTGGTGAAATCATAGGAGTCATTCTTGGTATTGAGTTTGCTTATTTTGTTGGTTATAGAAGACTATGGTTGGAAAGTGGTTATTCTTTGCTTTGTCATGTTTTTCCTCTATTATTGTGATTCCTTGTTCTATTACGGGGAATGAAAAAAATGTTTAAAGATTTGTAAAGACATGGAGTTCAAGGTTTCTCATATCTTTAGGGAAGAAAATCATTATGCTAACAAATTAGCTAGCCTTGGTGTTGAAAATAAGATAAAACTTATATGGTATCCTGTGTTGCCATCTTGTATTAGTTTGAATCTTTCCATAATAGGTTTCAACTCCCTTTTGTTCAAGTTTCATGCGATGAAAAATGATAAGTGAAATTTGAAATATCAGCCTAATTGAGATATCAAAGTTCTTAATGATAATTAACATGACTTTTATAAAAAAAATCTATAAAATATATTTTTTAAATCAATAATATTAAAATTATTTTAATAAAATCTGGAAAAAAAAATCAATGTGATAAAAGTATTTACTTAATATTACTTTAATAAAATCTGGAAAAAAAAAATCAATGTGATAAAAGTATTTACTTATTTTATATAAGCATGCACGCAATGCTTATATGTTTAGTAAGATTAGCATATATATTAATTAATAATTTTCTAAATTATAAGTTTTGAAATGACATATGCTAACTAATAAACTTATAAGTTATCAAATGTTAAATTAGGCTATTGAATTATAAATATTTGGATATATTAATTTTTTGTACCTACATTAAGGGTCAATAGTCAATTTGATCAAGTGATTTTTAGAAGAATCAATTTCGTCCCAAGTTGTTTTTAAAAATATGCAATTTGGTCCCTTCTATTAAATTTGGATGAACAACGTTAAGTGGTGATGATGTGGCAGACAGAGTGGCACACATCATAACAATGTTGAACATGTAAATGACATTTGTCAAGGGATACCCACTAAGCCTAGGGTCCATCACAACCAACACTAACGCTACATCTTGTGGAGCAAAGATCTCCAATCTGGTTTTGTTCACTCGTCCAACAATGTCCATTCCATCTCCAAACTCCGCCACTAGCTTCCTCTCTATCATCAACTCTAACAATATCACCCTCGTCGATTTCAAACTCCAAGGGTCGCACCTTTTTCCGAAGGCGTTAGGGAACATTGAGGAATTAGGATAAGAGAGGGAGGAACAAAGATTAAAAATGTTTGTTTAAGCTTTTCACACGAGTTGCAAGTCATTTATCTAACTCTAACTACATCAATACTCCTTGTGTATTGTTAAAGAGGGCTTAGCAAAGCATATGATGTTCTTGTACACGTTCTTGCCGAGGTTTCCTTGCCTCGTATCTCAAGCACTAACCTCAAAGTTGAGAAGGATCCAAAAGATATACATTTATGATTTCCCTGCTTACTTCTCTGAATTGTTCTACTTTATCACTTTAATTATTAAATAGGAATTTTATTATTTATTAAATTTAATTTGAAATTATTGTTATTTTAAAATTTTATGATTTCATGAAATTAAAAAATATAAAATATTTATTTAAATATTAAATATTTTATTACTATTAATGAAGCGAGATATTATTATTATTGTTGTTATTTTATTATTATTATTATTATTATTGTTATGAAGATTTATGTTTATATAAATTTAATGAATTATTTTCTCAACTCTTCAATAAGTAAATCATTTGTTTCATGATGTTATTATTAGACAGAAGTAGGATACTCCTAATTGAACTCTAGATGACTCTAGAAATTTCACTCTCAAATATGCTAGGAAGTTCTTCTTGGATCTTGGAGTTCCTCATGGATGGGGTCAGGTCATATGATCTCAATATATTCCTCTTTCCAAAACTCTAGTTCTTTGAAATTTTTTTCATGGGAGGCTTCCTACTGACCAACACATCTAGCATAGAAGTTTGTATATATGTTTTAGGTGTACTCTTTGTGAAAAGCAGGAAGAATCCTAATGAAACCCTGAATGACAAAGGACCTACTAAGTCAGCCCAACCTTCTAAGAGGATGACCAGGAACATCACACAGGACTCAGGCCTTGGTCAAGCACATCCCATTATTCCTTAGAGGATCCTCTAGAGAAGAACACATGAGCATGAACCAGAATATCAATTGTTCTTTCTTTTAATCTTTTATAAGACATGATTAAATGTAATAAATTGGGCTCAAATTGGCCCAAGAAAAATAACCTAGTTTAGGCTTCTAGAAACCCTAGCTAGAGGAGCACATGTGGTCACACTTTTCACATTAAGCACATGCTTAAATGCGAAAAACATGACCTCCTAAATCCACTTTTAGTGGCATGGAATTAGGAGCCTAAACATGTTTAATTCCCTTCCTCACTCATCTTGAAGCTCTCCTCCCCCAAGTGGCGTGATTCCTTCCATAACTCCATCTCCATGAAGGCTACAATCGCATAAGCTTTCCTTTCTTTTATCTCTTTCAATTCTCTTCCATTTCCGTCAATTCTCTCTCAATTTTAATGCGTAATTCCATTTTCCATTGTTCTTTTTGTCTATCTTTTCTTTTTGCTCTTTGAATAGAACCTTCACACTTACTTAACCACTTGGTTAATTTAGTGTCTATGGCGATCCTCACCTAGTCTTCAAAACTCTAATCCAGGAAAAACCAAAACTCAATGTGTGCATTTGATAAATCAACTCACATCAAATCCATTCAACACTTATTTTTTGAATGTAATCATACTTTTCATATTTGGAACTGGATACAACAAATTTTTTCTGAGGTTCATTTCTCTAATGTTAATGATCTCATTTCTTTTATTAAAAGTGATGGTAGTCCTTTAGTTAAATTGATTAAACTTGTTGTGATTACCTTCTCTTTTTGAATGATATGGCGTATGAGAAATTATACTAGAATTCAAGTTAAGATTGATCTTCCCAGGACCATTTTCACTATTAAAGACTTCATTTGCTTGGTGGGTAACTTGTCTAAAAGTTCCATGAGGAATGATATGTTTGACTTCACTGTGCTTAAGTTCTTTGACATCAATACTCGAATTAGCAAAATCCTTCATCCTCTTTTTATTAGATGGGAATTTTCTTCCCTTGGTTAGGTTAAAATTAATACTGATAGTGCTACTAGGGTTTCTTCTGGTCTTACTGCTTGTGGTTGTATTTTTTGCGGGAGTATGGGAAAGTTCACTGGTGGTTTCTTTGCTTTCCTTAATACTCATAATGCTTTGGTTGTTGAGTTCTATGTTGTTATCCATGCCAATGAAGAAGCCAAAAAGAGGGGTTTTCCTAGCTTATGGCTTGAATGTGACTCTACCTTAGTTTGTGCTGCTTTTAGTGCTAGGACTGATGTTCCTTGGATTCTTTGTAACATGTTGAAAAAATTCCTTGATTATTGTGGAAAAATCATATTTAGAATTTCTCACATTTTTCGTGAAGATAATTCTTGTGTTGACAAGCTTGCTAACTTATGTTTTATTCATAGAGAACAGTTTCATTGGTATAATAAGCTTCATTCTAATCTATTCTTATAATTCTTTATGAATAGGTATGGGCTACCTAAGTATCGCTTTACTTAGATTCTTTTATATGGGTTTTGGCCTAGTCTCCCCATATGTGGTTGTATTTCCTTTCTTTTTTTTTCTTTTTTAATAATACTCTCTTCATGTGGTAATAGATAATTGTTTAATCATGAGGTGTCAACCTAGATGAGATGTCAAGTTTCACAGTGATGCCTAACATGATAGTTTTTATAAAAAAAATATTTATCAAAATTTTAAAACTATTAACTTATATAACCTTACAATTATTATTAATAAAAATAATTAACTAATATAATATTAATTAATTTTATGTTACAAAATTGATAATGAAGATTTTGGGATTAGATGAAGAAATTGAGAAATTTAGGTTAAAATAGTTTAGTTTGAAAGTGAGTGTCTCTTAGTGTTGGTGTGGAGTTCAACTTCAAGGGCAACTAGCACCTTCCTTCGACGAGGATCCCAACAAAATTCAATTTCCACTTTTGAAATTTGATTCCAAACCTTCAACACCACCATTGAAGCATTATTGTTTTAGGTTCGAGGAACTCAAGGAGGTAGTCATTGAATGATAGGAAAAAGTCAAAGGAAAAAGATAGAGAAAGGCTAGGGTTCCAATGGGGAGAATGGAATAAGGAAAGAGAAGGGTGTTACACACGTGGAGACATGTGTAAATAAAACTACCCCTCTATGTGTCACGTAATATATCACGTAATTACCGATTAACGTCGTTCATGTCAATTTATTAGTAGAGACCAAAATACATACTTTTAAAAAAATTTAGAATGAAATTAATTTTTTTTAAAATCATTATATCAAATTGACTATTGACCCCAAAAACAAAAAATAATTATACCAATATTTATTAGAGTCGTCTAATAAACTAGTTAATAAATATAAAATTGTATACAAGCATATAACTATATCAATTCAATTGTAATATATAAATAAATTTTTTGTTCTAATAAACTTCTTTTAGTGCTTCTATTTATTTTCTTAAATTGTATATACTTTTTTATTTCGTCAAGTTATTTTATTTAAATTAATTGATCTAATAAATATTAATTAATAATATTTATTTATCTTCAAAATTTTAACCTTTTAAATTTTTCAATTGAAATTATTGTTACATTGAGTTTTTTTCTATAATTTTTATTGTATAATTTTAGTATACCATCATGTAATAAAATATTAATTAGTTCAATTTGTAATGTTAGTCAATTTATAGTATATAAAAATTAAAAATAATTCAACAAATATTAAAATAATATAATATTTAAAATAAATATTTAATATTGAATAATCTTAATTGTTGAAACGGCTTACAACCTCTTATTAGAAATGTCCAAAACAATGTATTGAAATATACTAAATATAATAAAAATATATATTAAATATAAAAGATACTAAAGTGAGAAAATTAAATAAATTATAAAAAATAATTAAAATGGCTTCTAGCTTATTTTTTTTTTAAAATAATTTACTTTTAAGTATATTATATAACCCTTTTAAATTATTAAAATTATTATATAAATTTATCAAATAAACCGCTAACTCATTGTTGGAGATCCCTAGATATTAGGACATTTCATACTTTATAAGTGGGTACAAACATCACCTTATAAGCCGATTTAAGATTGAATTAGGTTTAAAGTTTATTTTTTTATTTAATATGGTATTAGAGTCATTTAGATTGGCCTTATCAGACCACCCACTATCGGACTGCTATTGGATCACCCATAATCTATAGTCTTATGCACAAGTTGGTAGTCTAAATAAGGGGTGATTAGGTTTAAAGTCCACTTCCTAATACTTACTAATATTTATCAAACCTATTTTACATGTGATCCGGTCAGTCATCGGTAGTCGATGACGTCAGTAGCAGATGACCACGTGGACCATTCACAGGGTGACACATGGAATAAGATAGCAGGTGAATCAGGGAGGAGATCACTCAGAACGGTGATCGGTGGTCAATTGCTATGTGACCACTACCAGCAGATCAGTGCCTAGATGAGCGCCAGGAAGCAGAGCGCGAGAAGTAATGAAGCATTGATCCGTCATCGGTGCATGGTCATCGGGGTTTCTTGTTAACACGCAGTTAAGCTGGGATCCAGCGAGAGCGTTACGCAAGAAGCACTGATCCGTCATCGGTGCATGGTCATCGGGGTTTCTTGTTAACACGCAGTTAAGCTGGGACCCAGCGAGAGCGTTACGCAAGAAGCACTGATCCATCATCGGTGCATGGTCATCGGGGTTTCTTATTAACACGCAGTTAAGCTGGGACCCAGGCTCCCAGCGAGAGCGTTACGCAAGAAGCACAGATCATTCATCGGGGTTCTTGCTAACACGCAGTTAAGCTGGGACCCAGGCTCCCAGTGAGAGCGTTACGCATGCACCTCGCATGATTCCAAACCAGAAGAAGAAGAGTTGCTCGCCAGTAGGGTCGTGCATGAGGATGGCATAAGAGAGCTAGTAAGCAGGTCAGTCATCAGTGACTCTCTTAACCCATTACGTGCATGGCACTACGCAGT
This sequence comes from Phaseolus lunatus, assembly GCA_013389735.1. NCBI lineage: Eukaryota > Viridiplantae > Streptophyta > Magnoliopsida > Fabales > Fabaceae > Phaseolus > Phaseolus lunatus. The sequence continues at coordinate 29,381,813 of CM023858.1, read as the reverse complement.
GAGACCATGCATGCAAGATGCAGCGCCTGGTGAGCGTTGTAGTGGCCAGACGTCGGGCAAGAGCTGAGAGGTCGGCACAAGAGAGGTCGGTCTGGTGAGCCCAATAGGACATGGAGAACTGATGACGTCACCGAGCCACGTCAGCTGGGTCCTACAGTGTGGGCCAGAGCTATGTGGGGGTGATACCACAGACGTGGAGCAGTGGGTCGATGAGCCCTCAGTAGGGTCGATCACCAGAGCGAGGCAATGTGTCCCCGTCACACAACAGGGCGATGAGAGACACATCAGTCATCGGTCAGGATGAGGGACACATCGGTCGACAGAGTGTGACGAGGTGACATCGGCCAGGATGAATTGAACAACGTGACCAAAACAGTTGAGATTGATTCCCCGAAGGGACCCGTGATCAGTAAAGTGCCCAGAGCCAGGGAGAGGCCTTAGTCACGAAACGTCCATGCATGAGGTGGGGGAAGCACAGCTACGTGCAGAGCCTTGAGGGGTAGAGAACCCATCAAGATTAGAGTTTCCCAGTGAGGTTGCCTGCATGGCACGCGAACTGTGAAGGCATTCCTAGAGCAGTTGGCGCCAGTGATTAGGTAGGGCAGGTGGGCACAGAAATTGAGGGTATACAAAGGTACCCACGTGGCCTTCCCTGTCAGACTTTGCACTCAAGTAGGAGAAACCTGCACGCAAGATTGCCCTCAGAGTGGGTGATGGCAGCGCAGGAGCAATCAAGTGAGCCTAGACGTAGCCAGTAAACCTCAAGACTATATGAGGGGCAGAGAAGCACTAAACCAGGTACGAAATGCAATACGCAAAAACACACTATGCAATACGTGATTTCAAACTAGAGATTTCACTAAGAGATTTTTTGTGTTCCTGTTGCCTGACTTGAGCGTCGGAGCTACAACGGCCGCTAGAGGCGCCGTCTGTGTTGCTTTGCAGGCATCGTTTGGAGTTCCAGAGAGAATTCTTGGAGCGTTCTTACAGAGCATGCAGTTGCAGAAGGCTAGACGAAGGAGTGACAAGGCATATCCTCCACGTTCAAGTCCGCGGCAGGATCATTTGGCGCCCACCGTGGGGTTGAAGTAAAACAAAGGTCCCATACACAAAAACGAGAGTAGCAACCATAGAGATGAGGAATACCAGACAAGGATCTGTTCCACCAAATGGAGGCGAAGGCGTTACCATGCAGCAACTCATGGAGACGATGCACGTGCTCCAAGAGACGGTGGCAGAGTCCAGGGCGCACTAGGATCGCATACAGGCAGACTTGGCCGCTTCCCAGGGCAGAAATGAGGAGCTGCACAGGGCCAATGAAGAGCTACGCTTGACTCTGCACCACATGCAGCAAGCTGGGGATCGCGTGGGAGAGGATCAGGCTCCACCAACGCCCCCAAAGGCCTTTCCCATGCCCTTTTCCAAAGAGATCATGAACACAGTGGTGCCTCCCAACCTGGTGGGAGTGAAGGCGTCGTTTACGGGGGTGGAAGATCCAGAAGCACATCTGACAGCCTTCCACACTCAGATGATGCTGTCTGGAGGCTCAGACGCTGTGACTGCAAAATGTTTATGAGTACACTGAGCGGAATAGCTATGGAGTGGTTCGTGAGCTTGCAAGAAGGCCACATCACCTCTTTCCATCAATTTTTGAAGCTGTTCACGGAGCAATATATCGTCAACAGAGCACCACCGGTGGTATCCTACGATCTGTTCGACGTGCGCTAGTACCAGGGGGAGTCGCTGAAGGACTACCTCAACCGTTTTGGTGCGCAGGTGGTGAGATTGCCCAGCAAGGACGAGAACATGCTGGTGCATGCATTCAAGAAAGGCGTACTGCCTGGTCCTTTCAGTGAATCGCTCATCAGGAGCCACCCTGCCACCTTCGCTGAGATTCGGCGACGCGCGGTGGCGCACATAGTAGCAGAGACAGAGGTCTCTGAGAAGAGAGGCAGTGTTGCACCGTCGAAGCCGCGCGGAGGTCAGGGGAAGCAGCAGCAACAGGCGTGGGTGCACGAGGCCAAGGAAGAGAAGAAGGCGCAGGGAAGGTCTCGTCCCTATGCACCCAGGAAGGACCAGGCCAGGGGCGTGCAAGGGAGAACAATGCACCCCCCAGGTATGATTTCATGGTAGAGCTGGCGGAGCTGATCGCCATCCCTATCGTGGCTGCAAGACTCCGAGTGCCAGAGAAAACTGACAAGGTACTTGGAAAGAAGAAGGATGAGTGGTGTGAATTCCATCAGGCTTATGGACACACACTCCGCACCTGCCTGGCGCTGGGGCATCAACTTGCTGAGTTGGTGAAGACAGGATTCCTGACCGATTACCTACGGGAGGCACAAGGTGATCGCGCTTCGGAGTCCCAGGCAGGTGATCAGCAACATGAAATCCCTGTGCATGGGGAAGTGAGGACGATCGCGGGGGGCTTCTCTGGCGGAGGGTGCTCCAAATCGCAAAGAAGAAGGTATGCACGCACAGTGATGGCTGTAGACTCAGTGAATGAAGGCCATTTCCCCGAGGTGGATATCACATTCACAAGGGCAGATTTGCGGGACGTTGTACCCCACGACAACGATCCTATGGTCGTCTCCCTTGTGACAGCAGGAAGACGAGTGCACAAGGTGCTCGTAGACCAAGGAAGCTCAGCAGACGTCATGTTCTGGCCGACGTTCAACAAGTTGCAGCTGTCCCCCGATCAGCTGAGGCCATATGTGGGGTGTCTTTATGGTTTCGCGGGGGACCAGGTTGAGGTGCGGGGCTACATAGAGCTGAGAACAACGTTCACCGACGGAGTGGTGTCCCGCACAGAAAAGATAAAGTACTTGGTGGTGAATGCCCCATCTGCATACAATATCTTGCTGGGAAGACCCACGCTCAACAGGTTGGGTGCAGTGTCATCGACAAGGCACATGAAGTTGAAGCTGCCGTCAATGGAAGGAGCTGTCATTACCATCAAGTCAGATCAGGCTGAGGCTAGGCGTTGTTATGAGAACAGCCTCAAGCAGAAGAGAAGCATCTGCCATGTCACAATGACTCCACCATCAGGCGTGCTCAAGGAGAGATCGGTGGTTCGTGGTACACAGGCAGATCAGGTGATGGAAGATGCTTCGCTGGGGGCTCCCAGGTAGCTGAGGTGGAAGCTGAAGCAGAGTGCATGACCGCTCCTCGTGAGTCAGGCATCGCCAGGGCGGTCATCGCCAATGAAAGGAGACCCCATCCAGCTGAGGGATGGGTAGAGGTGGAAATAAGGGGAAAGAAGTTTAAGTTGGGGGGATCGCTCGCTGCCGAAGAACGATCACAGATCGCCGGTGTGATTGAGAGGCACATGGGCGCCTTTGCATGGTCAGCTTCTGACATGCCAGGGATCGACCCCGATTTCCTTTGCCACCACCTGTCGATTGTAAGGACCTAGAAACTTCAATTGGAATGAAAGTGTTATATTTAAATAATTTTAGAAGATGTTATTATTTAAAATACAAAGAGCTGGTAATAGAAGTTTCGTAGTAATCGGACCTCGGACGTCGCCCAAGGTATGGGGTCAGCTGGTAGAGGTCGGTCGGCTGACCATTGTATTAACCAAGTAGTCAGGTGCGATGACTTTATCGTGAGGTAATCACGTGGGTGTGCTCGAGGAAGACATGTGGATCAAGAAGAGTAAAGGAAGAAAAGTGTAGCTTAGAAGTCTACGAGATCGCCGTTGTTGAAGACGGAGGCGATCTCCGACTTCTCTGGTACATGATCGCCAATCGCTTATGGTGCACATGATCACCGAAAGTGCACTTAGTATGTGGTCAAGATACTAGATCAACCATAGTGGGTTCCAAAAACCATGCGTATCAAGGTGTGGGTTAAGCCTTAGATACGCTGTGCATGCGAAACTCTATGCTTGAGCATAAGAGATCGTCCTTAGTGTTGCATGCATGGCGCACGAGGAGTAGTGCTGATCTATTCTTGGAAATGTGAAGCTACCGATGTCACCAAGTCATGTGGAGGTGATACCTTGGACGTAACATAGTGGGATGAAGAACCTTCAGCAAGGCGTGGCGATGTGTCATCAGTCATCGCCAGGGCGAGAGACATGCGGGCATCGCCAGGGCGAGAGACACGCGGGCATCGCCAGGGCGAGAGACACGCGGGCATCGCCAGGGCGAGAGACACGCGGGCATCGCCAGGGCGAGAGACATGTGGTCATCGCCAGGGATAGACATCGGTCGTCTTCCAGGGAGAGACATCGGTCGTCCTCCAGGGAGAGACATCGGTCGTCCGCCAGGATGAGACATCGGTGGATAGTCATCGCGCGAGCAGTCATCGGTGGAAGGTTATCGCGCGATGTCGTGTTTCGCACAGATAAGGTGGGACCCAGGCTCCCAGCATGAGACGTCTTGCATGCGCGACACGTAGACAAAAAGGGTGTTTCAGAATAGTTAGCATCCGAGAGTTGGTATGGAAAGTGACCCAGAGTTGGTGCGCAGAGACCCACGTGGTCATACTGTTAGAGGAAATGTATACGCAAGCTTCCCTGCAGAGTGGGTGGTGGCAGCGGCATGCCTGGGAAGGGTGGCTTAAGTTCAAACTTCAGTTTGGATAGGCAGGGTTCGAACGCTGCTTGAGTAGAGAGAAATTGAGTGAGTTGGTTTTAGCTCCCTATTTCTTCTCCTCCTTCTCCATACGTTCAGACGTCCTAGCGCATCAGTTGGCTATCGGCGACTACCATAGAGCACCTGGGAGGTTCTCTGCAAGTTCTCCAAACCGGACGCTAAAACAGAGTTAAGGCATCCTTGAATCGCGTTGGGTTGGAGCTCTTAGTGAAGTTTACGCTAGTCCAGGTAAGGGAAGCTAGCCTTATTTCCAACGAAAACCTTAAGTTAGATGATTTTGATGATGGGGCGACGTGGTCACCGGTTTTCAACTGTTATTGCATAATCCCCTGTTTTTGGATGTGATCGCCGGTTTTAATGTTGTTTTCGAACTCTCCTGGTTCAGTGTCGCTTTGAACTTGTTGAGATTGAAATGAAAAATGTATATGCTATTCGAAAACCTGAACGGTGGTATGCTTGTTTTTGGTGAGTGGGGTTTTTTAAGAAAAGATTCAAAGTATTCTATGATGGAATTGTTCTTTATGTGTGGTATGATGTATGGAATGTGGTGAATGTGGGATCAAGGCATAGTATTTTCAGGAAAGAAAATACCGTGTAAGATTGTGTAGAGTGTGCATTGACCGGTGATTCGTTTATTATGAGATATCCTGACTCTCCTGATATAATAGAATCATATAGATGAAGTTATTCAGGCGTTGAGAGTCGAAGGAGGTTCATATGTATGGGTGAGTTGTTTGAAAGAGAACGAGCTTGACCCGTTGTATGGATTAACCCTGTCATGCTAGGATAGTGATGATATTGAGATTCATTTATACGCTTGTGAATGTGTGTGATTTCACAGCGACCCTGTGAATGTGTGTGATTTCACAGTGGTGCAGTATGACAGGTGCAGATCTCTGAGTCTAGTCAATGCACGTGTCTTCCGGAGGTAGTGTCAAGTGTCTATGTGTGATGAGTCAGTGAAAGTCTGACGTGAGAAATGAGAAACATTGAAATTGATAGACATTTGATGGATTATGTGAATTGAACGACTCTTGAGGGAATTGTGAAATATGTGATTACTTGATGGTCATGTGAAGGGAATGAGAAAGTTGATGGTTTTTACGTGGGTGTCTTAAATTTGTTTTATCTTGATTTTAAAGTTTCATACCTAAATTCTCTTTAAAAATATCTAGCTTACCCTGCGTTTTTGTTTTGTGGATGTTTTCTTAAACCTGTGATGATCGTGTATAATTTACACGGGAGTAGATGATGTTGCAGGAAGTAGAGCTCCTCAGTGAGTGGTCGCCGGAAGGAGATCGCCTGTTTTCTGTTTCTGTTAGGAGATCGCCTGTTTTCTATTTTGCTGTATTTTGTTTAAGTTTTGGAAACTGACTGGATATGTATTAAACTCCCTGTGAGGAGAAATTTCATTATATATATATATATATATATATATATATATGTTCACTTCGATATTATTGTTTTACCTTTATTTCATTATATAAATATGAAAAGGATTTGGCGGGATGTTACATCGATGGACCCCAAGGTGCGACCGGTGCGCCAGAGGCGAAGGAAATTCAATGAAGAGAGGAGGAAGGTAATCCACGAGGAGACGCAGAAGCTCCTTGCCGCGGGACATATCAAAGAAATCTAGTACCCCGAGTGGTTGGCGAACGTGGTGCTGGTGTAAAAGTCGAACGGCAAGTGGAGGATGTGTGTGGACTTCACTGACCTCAATAAGGCCTGCCCCAAGGACTCATACCCTCTCCCTGGTATAGACGCATTGGTGGACAGCGCGTCAGGAGGGAAGCTCCTCAGCTTTCTGGAGGCAATGTGTCCCCGTCACACAATAGGGCGATGAGAGACACATCGGTCATCGGTCAGGATGAGGGACACATCGGTCGACAGAGTGTGACGAGGTGACATTGGCCAGGGTGAATTGAACAACGTGACCAAAAAAATTGAGATTGATTCCCCGAAGGGACCCGTGATCAGTAAAGTGCCCAGAGCCAGGGAGAGGCCTTAGTCACGAAATGTCCATGCATGAGGCGGGGGAAGCACAGCTACGTCCAGAGCCTTGAGGGGTAAAGAACCCATCAAGATTAGAGTTTCCCAGTGAGGTTGCCTGCATGGCACGCGGACCGTGAAGGCATTCCTAGAGCAGTTGGCGCCAGTGATTAGGTAGGGCAGGTGGGCACAGAAATTGAGGGTATACAGAGGTACCCACGTGGCCTTCCCTGTCAGACTTTGCACTCAAGTAGGAGAAACCTGCACGCAAGATTGCCCTCAAAGTGGGTGATGGCAACGCAGGAGCAATCAAGTGAGCCTAGACGTAGCCAGTAAACCTCAAGACTATATGAGGGGCAGAGAAGCACTAAACCAGGTACGAAACGCAATACGCAAAAACACACTATGCAATACGTGATTTCAAACTAGAGATTTCACTAAGAGATTTTTGGTATTCCTGTTGCCTGAATTGAGCGTCGGAGCTACAACGGCCGCTAGAGGCGCCGTCTGTGTTGCTTTGCAGGCATCGTTTGGAGTTCCAGAGAGGATTCTTGGAGCGTTCTTACAGAGCACGCAGTTGCAGAAGGCTAGACGAAGGAGTGACGAGGCATATCCTCCACGTTCAAGTCCGCGCGACAGGATCAACATGTGAAAATAAAATTAAGCTTCATAATTAAGCTTTATATTTTCTATACAAAAATTAGATTATATATATTTATATAGGAATGAAGAGTACTGTTTATTATTCGTAATAATATACAGAGAGTAAAATTTTTAAAAATCAAAAATAGGATATCTATTTTCTTATTTATAGATTATAACATTAGGATTGATTATAACATTAGGATTGTAATGGGTGATTAACAAAAATAAACATAGTTTTTTAGAAATTTTTTTTTCTATTTTAATTTATATTCTCTATAATTATTTTTTTGTTAATTTTGAAAGAAAAAGAGTAACATATGTAGTGAAGAGCGTGGCTTATTTATCTGAAAACATAATACTAGAATATGTAAAATAAAAATGGAAAAAATATTTTGTGAAAAACGATGTCTTGTTTTTGTTAATAATGCATGCATTGTCATCATCATTTATAATTTATATTCTATAGTATATTACAACAATAATAAATACAATACTCTGTTTTTATTTTGATTTTTTTATTTTATTCTTTAGACTACACATTTTTAAATGAGTATAATTTATATTTAATCTACACCCTCTCTCTTCCTTTAATTTCTCATTCATTAGAGTTGACTATTACTGTTAATAAATTTTTATTTAGAACAATGTTTTATTTTTACAAACATATCATTTATATATATATATATATATATGTATGTATGTATATAAAAGACCGGGTAAAAACATCCTATTTCAATAACATTTTTCATTCTCAAAATCATGAAAATTTGTTTAAGAGATTTTTTATAGACAAAAAAAATCTAATATATGTTTATTTATCTTCAAAAAAAATTAGAAGAAATAGTATATTTTATAAAATAAAAAAATTTAAATTAAATTTTTTATTTTTATTATGCTTTGTTTTTTCAACTTTTGATTATTAAAAAAGTTGGAATAAATGCCTCAAAAGTAAAAGAATGATCACTATTCAATATGCACTTAAAGTGTTCTTGCATTATCTAAAAACTAAAAATACAAATAGCTTCTTATTTTTTATTACTTCACACTTGGTGTAAAAAACACTATAAAGATTATAGCCACTAATTTAAAAATGCCTTTATTTTTATATAGTATTTGGTCTTGCTATTGTTGTAAATATTAAAAAGTGATAAAAAAGAGTTTAAACTTGATGCTGACCAATAAACAGTAAACAATGAAACTGCGAGCAAAGTTTAAAAAACAAACAAAAACAAACAAACCAATTAATCAACTAAGGGTAGTATGATTGAAGATGATGTAATTATAAGTATTATAGTTATAATTATAATTATAGTAACTAGACCTAGCTAACGCAATAAGCATGCCCACATAGGGCCAATAGCAAGAGAGAGAGAGGGATAAAAATAAACAACTTGACTGTTATATTTTAGGCTTTAGTAACATCTGAAAAGGAATCATAACTTATTATTTATTTTGAGTAAACTACCATTTGATGATCGAATATCTGAACTGTTATTAATTTAATACATAAAAGAATCAACATGTAAATTTTTTTCCTAATTATGTCTTATTATTAAATTTCGTGTAACAATTTTATTATTGAAATATATCTTATGGACAATAGAGATTATTTTATTATTAAGCTATGGAATTAATTTGAATTTTTTTTTCATATTTTGAGACTAAATTAAAATTATCATTTTTTATTTTTTTAATACAGAGATTTTCTTTCAAGCCAAAGTAATAATAATAATAATAATATCTTCATATATTAAATTTTATTTCAAGAGTTCTCCCAGTCCAATATATTATTATTTTAGTATGCATATCCTAAATCAAATATGAAATTGTTTATTTAAAAAATAAAATATTTATTGAATAAATAAAATATTTATTTTGAGAATAAATGTATTTTTTAAATATGAAAAACAACTATATTATTATTATATTTAATTAGGTTGATGAAATGGATATTTAGAAGTGATTGTATTGTAACATATGAGATAATAATGGGGAGATGGAGATTTGGAAGTGATTTTACTGTAACATATGAGATAATAATGGGGAGTTCGTTTTGAATAGACGTTGTTAATGACAAATGATGATTAGGTAAAATTTATATAATCATGTTCTATAAAATGAATATTGTTGAATAAAATGAATTTTTTTTTTCAATTGAATTGAGACAAAAATATTTTAAGATGTATCGAGGAAGATAATTTTTACAAAATAAATAAAAATTTTGTCTTAATTAAATTGATTTGTAGTAATGTGGTTGAAGTGATATACAAGTAGTGATTTATAGTGTTTTAATAAAATAATATTGTTCGAACATTTATTTGATTGTTCAAACAATAGAGTTTTTCGATCAAACCATGATCGATAGTTTGAGCGAGGGAAATGACAAATTGATGTTTTATCCTCAAAGAGTTTGAATGTTCAAACACATGTTTACACATTTTTGAGTGAGAAAAAGAAAAAAATCAATTCTCTTTCCTTCAATATTATATCACTCAAGCAAGATAATAACACTTAATTGACATATCATATGTGATAGTAGACTTTAATATGTGTTAATATTACTTTTTGGTAAGATTTGCTTAATACATGTATTTTAGAAGATGTTATAGTCCTTGATGCTTGGATTAGGAAAATGATGAGTGTGGGAATGTTTCCATTTTTTTTTTATGAATGTATGTGGAATTATACATGTTTCATTATATACATTAAGTGTGTGTATGTATTTGTATGTGTAAGTTTTGGTTTATTGAATTTAAGTTAGCTTACCTTGTATGTTATGTATTTATGACAATTGTTGTAATTGTACAATTAAGACATAAATGAAACTCTTTATAAATAAACAACAATTTAATTTTAAGAGTTTTTTTATAATTCATAATTATTATGATAAAAAATAATATCATGTTTTGGTTCATCTAATCAAGTTACTTTTTTAATAAGGAAATATGAGCCTAAATGACTAAACCAAGAAGAACTTGAAAGAAATAATATTAAACCATAAAGGCAAACGACTAAACCATAGACACATATAAAATATAGAAGTGCTAAATGAAAGACAAGTCTAAAAGAATATTATACTTTACAAAGATCAAATGTTGCTTAAGCTTAGAAAAACCCTACACAAAATCATAAAAGAATTCATTTTACTCAATGAGTAAACAACATGAAAATCATATGACAAGAACAAATGAAGTAAACAAAGTTATATGGTTTTCACAATACACAATTTGAATTGTAACATCATCTATTCTTCATGAATATTAACTAATGCATTCCAAAGATGATTTTGACACAATGAACCAACTTTTTTGAGTTTTAATGTTGCATTGTCAATCCTATAAAGGGAATTATAGAGAGAAATTTTTCCTTTGCTTAACATGTTGCGTGCTACATAATAAGGTGTTAATGTAAAGACACACATGCTCTTAAAAGCACTAACATTAGAAAAAAAAAACTCAAGCTCTAATAATCCTTAAATGGATATCGATAAATAAAAATATTTTATGTAAAAAAGATTGACGTCACACACACAATTTTCTATGTGAACTGAATTTGCTATATGAAAAAGAATTAAGTGTTAAAATATAAGGTCATATATTAAAAGAATTTTAAGAGAAAAAATATTTTTTGTAAAGTTATTTTCTTATACAAAAAGTGCTTATATATGCATATAATATCTTTTTAAAAGTTTGTGTTTTCTTATAAATTTTTGTTCTCCTCGGTTGACTCGATCGTCGTTGACTCTGAGGTAGACGGTGGCTCCTCCTATCTCTCGGTGGTTCTGCGACTTCCAGTAACTCTGTTGAGACAGAGGAGGCCCTTCCTGTAATTGCACTCCAACGCTCAAGTCAGTATAGGGCAAGAAACATCAAATAACTATAGTATCTCAAGCTAAGAGTGTGTAAGAAACTCTAATCTTGCGAAAGACTGTGTCTGTGTGTGAACTTGTGTTTACCTTGGGCGTTACCCCATTATATAGCTGTTTTAGATTACCTGCCGCATACATCCTCTTGTCCAAGCGTTGCCTTTAGTGAATTTAAGGTTACCCTTTTGGGATTCTGTAACATCCCGCCAAATTACTTTGAAAATAAATATAAAACGAAAATAAAGGTGACAAATAGATTGAAGTGAGCAAATTCTTTATATAAAATAAATAAGTTTCTCCTCGCAGGGAGTTTAATACAAACGATCACTTCTCCATTAAAAACGTAAACGAAATACAATACAAAAGACCGATAGGCGATCTCCTGGCAAAAAGGGCGATCTCCTATAAGAAGGGCGATCTCCTATAAGAAGGGCGATCTCCTTTCCCAAAGGCGATCTCCTATTATAAAGCAGCAAGAGGGGCGATCACCCAACAGAAAAGAAAACAGGCGATCTCCTTCCAGCGACAATTTTCTAAAGAGCTCTACTTCCTGCAACATCATCTGCTCCCGTGTAAATTATACACGATCATTACAGGTTTAAGAAAAGGCCACAATACAACAGAAAAACACAGGGTAAGCTAGACGTTTAAAAAGAGTTAGATAGGAAACTTAAAATCATAAAGATGAAACAAATCAAAATCACCCACGTAACAACTATCAGTTCCTCGTTCCCTTCATATGACCACCAAGAAATCATACAGTTCACAATATTTTCCAGAGTCATTCATTTTCACGTAAAGCATCAAGTGTCTAACAAATTTCAATGTTCCTCATTCACACGTCAGACTTCTACTGACTCATCACACAAGACACTTGACACTACTTCCGGATTTACTTGTGCGTTGACTCAGGCCCAGAGATTTGCACCTGTCATACCATACCCCTGTGAAATCCACACAGGGTCGCTGTGAATCCACACAGCTATGCGCATAAAATAATCTCAGTACCATCACCATCCAAGCATGACAGGGTTAATCCACACAACAGGTTGAGCTCGTTCCCTTTTGAACAACTCACCCATACGTATGAACCTCCTTCGACTCTCCACAACTGAATAACTTCATCTACGTGATTCCATTATATCAGCAGAGTCAGGATATCTCCTTCTAGACAAGCCCCAGGTCAATACACATTACATACGATCTTACACGGTATTTTCTTTCCTGAAAATACTATGCTTTGATCTCACATTCACAGCATTCAAGACATTCATTCCACTCAAATAAATGATTCAATCACAGCAACAATCATTTCAAAGGTTCAGGTTTTCGAATATCACATTTAAGCCTCAAACAGTTTCAAAGCAACACCAAAAACAGGGAGTTCGTAAAACAGCGCCAAAACCGGCGACCTGGTTCAAAACGGGGTATTTTCGAAGTCTGCACATAAAACCGGCGACCATGTTGCCAAACACATGAAACAGAGCATTTACGAAGATGAAAACGAAACCGGCGACCACGTCGCCCTTACTTCAGAAATAGCTAAACTATGGCTTGTATTGAAAATGAAGTCTAGCTTCCCTTACCTGGACTTGCGCAAACACCTAGAGTTCCGAAACCCAACAAAACTTGAAGAACGCCTTGGCTCTGTTTTTGCGTCTGGTTGAAGGACTTGCAGAGAACTGCCCAGGTGCTCTAATGGTGGCTGTCGCTCGTCGTACTCTCGTGTGAAGGTGCTAGGATCGCAGCGCGAAGGAGGCAACTGGAGGAGAAGGGAGGTAACTCACTCTTTCTCTCTTTGAAGGCTGCGACGTTTCTTGTTTCTCTCAGCAGTGGGTCTCTGCATCTTAAACCAACTCACCCATCAAAAGCAGCTGCCACACCCACTCTGCAGAGAAGTCTGAGAACCACTGCCCTGAACAGTACGACCACCGTTGTCTCTGGTGCATGCCAACCACTGCTCTGAACAGTACTGCCACTGTTGTCGCTTGTGCATGCCAGCCACTGCTCTGAACAGTACGACCGCGAGTGTCTCCTGCGCATGCCAACATTCTGATGTCACCACTCTGAATCATCCTTTTTGCCTACGTGGCGCGCGTGCAGGACGTCTCATGCTGAGAGTCTGGGTCCCACTTTATCTGTGTGAGGCTCGCCATCGCGACAACTTTCCAACGCTGACTCATCCTGGCGAACGACCGATGTCTCCTTCGCCCTGGAAGACGACCGATGTCTTCCTCTGGGAGACGACCGATGTCCTTCCTCTGGGAGACGACCGATGTCCTTCCTCTGGGAGACGACCGATGTCTTCCTCTGGGAGACGACCGATGTCTTCCTCTGGGAGACGACCGATGTCTTCCCTGGCGACGCCCTCATAACTCTCGCGCCTTGGCCACGTCCACATGCCTCGCGCCCTGGCAATGCCCGCATGCCTCTCGTGCCCGCGCGATGCCCGCATGCCTCGCGCCCGCGCGATGCCTGCATACCTCGCGCCCTGGCGACGTCTTCGCGCCCTGGCGACGTCCTCGCACCCTGGCGACGTCCTCGCGCCCTGGCGACGTCCTCGCGCCCTGGCGACGTCCTCGCGCCCTGGCGACGTCCTCGCGCCCTGGCGATCTCATACCCTTCTAAACTTAACTTTTCTTCCTTTTTATTTTAAGTAAAACATACACAGAATTCCTTTAAAATATAACCCCTTTTTATTCCAATACAATTTTCTGGGTCCTTACAGATTCTAACCCACAATCTTAGTGCAATCCCGTGACAACATTCCTTTCATAGAGTGCAATTCCCGTGGCGACATTCCTTTCTTGGAGTGCATAACTTAAGGTGTGGCCGCTAGGGTTTCAGTGCATATCCCAACGCCGTTAACCTAAACTTGTCTAATAACTTAATATCTCACATGTCTTCAAACCTTCACGTGCCTTACATGCGTTTCTAAGGATAATTTTATTGTGTTAGAACCTTACGTCTTGTACACATCCTGCATGCATGACGTATCTGTGAATCTGGTTTCGTGCCTTGACATGTGTAATTATGTGGACCCCTCTGTGGGCCCTACCATGCCGACCTCTCCTGTGCCGACCTCTCACTCATGTGCCGACGTTCAAGGTCTGACCACTACAATTTTAAACTACAATTTTAAATAACTTTTGTTGCATTATTAGATGTGACATTATGTACTAAACTAGGATGGAAGTAGGATACTCATACTTTATCTAGAGTAGATAAAAGGATATTAAAAATAATTTTATATACTTTAATAAATTAGAAGTAACAATATAAATTCTTTGATTATGGAACCTTTAATATTTATAAGGTAGAACTCAATCTAAGTTATGACGAAGGAATATAGAAATAAAAAAATGTTGTACATTAATTTCTATAATTCAGACACAAGTTGACGTGTGATTTTCTTAAACATTTTTGTAACATATATTTGTACATATTTTTTCAAATCATTAGAGATCTTTTTGAATATTTAATAAATGATTTATTGTGAATAATTTTCAAAGTAATTTTTAAACTCTATTTAACTTTTTCAGAGTTAATATTTTATTTTCATGTATTTAATATAAGAAAAATATGATATTTTACCTTTAAGAGAACGTTTGGAACTACTCAGAAGATGAAATGGAAAAAAAATATTATATTATAAAAGACAGTAAATTTAAGAAATGAAAAAGAAAATTTATTTAAAACTTAACGGACTAAATATATTTAAAGCTGAATTTGTTTATTAGAAAATAAACATCGTGAGAGTTTGCGTGTTGTTTTTGAGAAATCAACAAATGAATGACATTAACTTTTCAATATTTTTTTTGACTCAAACATTAATTATTCATTATAATAATAATAATTGTTATAAGGTAATAAAATAATAATAAGGTGGTGGGAAGAGAGGTTGAAGGGAAAAGAAAAGAAAAGAAAGGAAAGCAGTGAGGGAGAGAAGGATGGGTAAGAGGGAAGTGGCGTTGTTGTTTGAGATGCGAGCGTATTCCGGTAGAAAGGGAACCTTCTCCGTACTTCTTCTCTTTCTCCTTTTGATTCTAATTCTTCCCATCATTTAAAGTTTTCTCCTTCCTTCTCACTTTCTCTTCTCTCCTTCTTCTTCTTTAGGGGTTCTGTTCTAAGACTTTGCCTTTCAGTTCTAAACACACAGATAAACTCGTTTCCAATTAAGGGTCTTGCTTTTTTTCATGGGGGGTAAATGCTTGAATCGGTTCCTCAGTTCATTTTGGGTGATTTAGGGATCGGTTAGCTTTGTGGGGTCTCATTAGCATTTCAAAGTTTCGTGCTTTTCCTGTTTTGCTGGGTTTGGAGACAGATTCTCATACTTGGTTTGTGGTATTTGAAATAGAAACATTGTTTCTCCGTGGGTCTTGTGGTTCTTTTGGTAGGATTTTTATTTTTCGGTGTAAATATTGTTTGATTGGTGAATCCTAGATTCTCGTCGTTATAGTGTTGCCTCCTCCTTTGATATTATTTGTTTCCCTGGAGGATTTGCAAAATTAAAACTGCAAAAAAAAGGAAGTTATTTTTAATTTGATTTAAAAAAATACAGTCACCCCCCTAATTTTATCGTGGGTTTACCAATACTCCTCACTTGATTTTTTAATTTTAGACAATTTTAGTGATCAGTATTCTGGTGCCAAAAGGATTTTGCTTTTTGTAATTTTTTTTGGTCTTGTGAAAGAAAATCCCTATTCTGAAGGGGAAAGTAGAGTTCTATTGTTTTTGTTTTGAGGCAGTGGTTGAGTTCTTTGTTGGGTCATTACATCTTATATGGGAATACCTGATAGCTCACTATTAGATCTAGAAAAAGTAAGGTCTTGGGTTTCTTGGGGAGAAAGTGATTTGTGTTATTTGTCTGAGAAATTTGATATGCACCATAGCGGAAGCAAAATGTGTTGTGTGTGCAATAGGAATTTCACTGAGATGACTCAGCAGCACAGATACAATTGCAAAAGCTGTGGCCGTTGGTTCTGTGGGAAATGCATCGGGGTTTGTGATCTCCCAAATCTTGAATCTGAGAACATGGGATTCAGGGAAACTATTCGTTCCTGCAAGTTTTGTTTAGATGCCAATAGGAGGATGTGTTATGAGGGCCAGAGGAAGTGTAGTGAGAAAGTGCACCCTTCTGTCTCTCCTCAAGAGAGTCCAAGACAAAGTCCTGAGCCACGTTCTCCATGCTTTAGTGTTGAAAGTGATAAGATCAGTTCTCCTCTGAATGCTGAATTGAATCTGGGATCTCACTTTGAACGCTGTTTTCATGACCATGATTATGGGTATTATCCTTGTTCTGAAGTCAACAAGAGTTTGACTTCATCTGGTACTCACCCTTCGTCACTATCTACTCATCCGTCTACCTTCAGGTAATCATATATTTCTATCTTTATTACAGAAAGTTATATGTTTTTGGTTTTACATTATTTGGAAGTTCATTAATAAATTATTACTTATCTGATATCTCAACATAATGATGTTCCATGATCTATGATGACTATTGCAATTAAAAGGGTAAATTTTCATTGGCATTTTAATTGATGAATATAAATATATGTTCTCACATATATGGACATAACGATGTTCCATGACCTATGACTATTACAATTGGGAGGGTAAAATTTGATTGACATTTTAATTGATGAATAAGATATATGTTCTCACATGTATGGTTTCTTATCCTTGAATTTAAGAACAAATGATCTCTTACGTTTGAAACTCCAAGTGACTTGCACAATTTAAGTAGCCCTTCCCTAATATTCCTATGTGCTTGATATGTGTTGTGTATAAATGTAGGAGTGACGAAGAGGGGATGGAGGATCCTAGGAAGGACTTTCTCAGCCAATCACGTACATATTGTGATAATTATTCAGATATAGATTCAAGTAGCGTTAGTGCTAGACATGACACTTACAACTATAATTCTGTGGGGTCAAGTCCTTCAGATAGCCCTTCTAGGATTGGTTTTACTTCTAGTTGGGCTGGGCTTCCTGTACAGAAGGATCAGGAGAAAAGCCCCGTCCCTCAGAATGATGTTCCCTTTAGTCAACAAAGTATGGCTGTTTTAAGAAAGCCTGAACAAGGGACTGAGGATGCATATACAACTGCTTATTTTTCAGATGACTTGTCTATTTTCCGGAAGAATGAGACTTTGCAGAGGCCATTGGATTTTGAAAACAATGATCATATATGGTTTCCCCCACCACCTGATGATGAAAATGATGATGCAGAAGGAAATTTCTTTGCATATGATGATGAGGATGATGATATTGGTGACTCAGGGGCCATGTTCTCATCCAGTAGCAGTCTATCTAATATGTTTCCTGGAAAGGAGAAACATAATGATGGAAACAAGGAACCTTTAAGAGCTGTAATCGAAGGACATTTTAGAGCCCTTGTTTCACAGCTTTTACAAGGAGAGGGAATTAATGTTGGTAAGGAAAATGATTCTGAGGACTGGCTTGACATAGTTGCAACGGTAGCTTGGCAGGCTGCTAACTTTGTGAGGCCAGATACGAGCAAAGGTGGCAGTATGGATCCTGGTGATTATGTAAAGGTCAAATGTATAGCCTCTGGAAGCCCAAGTGAGAGGTAATGTTTTTTATGAATTTGCCTACATACCTTATAAATCGATGCCTTGTTCCTTGGTGCTTCTATGGGATTCTCAAATCAATGTTAAATTATGATATTTTTTGTTTTGTTTTGCAGCACCCTTATCAAAGGTGTAGTTTGTACAAAAAATATTAAGCACAAGCGCATGACCTCTCAATACAAAAATCCTAGACTACTCCTTTTAGGAGGAGCTCTGGAATATCAGAAAGTTCCAAATCAATTGGCTTCTTTTGATACATTGTTACAGCAGGTGCCTTCATGACTCATGAGTTTTGTGTCTTCCAGTTATGGCTTTTTATATTTGGAAAAAAGTTCTGATTTGTAAATGCTGGCAGGAAAATGATCATTTGAAGATGATCATTTCAAAAATTGAGGCTCTTCGACCAAATGTTTTGCTGGTAGAAAAAACTGTAGCTTCGTGTGCCCAGGAATATTTGCTTGCAAAGGAAATCTCCTTGGTGTTAAATGTCAAAAAGCCTTTGCTGGAGCGAATAGCTCGATGCACTGGTGCTCTTATCACTCCATCAGTGGATAATTTATCTAAAGCACGACTGGGACACTGTGAGTTGTTCCGGTTAGACAGACTGGTGGAAGATCATGAGACTGCTAATCAGTTAAACAAGAAGCCATCCAAAACATTAATGTTTTTTGAAGGTTGTCCACGGCGATTGGGTTGCACGGTATTCCTTTTATTTTCTTCCATGCTTTTACATGTTTCATTTTAGTATGATGTGGATATGAATGTGCAATGGTGTCTGTTTCTGATTTTGATTTTCATTACAGGTCTTGCTGAAGGGCACATGTCGAGAAGAACTAAAGAAAATTAAGCATGTTGTGCAATTTGCAGTTTTTGCAGCCTACCACTTATCTCTTGAGACCTCATTCCTTGCTGATGAGGGTGCTTCCCTACCTAAAATGATAGTAAAATACTCTACTGACATGCCTGAGAGTGCAACTGCTGACACTGATATTTCTATGATACCTAACACCCTTTCTACAACCATGCCCCAATCAGAGCCTGACGAGACTTCTAGAGTGAAGGACATTGTTGGCATTGGTTTAAAGCTTGAAAATTTGGGATCTGTGCCGGAGCATCTTGATGATCTTAGTTGTCATTCATTTCCAGACACCATGGCAGATTATAGATCTGAGAGTGTACTCTCTGATTCATGCTATAATAATTTAACTTCTAATTTGACTGTGGATTCTGATTATATACATCCGAGCAATGAATCAGATGCGGACACTATTTTTAGTACTAGAGAACTTTTGCAATCAGGTTTGCTTGAAACCATGGTTCAAGAGGAGAGGGAGTGTGGTGAAGTTGTTGACTCAACAAAAGACAAGACTAACGAGGATGAGCTTTCTGGTGAATACTTTTCTGCCACTGATGGTCATCAAAGCATATTGGTATACTTTTCAAGTCATTGTGTTTCAAAAGGAACTGTATGTGAACGTACTAGGTTGCTGCGCATAAAATTTTATGGCTCTTTTGATAAGCCTCTTGGAAGATATCTTCGTGATGATTTGTTTGATCAGGTGTGTAGATTTTATTTGTGTTTGCTGGTACTAGTTAAGTCCGAAGTGAAATGACATGAACTGCTTTTTCCAGGCATGCTGCTGTCAGTCTTGTAAAGAGCCAGCAGAGGCTCATGTCCTTTGTTTTACTCACCAACAAGGAAATCTCACAATCAATGTTAAGCGCCTTCCCTCTGTGAAGTTACCAGGGGAAAGAGACGGCAAGATTTGGATGTGGCACCGGTGTCTGAGGTGTCCATTTGAGGATGGAGTTCCACCAGCAACTCGGAGAGTTGTCATGTCAGATGCGGCTTGGGGATTATCTTTTGGAAAGTTCTTGGAGCTTAGTTTTTCAAACCATGCAACTGCAAATCGAGTTGCAACCTGTGGACATTCTTTGCAGAGGGATTGCCTTCGTTATTATGGGTAAGTCATCTAACCAAGGAATCACCAATCAATTATTTTGTTATGTAATTTATGTTGGTTATCAACACTTGAAAGGTGACAAACAACTTGATGTATAACAGGTTTGGGAGCATGGTTGCTTTCTTCCGGTATTCTCCTATTGATATTCTTTCTGTCCATCTACCCCCATCTGTGTTGGAATTTGGCCACATCCGAGAGGAGTGGATTGGAAAGGAGGCTGAAGAGGTGATATATTGAAAGCAACGGTTAATATTTGCTTTGCTATTTTAAATGTAGTTCTGAATATATATATATATTTATATATGTGTGTGCTTTCACGTGTGTGTATGTATGTATGTATGTTTATTATAGAGTAGCTTTAAATTTTAGTTTATCTGCTCCTTTGCATAAAAATTTAACTTCACCTTCCTTGTTCCTTTTTGCAGCTTTTTATTAAAGTGGAAACGTTGTACGCGGAGATATCCAATGTGCTTGGACATCTGGAAACAAAGATTGTATCTCCTAGTCTTGGTAATGAATCATCAGATACATGTGACATTCAGAACCACATACTGGATCTGAAAGATATGCTTAGAAGAGAAAGAACCGATTATCATGTGAGCAAACTAATTTTATATATTCTGTCTATCTTATGCATCATTGTTGTCTAATGGTACTTGGCCTTGTCGAACCTCGTCAGGTGCAAGTGTTTGTATGTTCATTCTTATATTTTTCTTTTGAATATCATTGTATGTAATTTCCTTTAATTTTCTCCCTCTTTTCTCATGCATTTGTATGTAGTGTTTGCTACAGTCAGGCATAGTGACCCCACAACCTGGGAAGATGGCATTAGACATTCTGGAACTAAATCGCATGAGGCGATCTCTTCTTATTGGTTCACATGTTTGGGATCACAGACTATATTCATTGGACTCTCTCATTAAAAGAAGTTTTAGCGCCAAGGTTAAACAGGAAAATGAACTTTGTGCAGATTTTAAGGAATTAATAGTTGATTCATTTCACAAGGATCCGAATATTGACTGTGGACCGGAGCAAAATAATACCCAGCTTTCAAAGTTGCACGAGTCTCACAAAAGTCATACGCTTGCTGAACCAGATGACACTGTTGAACCTTGTGCTTCGGGATCATTAACATGTTGTATTGAGGGAGAGAAAGTACATTCAGATGGGGAACTTAACAAAACATTTTCCGAGTGTTTCTCACCAAATGAGTCCAATCTTTCTGAGAAAATAGACTCTGCATGGACTGGAACTGATCAACCTCAAGCCAATGCTGTCCCTGCTGGAAGTATTCAGCCGAGTAACCAACATGATAGCCCTCCGTTAAGACGGTTGACACAGCCAATGAGAGTTCATTCTTTTGATTCAGCAGTAAGAGTTCATGAAAGAATCAGAAAAGTCTTGCCCTCATCTTTACATTTATCAACACTTAGATCCTTTCATGCTTCTGGAGATTACGGTAATATGGTCAGAGACCCTGTCTCTAACATATTGCAATCTTATGTTCAAATGTTGCCATGGGAGACACAGAAACTAAATCTGATTCTGAGCTCCACTCCAACATTCATATCCTCTGTGTCTAGCATAGCTGAAGGGGCTCGTTTGCTGCTTTCCCAAACTTATCACGGTGATAGAGTTATTGCTGTCTATGACAATGATTACTCTAGCATAATATCCTATGCCCTTAGTTCCAAGGAATATGAAGATTGGGTGTCTGGTAAGTCAGATCTGCCTGAGAGTAGCTGGATTGCTCGTGAGAGAAGCAAAGAAGATTTAGCTACTTCCAGCTTTTCTGCATGGGGTACTCTGGACTTGGATTATATCAATTATGGTAGTAGTTATGGGCCTGAAGATGTTCCATCTTCTGTTGGCTCTCTTCTCCGGGACTCCAAAAAGTCCGTACACTTGCAAATTTCCTTTGGTGATGATTCTGTGGGAGCTGGAGGAAAAGTGAATTTTTCTGTCACTTGTTATTTTGCTAAGCAGTTTGAATCACTTAGAAAAAAGTGCTGCCCTAGTGAGGTTGATTTTGTGCGATCCATGAGTCGTTGCCGGAGATGGAGTGCACAAGGAGGGAAAAGTAATGTATATTTCGCCAAGTCATTGGATGAGAGGTTTATTATTAAACAAGTGACGAAGACAGAACTTGAGTCCTTTGTAGAATTTGCACCTCAGTATTTCAAATACCTGATGGATGCCCTGAACTCCGGGGGCCCAACTTGCCTAGCCAAAATTCTTGGTATTTATCAGGTGAGAGAACTTATTATTAGGCATTGTACCACACCAGTGCATGGATGTAAAATTTATTGTTTATGTTTCTTGTTTTGGTGGCAGGTCACTGTCAAATACCCAAAAGGTGGCAAGGAAACAAAAATAGATCTGATGGTAATGGAGAATCTGTTTTACAAGAGAAATATATCCAGGGTGTACGATCTCAAGGGCTCAGAAAGATCTAGGTATAATCCAGACACAACTGGGACAAACAAAGTGATGCTGGACATGAATTTGTTAGAATCCTTGAGAACAAACCCAATATTTCTTGGGAGTAGGGCCAAGAGAAGACTTGAAAGAGCTGTATGGAATGACACATCCTTTTTGGCGGTAAGCTTTATTTTGGCTTCCAAACAGCCCTTGAATGGTTAAAAGTTTCATTTAGCATTTTAAAATGTATTATATAGGATTAAAAGCTGTAGCATATAGCATGTGGGGTTGCCTTGAACCATGCATGCAAATGCAATGATTTAACTAGTAATTTCTTGGTTTTACTTTACCTCTTTTTCAAGTGTAGCAATTGCCTCTTCTATAGAAAGGTTTATTACTCACTGTACATTCTTCTTTTGTGGTTCAGTCTGTTGATGTTATGGACTACTCTTTGCTGGTTGGGGTGGATGATGAGCGGAAGGAGTTGGTTTTGGGGATCATTGATTTCATGAGACAATACACATGGGACAAACATTTGGAGACATGGGTGAAGGCTTCTGGGATTCTTGGGGGTCCAAGGAATGCTGCCCCCACAATAGTTTCTCCTAAACAATACAAGAAAAGATTCAGGAAGGCCATGACTACCTACTTTCTCACCTTACCTCTTGAAAATGTATAATTATATATTCTTTTCCCAACAACACACACGTGTCAAATGTACATGTTAGCCAAGTATCCATATTGGATACTTCTCCGAGGTTTTGGGATGCTTCCTTGCTGTAATTTACCTTTTCTCCCTCAATCTATTGTTCTAAATCACAGTATTACAATAATTTTGATAAATGAATGTTTTAGTACGTTCATTATGATCACCAATTACTTGCTTTCTTTATCTTTTAGCTTGCCTTCAATCAAAACGGACGAGGGAGAGGGTTACTAGTTCTGTTATTCTTGAAAATAGTTCTGCATATTATATTGGGAACATTAACAAGTTTAACTTTTGTAGTTAATTGAGTTATCTTAATAACCATCTTTTCACCTCTGTGAAGGGTCGCAGGTGTACAGAAGTGTTTTTAAGTAAAGTAGGAAACTTGTGCTATTGATGTTTGAACAAACTGGTCTACAAAGATGTGTTTATTTTTAAATTTGAATAACTAAGATCATTAGGTTTTTGAAGTAAATTAATGATGGATTTACTCTTAACCAATAATAATATTAATAAATATTGTAACATCAGTTCAAATATTTGACATGTTTTGGTTACGCTCAAATTGTTTTTCATGTTTTCATTCATGCTTATGCTACTTCATTTTTATTCATATAATTTAAACATTAGTGGAGAATATTACTATTTTCCACTAAATTATTCGGATTTATTTTTATTTTCTTGTGTTAAACTTGTAAAAATTTAGTTGATAATAAAGGTATATTCACAATGCAAAGATTGTATTAAATTTGTCTAATTTGAAATAATTGACCTGAAATGATAAAGTAAGAACATGTTAAAAGAATTCAATAATAGTTTTTTTAGAAATAAAATAAAGATTCATTTCGAGGCTTGTGTGCTCGCGTGCGGGGATTTTGGGCGTTCTTTGAATGTTGGATATATATACCATTCTGCTTACGGAAGCTTTAACGTTTACGAGAATAGTTGTTCAATTTTATTTTATATTTTTTCACATGCTTTAATCAGAAAGTTAGATGAAATTGCTTCGTAAAAGAGATAATCGACTTTTCTACATGTGCAGGCGTAAACCCTAAACTCACTACAAATTTAGTCTATAATAACTTCTACCTGAAGTCGTACATTTTGGACTACACTTTTTTATATCATAAACCACTTAGCTAATGAATAAACTAGCATCTTATAAATTCTTAAACGAATTACGAGCGACTTCAAAACCAAGCATAACGTGAAAAAGAAATTAAACAAATAACTATAGAACAAACACAATAATTTTAGACTAATACCAATCTTCAAGTGCAACTTTTATCAATATCAATAACTTTTTCAGCAACAATAAACTAACCTAGTCAAGGAAAGTTGGCTCGCTCATTTTACTTCCTTGACAAACACAAAACTTGAGTTCTAATTCAAGAATATTCGATCATAGACTTGGATTGGGACAACAATTCCTTTACCCCAAAGTTTCTCCATCAAAAAACAAAATTGGAATTGTTCGATTACAACGAAGAAGTATGTTTCTTTGTTCGTAAATAGTGAAAGACATAAGAAATATTCAAGAGATTTAATCTTTTTAGTTTTTTTTTCAAAAAAAAGAAAAAATTTTGTCACATCATTAATTTCCTTCTAAAAGTTCCCCATTTCTTTGGAATGATTCAGAGCATGTTAGGAAACCTCTTTCAGAGGTGTTGTTGAAGGAACTTTTTCCATATTCAAATGCAAAAACATAAAAGAAAGGAAGGGACGTCTCTTGGATGGAGCCAAAGTTGATCTTAACAAAATGTGTAAGTGCACTTTAATATTTTAAAATAAATTTCTTTATAAATGACTTTTAGAAAAAAGAGTAAACGAATTTTCCTATAAATTGATTTTTTCTTAATAAATAAATATATAAATAATAAATAAATATTATATAATATATAAGTAAGTGAAAAGAATGTTGATTTTAAGCGTATCACAAAAAAATCTGACAATGAGACGTCTTTCACTCCAAAAAATGGAAGAATCAAAGTATTTGCTCCCAATCTAAAATTCCACCCAATTAAGGTTATGTCACATGTCTATATTACATAATATCAGAAATATTAAATAACCTGCCTCCACAATTTGTTCTAGCTTTATAACAACAAAATTTTCACCTAATTGCAACAAATTTATTGTAATGAAAGCAAATACTTCAAAATTCTATGAAAAACAACGGAGAACAAAATTTTCCTATCGAATACTAAAAAGTGTATCTAAAAACAGGGAACCAAAATTGAAAAAAATAAAAATTCTCATTAATTATTTGCAAAAATCAATTATAACCTTTATCTATGAAGGATATATGATAACCACTTAGTCGCGTATGATTTTTCAAACAAAACTAAGCTTCTCTTAGTATAAGACTAATCTCGGTCGAATCCCTAAAGACGTGTATTGTATATTTCCATTGTTTTATATTCTCCTTAAACAAATTAAAACTAAAGGAAGATTGGAATAGAAAAATTGCATCAAACATAAACATGAAGACAATGAACAATAAATGAAGACAAAAAATAAACTATGTGAAAAAGGAAAGATTGAAATCGAAAATATATAATTGGAATTGAGTAAAAGGACTCAGCAAAAACTTTAAAATTGGAATTGAAAACTAATGACAATAAAAAATTGGAATAAAATGATAGAAAAACAAAATTGCAGCAATGAAATAAAAAATAGAGCATGTTTTAAACAATGATATTAAAACTATGTTAGATGATTAAAGCAATGTGTGAATGTAAAGCGAATTAAAACTACAATCTAATTCTAAAGTAAAAGTAAAAAATAGATGAATTTATGTATAAAAAAGACTAAATGCAACCATCAGATTGTGTAATAGACAATTGTCTACCAAACTGTCTAATAATTGTACCAGTGTAAAATTGAGCATATAATGAAAATATAAAAGACATGAATGTAAAAGTATAGAAATGTAAATGGAAGAAACTATAAACAACAGAAATTGAAAAGAAACAACAATTTTCTAAAGCATGAAACAAGAGAATTGTAATAAAGACTGTCTAATGAACTAAAACGGTTAAAACTGGAAATAGAACATGATTGAAATCAAAATTGCAATTGAAATGTAAACACAAAATTATAAATGCAGAAATTTAAAAAGTTGCATTAAAGAGAAGAAAGTTTCGTTCGAGAAATGCGATACAGTAAACATAAACCATGGTTAAGTCATCTTCAACCTTGAATACAAGAAACCTGAATCTAGATTACTTGTTTAATGAACATAACCAATCAGTTTGTATGTTCAAAGAAAATCATTCTTAATCAATGATAGAAATCTAAAATGATTTCAAAGAAGAAAACAATTTGAACAAAGCATCATCTAACACGATTTTGTATTCGATGTTACCCATTTTTAGAATTCAATTATCTTCTAAATGTAAAGTTGCAGAAGCAAAAACGGTAAAGTGTTTGAATGGACATAAATTGAATTGCATGTAAAAATAGAAAACTAACTTATCTACCGTCTACTCCTAAGTAAATGTAAACGTAAGCAAACTTAAGTAAATGATCATGTCTCAATTGTGTCTAAAGTTCCTTATTTATTAGGTTCTAAAACTACAAATGGATGAGCCTAAACTGAAACAAAACTTGGGCACAAGAAAATTCATTACAAAGATATCCTACACTAGATTGTCTTCCAATTCCTAGACCATTTAACACTTCCTCTATTCAGTAGATTTGTGTGATTTGTTCCTTTTAGCTCAACACTTAAATATTCATAATTAAAATGTCTCCAATGAAGCTCCATAAGTTAGAAATCTACTGCAACAAAGATTAGCTTGAAAGGTTATCATCACTGAATCAATTGATTAGACGGTCTATATAAAATTTGAAGCTTTAATTGGCTCTAGAAGGGGGGGTAGATGGAGACTAAAATCAATTTGTGGAGTATGAACAATTAAACTAATGTCTAAATAAAGAGTAGATAAAGAGAAAAAGACAGAGATTTATACTGGTTCACCCAACACCAAGGACTTCATCCAAGTACATGTTACACAAGTACTCTCAACCTCTTCAGGTTCACCTAATATTCTAAACCTTTGCAGGTTCACCCAATATTTTAAACCTCTGCAGGTTCACCAACTACTCTCAAGCTCTCCAAAAAACCAATCTTAATCTCCCCATAAGATCAAGATCTCTTTACAATGAGAAAAACTCTCTATTGAGAGGACAATGAAATCTCACAGGGTATGCTTCATAGAAGTGAAGGACTTACAATGGTTAACTCTTTACCCAATTCTCACATGTTGCTCTTCACTAGCAGGATATGAAATTCTATAAGCACAATTTCAGACACAACTACAAAAAGCTTTCCTGTATACTTGAATGTTTTGTATATCGCTTGTATGTTCTTTATTGTTGTGCTCTTCACCCTTGAGGTCTTTATATAAATTTATGAATGTGAGCATTGCAGCTTCAAGGTTCTTCATTCTTCATAGTAGCCGTTAGACGCTCGAGAAGGAAATAATAGCTTTGATTATTCTTTACGTGTCTTGAACATGTAAGGAATTCCAAATAATTTCTTTATCTTCTTCCAATATGAACATTGATGCTTTAATATTCATTACTTCAATATTAGCTTAGATATGCCACAGGGTTCTTCATCTCCAATGCACTAGACGCTTGATATAAAAAATTATGTTTTAATGCAATATGCACTTCTTTAATCTTTATAAACATTTTATAATGTTTCTTTAATTGTATTTGATTTGATCATTGAAGCTTGAATCAATTATGTACTTGGATATTCTCTTTCCCATTCTGTTCATCATCTCCCATGTCATAGACACACAATATGGAAATATTGGCTTTGATGAAATCTGTGTGTCTTTAACATGTATTTGCTCTTCAAATATTTTATTCATATGTATGAACTTTGTTTGTTGAGGTTTGAATATCTATGGACTTGAATCTTTCTATATCTGCATTGTTCATCTTATTCTTTGTATCAAACGCTCAAATAAGAAAGTTCTGATATGTGTGAGCCCTCACTCACTTGATCGTTGGAGTGTTGTCAACAGGTAGGGCGTCCTCTGTCACAGCGGAGCCATATTTGAAGAAGCAAATAGAGACGTGATCCCATATCCAGGAGGTGGAGCGTTCAGCCCAAGTCAACCGGCGAAAGAGTTAATCGGCGAGAATATTTGATGCCCACCGTGGGGCCTGATAAAACCTGATCCCATCCACATTTGTGTTCGAGTTTTCAGGCGAAGATGAGGAATACCAGACAAATGCTGTAAGGATCTAGAAACTTTAATTGGAATAAAAGTGTTAGACTTAAATAATTTCAGAAGATGTTATTATTTAAAATACAAAGAGCTGGTAAATGAAGTTTCGTAGTAGTCGGCCCTCGGACGTCGCCCAAGGTCTGGGGTCAGCTGGTCGAGGTCGGTCGGATGACCATTGTAATAACCAAGTAGTCAGGTGCGATGACTTTATCGTGAGGTAATCACGTGGATGTGCTCGAGGAAGACATGTAGATCAAGAAGAGTAAAGGAAGAAAAGTGTAGTTAAGAAGTCTCCTATGAGATCGCCTGGTTAGTACATGATCGCCTGTCGAGTAGGTTGCACATGATCGCCTGCCGCCTATGGTGCACATGATCGCCGAAAGTGCACTCAGTATGTGGTCAAGATACTGGATCAACCAGAGTGGGTTCCAACAACCACGCGCATCAAGGTGTGGGTTAAGCCTTAGATACGCTGTGCATGCGAAACTCTCTGCTTGAGCAAAAGAGATCGCCCTTAGTGTTGCATGCATGGGCGCACGAAGAGTGGTGCTGGTCTACTCTTGGAAATGTGAAGCTACCGACGTCACCGAGTCATGTGGAGATGATACTTTGGACGTAACATAGTGGAATGAAGAACCTTCGGGAAGGCGTGACGATGTGTCGTCGGGCATCGCCAGGGCGCGAGGCATGCGGGCATCGCCAGGGCGCAAGGCATGCGGGCATCGCCAGACGCGGGACATGCGGGCATCGCCAGGGCGCGAGGCATGTGGACATCGGTCGTCTTCCAGGGAGAGACATCGGTGGTCCACCAGGGTGAGACATCGGTCGTCCTCCAGGATAATTCATCGGTGGAAGGTCATCGCGCAAGAGGTCATCGGTGGAATGTCATCGCGCGAGATGTCATCGGTGGAAGGTCATCGCGGGAGAGGTCATCGGTGGAAGGTCATCGCGCGAGAGGTCATCGGTGGAAGGTTATCGCGCGATGTCGAGTTTCACGCAGATAAGGTGGGACCCAGGCTCTCAGCATCAGACGTACTGCACGCGCGACACGTAGACAAAAAGGGTGGTTCAGAATAGTGACCTCAGAGTGTTAGCCTGCGCAGAGGCATGCGTAGTCGTACTGTTCAGGGAAGCGTACACCCAACCTTTCCTGCAGAGTGGGTGGAGGCAGCGGCATTCCTGGGCAAGTTGGCTTAGATTTAAACTCACTCCTGAGAGGTAAGAGACGTTGGTGGTTAGAAAGTGATTTAGAGAATTAGAGTTGGCTCCTTCTCCTTCCTCTCCTTCACGCTGCGATTCAGGCATTCCCCAAGCACCAGTACGACGAGCAACGACTGCCCTTAGAGCACTTGGGAGGTTCTCTGCAAGTTTCTCCAGACCGGGACACTAAAACAGAGTGAAAGCATCTTTAAGCTTCGTTGGGTTTCGGAGCTCTTGGAGTTTTGTGCTAGTCCAGGTAAGGGAAGCTAGCCTTCATTTTCAATACAAGCCATAGATTAGCTGTTTCTGAAGTGTGGTCGCCGGTTTCATGTTTCTTTTCGCAATGCTCTGATCTATGTGGTTGGGCGACGTGGTCGCCGGTTTTAAACCCCTTTTCATGATGTTCTGTTTCTATGTGGTTGGGCGACGTAGTCGCCGGTTTTAAATACAGATTTCGAAATCCCCTGCTTTTGAATTAGATCGCCGGTTTTGGCGTTGTTTTGCGAACTCCCCTGTTTTTGGTGTTGTTTTGAGACTGCTTGAGATTTAAATGTGATATTCGAAAGTTTGAACCTTTGAAATGATTGTTGCTGTGATTTGAATCATTCATTTGAGTGGTATGATGTTTTGAATGTCGTGAATGTGGGATCAAGACATAGTATTTTCAGGAAAGGAAATACCGTGTTGAGATTTGGTTATGAAGTGTATTGATCTGTGAGTATCCTGTGAATGAGGCGATCCTGACTCTGCTGAGATAATGGAATCATATAGAGGAAGTTATTCAGTTGGTGAGAGTCGAAGGAGGTTCATATGAATGGGTGAGTCGTGTGAAAAAGAACGAGCTCGGCCTGTTATATGGATTAACCCTGTCATACTGTGAAAGTGATGATATTGAGATTATGGTTATGTGCACAGCTGTGGGAACTTTACAGCAATGAAGTATGACAGGTGCAGGTCTCTGGATGCTAAGTTCAATGCATGAGTCTTCCGGAAGTAGTGTCAAGTGTCTTGTATGGTGAGTCAGTGGAAGTCTGACGTGAGAAATGAGAAACATTGATAATTGATAGACACTTGATGGAATTATGTGAACTGAACGACTCTTGAGGAAATTGAGAAATACGTGATTTCTTGATGGCTGTGTGATATGAATGAGAAATTGATAGTTCTACGTGGGTATCTTGAATTTGTTTTATCTTGATTTTAAAGTTTCATATCTAAATTCTCTTTAAAAATATCTAGCTTACCCTTTATTTTGTATTGCTCTGTGGCTGTTTTCTCTTAAAACTGTGATGATCGTGTATTTTACACGGGAGCAGATGATCTTCCAGGGAGTAGAGCTCCTCAGTGAGTGGTCGCCGGAAGGAGATCGCCTGTTTCCGTCTCTATCGGGTGATCGCCTGTTTATGCCTCTATCGGGTGATCGCCTGTTTTTCTGTCCTGATAGCAGATCGGCTGTTTTGGGTCTTCTTGTAGGAGATCGCCTATTTTGTCCTTTTTATGCTGCATCTGGTTTTATTTCGAAAGAGTTGATGGAATGTATTAAAACCTTATAAGAGGGACGTCTCTTTTTGAATACGATGTACGGGATGATGTATTTTCAATATCTATATACATATGTTGATTTTATAAATTTAATATCTACGCTTTATTCTATTATATAAATATGGAAAGGTTTTGGAGGGATGTTACATTAATGGTATCAGAGCAGTTCGTCCTTAGGATGACCGGAGGGCTGTGGATCCATTGTGTTTCTTCTGCTCATAAAATTTATTTGAGTTTTAAATAACAACTATAGTGAAAGATTTTCAAAAACGTTTTTGTATTGAAAATTTGTGTGTGCTTTAGTTAATGTATGCCCTAACTGAAAATCTTAGTATTAAGAATGAGAAGATCTTGATAAAGTAGTGAGGGTGCACACTCGTAACTGGATCGAGATGATTCTCAATCTTAATTCTAAAGGTTTGATGTTTAGCATATATTGAATTCTGGTGTGGATTATTTCATATTATTGAGTGTTTTTAGTAATTGATTGAAAGTGGTTGTTTGGATTGATGGTCTTATACCAGTAGCTGTTCTGGTGTTATGCTTGATGTTATAAGTATCATGATCGGCTGATAAACTCAAATTCTAGATGACTTTGAGATGCTGACCTTTGTAAGGTCTAGCTGTTACCCCTTGAATGAATTGATTTCTTATCGATTTCATTCTTATAGTTGTAGGGAATATAGAAACTAGTGGTTTCAAATCTGAGAACGAAGAGAGATGGCACGTAGACCTCCTACCTCCCCCCAACCTTCTTCGGAGATGGACCAGATCGCCAAGGCCATTGAGATGATGGCAATTGCCATCCAACAACAGAATGCAACAATGGCTCAGAATCACCAAGCTGCGATGCACCACTGGGAGACTGCTCGGTCGGCTGAGACAGCCTCTCACGTTAGTCAACCTCAGGAACAGATGGGACTGACCGAGTTCCTCAGGCACAACCCACCTAAGTTCAGTGGGAACGCTACCCCTGATCAAGCAGATCAGTGGGTCAGGGGGTTAGAGAAAATCTTCAGGGCGACCTCCTGCCCTGAAGATAAGAAGCTGGTATTCGCCACATATCTTCTGTCTGGAGAAGCTGAGTTCTGGTGGATGGGAACTCAGCAGATGATGGAAGCCCGAGAGGAAGTGATGGACTGGGAGAGCTTCAGGGTGAAGTTTCTGGAAAAGTACTTCCCAGATAGTGCAAGGTTTGCCAAGGAAGCTGAATTCCTCAGATTGGAGCAGGGAGAGATGTCAGTGAATGCTTATGCTGCTCGGTTTGAGTACCTCGCCCGGTTTTATACCCAAGCTACCTCCGAGGCTTGGAGGTGTAGGAAATTTGAAGAAGGACTGAGGCATGGGCTGAAGAGGACCATAGCCCCGATGTGCATCAGGGAATTTCACGCCTTAGTGGAGAAGACGAAGATGGTAGAGACTCTGGAAAAGGGTGATTCGCGGGTGATCAGGTCTCACCCAAGGGGTTCCTCCAATGGGAAGGTAAAGGTTCAGCAGCAGCAGAATGAGCCTTATGCGAGACCTCCCCAGCATAGGGCAGGAGCAGCGCCGCCTCAGTTTCAGCAACAACAAACATGGAGACCCAGGTGTTTCACATGCCAAGAGATGGGGCACATTTCTAGAGATTGTCCTAACAGAAAAAGGATGACTCAACCCGTTGGTTCCCAGCAGTTGAGGAACGAAGGCAGCAGACCTCAGGCAGGAGGGAGAGTGTTTGCCATGTCTGGAGCGGAAGCATCTCAGTCAGGTAACCTAGTACAAGATACTTGTTTATAGCTGGTAGATACGTTAGAAGTTTTGTTTGATTCTGGAGAGACACACTCTTTTGTGTCAAATCGGTGTGCAACCGAACTGGGCCTTCTAGTGGAGGAGCTGTCGTTTGAACGGTTGGCCTCTACACCTGCTTCAAAACAGGTTTTGACATCCCTAGTTTGCTCTGAATGCCCAGTGATAGTAGAGGGAATTAAAGAAGCAAGTGTAAGTTAGATTTAGTGGTACCAAGGTTTAGTTTCAGCTACGTATAAGTTATGGAGAGTAAATAAGCAGTATGTTGGGGGTTTAAAGCTTAAGCATGTGTATCCATGGGAAGTACCAGGGTTAAGTTCCAAGAATGAAAGAATGAAATTTTTTTCTTTTGAAGCTTGGAAGATGTTCATGTCGATGAAACAGCATGAGATGGTTCTAGCTTGAGCTTCACGCAGATTTGATGCTGTTTTGTTGATCGTGATTTGAAAGATGATTATGGAAAATGGTGGGTTGAGATAAAAGGCTTCCGAAGCCGTAAGCCTTTTGAATTTGACAAATGAGGATGCAGATCGGCCTGTGAATGTAGAAGGGAAGGAGGTCGTAATGGGAGCAGGAAGCCGAGTTGGCAAAAGGAGTCATAATAATGATTTAGAAAGTAACAGCAACAGGAACTTTGTCTTTATAAGGTACAGAATTATGTAGCATAGAGGTGGACAAAAGGTGTCCCTTTATGGAGCGTGAGAATTAGATCAGCAGTTGGGAAGTCAATGGATGGGTTTGATCAAGATGCAGAAGTTGATTCCTAGACGAATAGTTCGGATCCCAGTTTGAATTAGCTAGGGGGCATGAGTAGTGGGCAGCTGTCCCCTTTCCTTCCGATGAAGGATCTTGCTCGCTTTTCTCAAAAGGGGCTAGTCCTGGCTCTGTTAAGGGCCTAGTTCTGGACTTACTCGACCAAGTCTTCAAGGTTGGAAGTAGGGTGTGAATGCTGGAGTTCGCGCTCAATGGAGCAGCATATTCCATATGCAGGGATGTAAAATGGAATTTGATGAAGTATTGGAGTAGTAAGAGTTGGTTCAGCAGACAACCGAGAGGGTGAAACTGATACAGGGCAGAATGAAAGGTTCCCAAAAGTCGGCAGATGTCTTAGGCAGATCAGAGGAGAAGACCTTTGGAGTTTGCTGCTGGGGATCATGTCTTTATGAGGGGGGACACCAGCCAAGGGTGTAGGACGAGCTATAAGATCAAAGAAGCTGTCCCCTAAGTTTGTTGGGCCATATCAGATTCTAAGGGGGATCAGTTCAGTGGCTTATGAGATCGCCCCACCTTCCCAATTAGCAAACCTGCATAATGTATTTCACGTATCACAGCTAAGGAAGTATCTTGCAGACCCTAGTCACCTGTTGGAAGTGGACGACGTGCAGATCGGGTGATTCACCATGGGAATTCGAAGAAAACCATGAGAGAAGCGTATCCCCACCTCTTTTCCTTATCATACAATTTTCGAGGACGAAAATTTTTCTTGTTGGGGAGAATGTAAGGATCTAGAAACTTTAATTGGAATAAAAGTGTTAGACTTAAATAATTTCAGAAGATGTTATTATTTAAAATACAAAGAGCTGGTAAATGAAGTTTCGTAGTAGTCGGCCCTCGGACGTCGCCCAAGGTCTGGGGTCAGCTGGTCGAGGTCGGTCGGATGACCATTGTAATAACCAAGTAGTCAGGTGCGATGACTTTATCGTGAGGTAATCACGTGGATGTGCTCGAGGAAGACATGTAGATCAAGAAGAGTAAAGGAAGAAAAGTGTAGTTAAGAAGTCTCCTATGAGATCGCCTGGTTAGTACATGATCGCCTGTCGAGTAGGTTGCACATGATCGCCTGCCGCCTATGGTGCACATGATCGCCGAAAGTGCACTCAGTATGTGGTCAAGATACTGGATCAACCAGAGTGGGTTCCAACAACCACGCGCATCAAGGTGTGGGTTAAGCCTTAGATACGCTGTGCATGCGAAACTCTCTGCTTGAGCAAAAGAGATCGCCCTTAGTGTTGCATGCATGGGCGCACGAAGAGTGGTGCTGGTCTACTCTTGGAAATGTGAAGCTACCGACGTCACCGAGTCATGTGGAGATGATACTTTGGACGTAACATAGTGGAATGAAGAACCTTCGGGAAGGCGTGACGATGTGTCGTCGGGCATCGCCAGGGCGCGAGGCATGCGGGCATCGCCAGGGCGCAAGGCATGCGGGCATCGCCAGACGCGGGACATGCGGGCATCGCCAGGGCGCGAGGCATGTGGACATCGGTCGTCTTCCAGGGAGAGACATCGGTGGTCCACCAGGGTGAGACATCGGTCGTCCTCCAGGATAATTCATCGGTGGAAGGTCATCGCGCAAGAGGTCATCGGTGGAATGTCATCGCGCGAGATGTCATCGGTGGAAGGTCATCGCGGGAGAGGTCATCGGTGGAAGGTCATCGCGCGAGAGGTCATCGGTGGAAGGTTATCGCGCGATGTCGAGTTTCACGCAGATAAGGTGGGACCCAGGCTCTCAGCATCAGACGTACTGCACGCGCGACACGTAGACAAAAAGGGTGGTTCAGAATAGTGACCTCAGAGTGTTAGCCTGCGCAGAGGCATGCGTAGTCGTACTGTTCAGGGAAGCGTACACCCAACCTTTCCTGCAGAGTGGGTGGAGGCAGCGGCATTCCTGGGCAAGTTGGCTTAGATTTAAACTCACTCCTGAGAGGTAAGAGACGTTGGTGGTTAGAAAGTGATTTAGAGAATTAGAGTTGGCTCCTTCTCCTTCCTCTCCTTCACGCTGCGATTCAGGCATTCCCCAAGCACCAGTACGACGAGCAACGACTGCCCTTAGAGCACTTGGGAGGTTCTCTGCAAGTTTCTCCAGACCGGGACACTAAAACAGAGTGAAAGCATCTTTAAGCTTCGTTGGGTTTCGGAGCTCTTGGAGTTTTGCGCTAGTCCAGGTAAGGGAAGCTAGCCTTCATTTTCAATACAAGCCATAGATTAGCTGTTTCTGAAGTGTGGTCGCCGGTTTCATGTTTCTTTTCGCAATGCTCTGATCTATGTGGTTGGGCGACGTGGTCGCCGGTTTTAAACCCCTTTTCATGATGTTCTGTTTCTATGTGGTTGGGCGACGTAGTCGCCGGTTTTAAATACAGATTTCGAAATCCCCTGCTTTTGAATTAGATCGCCGGTTTTGGCGTTGTTTTGCGAACTCCCCTGTTTTTGGTGTTGTTTTGAGACTGCTTGAGATTTAAATGTGATATTCGAAAGTTTGAACCTTTGAAATGATTGTTGCTGTGATTTGAATCATTCATTTGAGTGGTATGATGTTTTGAATGTCGTGAATGTGGGATCAAGACATAGTATTTTCAGGAAAGGAAATACCGTGTTGAGATTTGGTTATGAAGTGTATTGATCTGTGAGTATCCTGTGAATGAGGCGATCCTGACTCTGCTGAGATAATGGAATCATATAGAGGAAGTTATTCAGTTGGTGAGAGTCGAAGGAGGTTCATATGAATGGGTGAGTCGTGTGAAAAAGAACGAGCTCGGCCTGTTATATGGATTAACCCTGTCATACTGTGAAAGTGATGATATTGAGATTATGGTTATGTGCACAGCTGTGGGAACTTTACAGCAATGAAGTATGACAGGTGCAGGTCTCTGGATGCTAAGTTCAATGCATGAGTCTTCCGGAAGTAGTGTCAAGTGTCTTGTATGGTGAGTCAGTGGAAGTCTGACGTGAGAAATGAGAAACATTGATAATTGATAGACACTTGATGGAATTATGTGAACTGAACGACTCTTGAGGAAATTGAGAAATACGTGATTTCTTGATGGCTGTGTGATATGAATGAGAAATTGATAGTTCTACGTGGGTATCTTGAATTTGTTTTATCTTGATTTTAAAGTTTCATATCTAAATTCTCTTTAAAAATATCTAGCTTACCCTTTATTTTGTATTGCTCTGTGGCTGTTTTCTCTTAAAACTGTGATGATCGTGTATTTTACACGGGAGCAGATGATCTTCCAGGGAGTAGAGCTCCTCAGTGAGTGGTCGCCGGAAGGAGATCGCCTGTTTCCGTCTCTATCGGGTGATCGCCTGTTTATGCCTCTATCGGGTGATCGCCTGTTTTTCTGTCCTGATAGCAGATCGGCTGTTTTGGGTCTTCTTGTAGGAGATCGCCTATTTTGTCCTTTTTATGCTGCATCTGGTTTTATTTCGAAAGAGTTGATGGAATGTATTAAAACCTTATAAGAGGGACGTCTCTTTTTGAATACGATGTACGGGATGATGTATTTTCAATATCTATATACATATGTTGATTTTATAAATTTAATATCTACGCTTTATTCTATTATATAAATATGGAAAGGTTTTGGAGGGATGTTACAAGTGCCATCAGGACCAGAAGGAGTTGAGGCTCCCACGCTGCAACAACTTATGGAGATAGTCAGAAATCTCCAAGAGGCTAACGAACAGTACAGACAAGAGCAAGAAAGACTATGAGAAGAGTTGCACAAAACCAACGAGGATTTGCATAGTGACTTACAGTGACGTGACTGACGTCCCTCAAGGGAGCGAGGCTCAAACCTGCCTTTGTGAGACTACCCTGAGCCTTTCTCACGAGCCATCATGGAAAAGCTAGTACCAAAGCACAACGTCGCATCTAAACTCACCTTTACAGTAGTGGAAGACCTCGAAAATCACCTTAGGGCGTTTAATGCCCAGATGATTGTCTCGGGAGGGTTAGATGCAATTCGATCCAAGATGTTTATACCTTCACGGGTACAGCGTTGCAATGGTTTAGTGGACTCCCTGACGGCCACATTACTTCTTTTGCACAGTTCACCAAGTTGTTCCGAGAGCAATTCTCTGCCAACCAGGTCAAACCCCTAGTACTGTATGACCTCTTCAATGTTCGGGAGAGAGAAGGGGAGACGTTGAAGGACTATGTGAACAAGTTCTGGGCACTCACAGTAAGACTTCAAACCCATGACGAGGACGTGATGGTTACAGCCTTTGAGTAGGGGATTGCATAAGGGCCGTTCTGTGATTCCCTGATCAGGAATCCAACGGAGACCTTTTCCGAGATTAGACGAAGAGCTGTTGCCCACATCAACACCGAGGAAATAGTGGCGGTGAGAAACACTAGTTTGCATCATCAGCTGGCTAAGTCGAAAGAAAGTACCCAAGCTTCTCGGCCATTGAGGGTTAATCCATCACAGGTGGATTCTTTGGGGGAGGCAGCACTACTACCAAATGCAAGCGATATGCAAGAGCAGTAATGTCTTTAGAAGAAAGGGATCCCGATAACTAGCCAGAACCCGTCTTTGTTTCAAGAAATCCGATTTGGTAGGCGTAGTCCCTCATGAAAATAACCCAGTGGTCATATCTGTCATCATGGTGGGAAGGAAGGTGCATTGAGTTTTTATTGACCAAGGGAGCTCCGCTGATGTAATGTTTTGGTTGAAGTTTGTCAACTTGCGATTATCTCCCGACTAGTGGAGGCCTCATGATGGGTGCTTAATCGATTTCACGGGAGATCAGGTGGAGGTGCGGGGATACGTCGACTTGATGACAACCTTTTCTGATGAAGTGACGGCTAGAACCGTCGTCATCAGGTACATTGTGGTAAATACCCCTTTTGCTTATAACCTGCTTTTCGGGAGACCCTCTTTGAACAGGTTAGGTGTGGTGGCTTTTACAAAGCATATGAAGATGAGTTACCATCCCTTGAAGGGAAAATGATTACGATTAAGTCTGATCAGAAAGTTGCTCAAAAGTGCTATGAGAGTAGCCTGGAGAATGGGAGGAGCTTATACTTTGATGAAGACCAAGTAGAGGAGGCGCCTAAGGCCCAAGCCCATGAAGCCCAAGCCCAAGTTGGAGCCCAAGCCCAACCAAATAGCTCAACATCCTTCATGCCTCAAAGGATGTGTAGGAGCAAGGCTAAAGCTTTGGGAGAAGAGCATCAATGGATGTTTCTTTTTGTAATTACTTGTGTATAGTTTTTAGTAGAACTTTAAAGGAAGGTGTAGATATTAAAATAAGGGGTGCCAATGTATAAAGATAGGTCACACCTTCCATGTGACATAAAGAGTAGGTGTAGGTGTAGTTTTTAAGAGGTGCCAAAGTAGAAAAAAGGTCACACCTCTTATGTGACTCAAGATTGCCTCCAAATTTGAATTAGAATTAGGAGGGAATTTTGAATTTGTTTCACTTTCATTTCAGCCCTCTAAACCTATAAATAGAGGTGCTTGGTCATTGTAAATGAAACATTGAAATTAGAAGAAAAGTTACTCTACTCAAATTGTGAGTGAATTTTGTGAGACTTGTTCTCCTCTTCCTTGTCTCATCTTGTGAAGCTTTGGGAGCTCTCAAGTGGCAGCAAATCTGCACTTATCTTGGATCATCACCTCCAAGTGGCGTGTCCATTCCAAATCCATGGCTACAACCACTTAGGTTTCATCTTCTTTCATCATAGTCATTTCAATTAGTAGTTTTGATTCTATGTCTTGTTCTTGAATTTCAATCGGTTCTTTTGTTTCAATTTGTGTTTCCATTCTGTTTTTGTGTTTGAATTCTGCACCTATTCTGTTTTGAGTTCAGCACCTTGTTCTTCATTCATTCATCACCATTAATTGTGTTTTAACCTTGGACCTTTGGAAATGAACCTTCACATCTACTTAACACTTGTTAAGTTAATATCCAGTGGGGATTCTTAAGAAGACCAGCATGAAGAACTTGAGATGCTTTGGTCTTTGTCCATTTCTCCCTCTGGTGAGGTCTTCACTTGAATGTTGATATGACCTTTCATAGTGTGCATCCTTGGCCATCTTCTTATTGTCTTGGTTTGTATCTATTAGCGAACGTAGTGTTGGTGCAGAATGTAAGGACCTGAAAAATTTATGGGAATAAAAGAGTTATATTTTAAATAAATTCTAAGTATGTTTTTATTTAGAATAGAAAGGGAGGAAAAAGTTAAGTTTAGAAGGCTACGAGGTCGCCGGTCGCCTGCTACACATGAGCGCCAGGTGGACATCGCGCGGGCGCGAGAGACATGCAGGCATCGTGCGGACGCGAGAGGCATGCAGGCATCGCGCGGGCGCGAGAGGCATGCAGGCATCGCGCGGGCGTGAGAGGCATGCAGGCATCGCGCGGGCGCGAGGGGCATGCGGGCATCGCGCGGACGCGAGGCACGCGGGCATTGCCAGGGCGCGATGCATGTGGACGTGGCCAAGGCGCGAGAGTTATGAGGGCGTCGCCAGGGAAGACATCGGTTGTCTCCCAGAGGAAGACATCGGTCGTTCGCCAGGAAGAGGTCATCTGTGGTAGTCTTCGCGCGAGGTCATCGGTGGTAGTCTTCGCGCGAGGTCATCGGTGGTAGTCTTCGCGCGAGGTCATCGGTGGTAGTCTTCGCGCGAGGTCATCGGTGGATCGTCTTCGCGCGAGAGGTCATCAGTGGTTTCTCTTCGAGCTGGTAGTCATCGGCGAAAGGTCATCGCGCGACGTTGAGTTACACCCAGAGAACGTGGGCCCCAGACTCCCAGCAAGAGACGTTCTGCACGCGCGCCACGTAGACGAAAAAGTGGTTCAGAATAGTGACCTCATAGCGTAGCCTGCGCAGAGGCACGCTTAGGTGTACTGTTCAGCGAAGCGTACACGCAAACTCCCTGCAGAGTGGGTGGTGGCAGCGGTTTTTGTGGAGAAGTCAGCTTAAGATGCAAAAACCCATTTCTGAGGGAGAAGGAAAGAAACGTTGCTGTGGTTCCAGAGCTAAAGGGTGCGTTTATCTCCCTTCTCCTCCATTCTCTCCTTCGCGCTGCGGTTCTAGCACCTTCACACGAGAGTACGACGAGCGACGGCCACCATTAGAGCACCTGGGAGGTTCTCTGCAAGTCCTTCAACCAGACGCGAAAAACAGAGCCAAGGTATTCTGCAAGCTTCGTTGGATTTCGAAGCTCCTGGTGGTTGCGCAAGTCCAGGTAAGGGAAGCTAGCCTTCATCTTTACTACGAGCCATAGTTGAACCATTTCTGAAGTGTGGGCGACGTGGTCGCCGTTTTCGCTTTCGTCTTCGTGAAATGCTCTGTGTTGTGTGCTTGGGCGACGTGGTCGCCTGTTTTAAATATACAGCCTTCGAAATACCATATTTTGAACTAGATCGCCGGTTTTGGCGCTGTTTTGCGAACTCCTTGTGTTTGATGTTGTTTTGAGAACTGCTTGAGATTTACATGAGATATTCGGAAATATGAATCCTTTGAAATGGCTATTGCTGTGATTGCATCGTTTACTTGAGTGGTATGATGTCTTTGAATGCTGTGAATGTGGGATCGAGGCATAGTATTTTCAGGAAAGAAAATACCGTGTAAGATCTTGTGGTAGGTGCATTGATCGGTGATTCCTAAGGGGATATCCTGACTCTGCTGAGGTAATGGAATCACATAGAGGAAGTTACTCAGTTGTTGAGAGTCGAAGGAGGTCTATATGATGGGCGTCTCGTGTGAAAAAGAACGAGCTCCGTCTGTCATATGGATTAACCCTGTCATACCAGGAGAACTATGGTAACATTGAGATGATATATGCGCATGCTGTGTGGATTCACAGCGACCCTGTGTGGATTTCACAGTGGTGTGGTATGACAGGTGCAGATCTCTGAGTCTAATCAACGCACGAGTCAATCCGGAAGTAGTGTCAAGTGTCTTGTGTGGTGAGTCAGTGGAAAGTCTGACATGTGAAATGAGAAACTTGAATATTGATAGACACTTGATGCTGTATTGTGAAATGGAATGACTATGGGTGAATGTTGTGAAGTTTGTGATTTTGGGCGATCAGCTGAATGCTATGAGCAGCTCTACGTTTTACATGGATATTTTGGAACTTGGTTTACTTGGATTTTCATGTTCTTGATTTAAACTTCTTTTAAATTATCTAGCTTACCCTTTTATCTGTTATTGTGGTTGTTTTTCTCAAAACTGTGATGATCGTGTAATTGATACACGGGAGCAGATGATCTTCCAGGAAGAAGAGCCCTCTAGTGAGTGATCGCCGAGGAGGAGATCGCCGGTTTTCTGTCTCTATCGGGTGATCGCCTGTGTCTGCCTCCATCGGGTGATCGCCTGTTTTTTTCTGTCTTGATAGGTGATCGGTCTCGTCCGATAGGAGATCGGTTTCTTCCGATAGGAGATCGCCTGCTTTGTTTTTTTACTGTATTTTGTTTATGTTTCTGGAAAATTTGACCGAATTTGTATTAAACTCCCT
Organism: Phaseolus lunatus; assembly: GCA_013389735.1. Classification (NCBI taxonomy): domain Eukaryota; kingdom Viridiplantae; phylum Streptophyta; class Magnoliopsida; order Fabales; family Fabaceae; genus Phaseolus; species Phaseolus lunatus. Next base: position 29,340,003 of record CM023858.1, on the reverse strand, counting down.
AAGAGGAGCAACTTCATTTCATATATATATTATTTTGTTCATAGAATCTATTTGTTACCTTTATTTTCATTATATACATTTGTATAGTATTTTGGCGGGATGTTACATTAATGGTATCAGAGCAGTTCGCCTTAGGATGACCTGAGGGCTGTGGATCCATTGTGTTTCTTCTGCTCATAAAATTTATTTGAGTTTTAAATAACCACTATAGTGGGAGGTTTTCAAACGTTTTTGTATTGAACTCTTGCGTGTGCTTTGGTGAATGTATGCCTAACTGAAAATCTTAGTATTAAGAATAAGAAGGTCTTGATAAAGTGGTGAGGGTGCACACTCATAACTGGATCAAGATGATTCTTAATCTTAATTCCAAAGGTTTGATGTTTAGCCTACATTGAATTCTGGTGTGATTTTTGAGTGTTCTTGAATTTGACTGAGGTGGTAGTTTGGACTGATGTTTGCACACCAGTAACTGTTCTGGTGTTTTGTGTGAAGTTATAAGTGTTATGATTCTGTTGATGAACTCAAATTCTAGATGACTTTGAGATGCTGACCTTTGTAAGGTCTAGCTGTTACCCCTTGAATGAATTGATTCTTATCGATTTCATTCTTATAGTTGTAGGGAATATAGAAGTCAATAGATTCAGAAGATGGCACGTAGACCTGCTACCCCACCTCAACCTTCCTCAGAGATGAGTCAGATCGCCAAGGCCATCGAGATGATGGCGACTGCCATTCAGCAGCAGAATGCGGCGATGGCTCAGAACCATCAAGCCACAATGCAGCACTGGGAAACTGCCCGATCTGCTGAGACAAACTCCCACGTCGGTCAGCCCCAAGAACAGATGGGACTGGCCGAGTTCATGAGGCACAACCCACCTAAGTTCAGTGGGAATGCTACCCCTGACCAGGCAGATCAGTGGGTCAGGGAGGTGGAGAAAATCTTTAGGGCAACCTCCTGCCCTGAAGAGAAGAAGCTGTTGTTTGCCACGTATCTGCTATCAGGAGAAGCTGAGTTCTGGTGGATGGGAGCTCAGCAGATGATGGAGGCCCGAGAGGATGTTCTGGATTGGGAGAGCTTCAGAGTGAAGTTCTTGGAAAAATACTTCCCAGACAGCGCCAAGTTTGCAAGGGAAGCTGAGTTCTTAAAGTTGGAGCAGGGGGACATGTCAGTAAACGCCTATGCTGCCCGTTTTGAGTACCTCGCCCGGTTCTATACCCAGGCGACCTCCGAGGCCTGGAGGTGTAGGAAGTTCGAGGAAGGGCTGAAGCATGGGCTGAAGAAGACCATAGCCCCGATGTGCATCAGGGAGTTCCACGCCTTAGTGGAGAAGGCGAAGATGGTGGAGACCCTGGAAAAGGGTGAGTCTCGGGTGATCAGGTCACACCCAGGAGGTCCTTCCAGTGGGAGAGCTAAGGCACAGCACCCACAAAGCAAGCCCTATGCGAGACCTCCATCACATCGGGCAGGAGCAGCACCTCCCCAGTTCCAACAGCAACAACCTTGGAAGCCTAAGTGTCTTCACTGTGGTGGACCACACGCCTCCAATGCTTGTTTCAAGAAGACTTCAGAGAGGAAATGTTTCGTCTGCCAAAGGACAGGGCACGTTGCTAGAGAGTGCCCTAGCAGGAATGGGGCGACCCAACCCAGTGGCTCCCAACAGTTGAGAAACGAGGGCGGCAGACCTCAGGCAACAGGGAGGGTGTTCGCCATGTCTGGAGCAGAGGCAGCTCAGTCAGGTAACCTCATCCAAGGTGTTTGTTTTATTGCTGGTAGAGGTGTAAGGGCCTTGTTTGATTCTGGAGCGACACACTCCTTTGTGTCAAGCCTGTGTGTAGCCGAGTTGGGCCTCCTAGTGAAGGAGTTACCTTTCGAGCTGTTGGTCTCTACACCTGCGTCAGGACAGGTGTCGACCTCTACGGTGTGCCCTGAATGTCCAGTGATTGTAGAAGGACGCAGATTCAAGGTGAACTTGATCTGCCTACCTCTTCAGGACCTGGATGTCATCCTGGGAATGGATTGGTTAGCTGCCAATCACGTTCTCATAGACTGTGGTAGGCAGAAAGTAGCGTTTTCAGACCCCCAAGAATCGGATGTGTTATCAGTTCAACGAGGGCGATCAGAGCTGGAAGGAGAGGCGAGGTGCTTCGTCGTGCTCGCCCGGTTGGAAGTGGAGAATAAAGGGGACGTAAACAGGATACAAGTGGTGAAAGATTTCACAGATGTATTCCCAGAAGAGGTGCCTGGGTTACCCCCTAAGAGAGAAGTGGAATTCTCTATTGACTTGGTACCTGGAGCTGGACCAGTGTCAATGGCACCTTATAGGATGGCACCAGCCGAGTTAGTGGAGTTAAAGAAGCAAGTGGAAGAGTTGCTGGAGAAGCAGTTCATCAGACCCAGCGTATCTCCATGGGGAGCTCCAGTGCTCCTAGTCAAGAAGAAGGATGGAGGGTCTCGGCTGTGTATAGACTACAGGCAATTGAACAAATTGACCATCAAGAACAAGTACCCCCTACCTCGGATTGATGATTTGATGGACCAGATTCATGGGGCCTCGGTGTTCTCCAAGATTGACCTGAGATCGGGGTATCACCAAATCTTGGTAAAAGCTGAAGATGTTCAGAAGACAGCTTTTAGGTCTCGATATGGGCACTACGAGTATGTAGTGATGCCATTTGGAGTCACCAATGCTCCAGCTCTATTCATGGACTACATGAATAGGATCTTTCGCCCTTTCTTGGATAAGTTTGTGGTGGTCTTCATAGATGACATCCTCATTTATTCAAGGACCGAGGAAGAGCATGAGGAACACCTGAGGACAGTATTGGAAATACTGAGGGAGAAGCAACTCTATGCCAAGTTCTCTAAGTGTGAGTTCTGGCTAAGGGAAGTCAACTTCTTAGGACACGTGATATCTGCCCAGGGGATCTCGGTAGATCCAGCCAAGGTAGAGGCAGTGCTGCAATGGGAACGTCCTAAGACAGTGACTGAGATAAGGAGCTTTGTGGGGTTGGCGGGCTACTATCGGAGGTTTATTGAGGATTTTTCCAAAGTAGTGGCTCCTTTAACACAACTGACCCGCAAGGACCAACCCTTTGCTTGGACCGACCGATGTGAGCAGAGCTTCAGGGAACTAAAGGAGAGGTTGACCAGTGCTCCAGTGCTGGTGATTCCAGAAGTAGGAAGACCTTTTGATGTCTTCTGTGATGCCTCACATCAAGGCTTGGGATGCGTCTTGATGCAAGAGAAGAGAGTGGTTGCATATGCTTCAAGGCAACTCAAGGTGCATGAGAGGAACTACCCTACTCATGATTTGGAGTTGGCAGCGGTAGTGTTTGCCTTGAAGATCTGGAGGCATTATCTTTATGGAGCTCGGTTCCAGGTATTCAGCGATCACAAGAGCTTGAAGTACCTGTTCGATCAGAAGGAACTAAACATGAGACAAAGAAGGTGGATGGAATTCCTAAAGGACTACGACTTTCAACTCATGTATCACCCAGGGAAGGCCAATGTAGTGGCAGATGCCTTGAGTAGGAAGTCTATACAAGTCGCCACCATGATGATGGAAGAGCAGAAACTGATCGAGCAGTTCAGAGACTTAAACTTTGGAGTGGAATTTCACGTGAATCACATTAGTTGTAGTAAGCTGACTATAACTAATGACTTCCTTGGGATGTTGAAGGATAAACAATTGGAGGACCCTAGCCTAAAGCGCACTGTGGAGTCACTAGGGACAGATCAGGCGAGAGGCTTTGAGATGGGCGATGATGGGATCTTGAGGTTTGATGGCAGGATTTGCATACCTGCAAATGATGAGTTGAAGAAGATGATCCTAGAGGAAGGTCATAAGAGTCGCCTTAACCTTCATCCAGGCATGAACAAGATGTACCATGACTTGAAGGAGTCATTTTGGTGGTCGGGCATGAAGAGGGACATCGCCCAGTACGTGACAACCTGCTTAACGTGTCAAAAGGCGAAGGTAGAGCATCAAAGACCTGGCGGTCTGTTGCAGCAACTGGATATCCCCGAGTGGAAGTGGGACAGCATTGCCATGGATTTTGTCACCCATTTACCCAGATCGGTAAAGAGTCATGATGCAATCTGGGTCATCATTGATAGGCTGACGAAGAGTGCCCACTTCCTCCCAGTAAATATGAAGATGCCTATGGTCAAGCTGGCACAGCTATACATCCAAGAAATAGTGAGGCTGCATGGAGTGCCTTCCAGCATCGTTTCAGATAGAGATCCCAGGTTTACTTCACGGTTTTGGCAGACCCTGCAAGAGTGTTTGGGAACTAAGTTGAGGATGAGCTCTGCATATCATCCCCAAACAGATGGTCAGTCAGAGAGGACGATCCAATCTTTGGAAGATCTGCTGAGGGCATGCGTTTTGGATCAATTGGGAGGTTGGGAGGAGGTGTTGCCACTAGTGGAGTTTACCTATAACAATAGCTACCACGCCAGCATTGGGATGACACCATATGAAGCCCTGTATGGGAGGAAATGCAGAACTCCCTTATGTTGGTACCAGGAGGGCGAGGCAGTCTTGGTTGGGCCAGAGTTGATTCAGCAGACGACCGAGAAGGTGAAGCAGATACAAAGCAGAATGAAAGCCTCTCAGAGTAGGCAGAAGTCCTATGCAGATCAGAGGAGAAAGCCTTTGGAGTTTGCTGCTGGAGATCACGTATTCATGAAAGTGACACCAACCAAGGGTGTAGGGCGGGCGATCAGGTCAAAGAAGTTGTCCCCTAAGTTCGTGGGACCATATCAGATCTTAAGAAGGATTGGCCCAGTGGCGTATGAGATCGCCCTACCTCCCCATCTGGCGAATCTGCACAATGTGTTTCACGTGTCACAGCTGAGGAAGTACATGGCAGACCCTAGTCATGTGCTGGATGTAGACGACGTGCAGATTAGGGATGACTTGTCCTTTGAAGCAAAACCAGTCAGGATTGACGATCGGCAATGTAAACAGCTCAGAGGCAAGACCATCGACATGGTGAAAGTGGTGTGGGATGAGAAATCGGGGGATTCTACTTGGGAATTAGAAGAACCCATGAGGGAGGCTTATCCATACCTCTTTTCCTTGTAATCCAATTTTCGAGGACGAAAATTTTTCTTGTTGGGGAGAATGTAAGGACCTGAAAAATTTATGGGAATAAAAGAGTTATATTTTAAATAAATTCTAAGTATGTTTTTATTTAGAATAGAAAGGGAGGAAAAAGTTAAGTTTAGAAGGCTACGAGGTCGCCGGTCGCCTGCTACACATGAGCGCCAGGTGGACATCGCGCGGGCGCGAGAGGCATGCAGGCATCGCGCGGGCGTGAGAGGCATGCAGGCATCGCGCGGGCGCGAGGGGCATGCGGGCATCGCGCGGACGCGAGGCACGCGGGCATTGCCAGGGCGCGATGCATGTGGACGTGGCCAAGGCGCGAGAGTTATGAGGGCGTCGCCAGGGAAGACATCGGTTGTCTCCCAGAGGAAGACATCGGTCGTTCGCCAGGAAGAGGTCATCTGTGGTAGTCTTCGCGCGAGGTCATCGGTGGTAGTCTTCGCGCGAGGTCATCGGTGGTAGTCTTCGCGCGAGGTCATCGGTGGTAGTCTTCGCGCGAGGTCATCGGTGGATCGTCTTCGCGCGAGAGGTCATCAGTGGTTTCTCTTCGAGCTGGTAGTCATCGGCGAAAGGTCATCGCGCGACGTTGAGTTACACCCAGAGAACGTGGGCCCCAGACTCCCAGCAAGAGACGTTCTGCACGCGCGCCACGTAGACGAAAAAGTGGTTCAGAATAGTGACCTCATAGCGTAGCCTGCGCAGAGGCACGCTTAGGTGTACTGTTCAGCGAAGCGTACACGCAAACTCCCTGCAGAGTGGGTGGTGGCAGCGGTTTTTGTGGAGAAGTCAGCTTAAGATGCAAAAACCCATTTCTGAGGGAGAAGGAAAGAAACGTTGCTGTGGTTCCAGAGCTAAAGGGTGCGTTTATCTCCCTTCTCCTCCATTCTCTCCTTCGCGCTGCGGTTCTAGCACCTTCACACGAGAGTACGACGAGCGACGGCCACCATTAGAGCACCTGGGAGGTTCTCTGCAAGTCCTTCAACCAGACGCGAAAAACAGAGCCAAGGTATTCTGCAAGCTTCGTTGGATTTCGAAGCTCCTGGTGGTTGCGCAAGTCCAGGTAAGGGAAGCTAGCCTTCATCTTTACTACGAGCCATAGTTGAACCATTTCTGAAGTGTGGGCGACGTGGTCGCCGTTTTCGCTTTCGTCTTCGTGAAATGCTCTGTGTTGTGTGCTTGGGCGACGTGGTCGCCTGTTTTAAATATACAGCCTTCGAAATACCATATTTTGAACTAGATCGCCGGTTTTGGCGCTGTTTTGCGAACTCCTTGTGTTTGATGTTGTTTTGAGAACTGCTTGAGATTTACATGAGATATTCGGAAATATGAATCCTTTGAAATGGCTATTGCTGTGATTGCATCGTTTACTTGAGTGGTATGATGTCTTTGAATGCTGTGAATGTGGGATCGAGGCATAGTATTTTCAGGAAAGAAAATACCGTGTAAGATCTTGTGGTAGGTGCATTGATCGGTGATTCCTAAGGGGATATCCTGACTCTGCTGAGGTAATGGAATCACGTAGAGGAAGTTACTCAGTTGTTGAGAGTCGAAGGAGGTCTATATGATGGGCGTCTCGTGTGAAAAAGAACGAGCTCCGTCTGTCATATGGATTAACCCTGTCATACCAGGAGAACTATGGTAACATTGAGATGATATATGCGCATGCTGTGTGGATTCACAGCGACCCTGTGTGGATTTCACAGTGGTGTGGTATGACAGGTGCAGATCTCTGAGTCTAATCAACGCACGAGTCAATCCGGAAGTAGTGTCAAGTGTCTTGTGTGGTGAGTCAGTGGAAAGTCTGACATGTGAAATGAGAAACTTGAATATTGATAGACACTTGATGCTGTATTGTGAAATGGAATGACTATGGGTGAATGTTGTGAAGTTTGTGATTTTGGGCGATCAGCTGAATGCTATGAGCAGCTCTACGTTTTACATGGATATTTTGGAACTTGGTTTACTTGGATTTTCATGTTCTTGATTTAAACTTCTTTTAAATTATCTAGCTTACCCTTTTATCTGTTATTGTGGTTGTTTTTCTCAAAACTGTGATGATCGTGTAATTGATACACGGGAGCAGATGATCTTCCAGGAAGAAGAGCCCTCTAGTGAGTGATCGCCGAGGAGGAGATCGCCGGTTTTCTGTCTCTATCGGGTGATCGCCTGTGTCTGCCTCCATCGGGTGATCGCCTGTTTTTTTCTGTCTTGATAGGTGATCGGTCTCGTCCGATAGGAGATCGGTTTCTTCCGATAGGAGATCGCCTGCTTTGTTTTTTTACTGTATTTTGTTTATGTTTCTGGAAAATTTGACCGAATTTGTATTAAACTCCCTAAGAGGAGCAACTTCATTTCATATATATATTATTTTGTTCATAGAATCTATTTGTTACCTTTATTTTCATTATATACATTTGTATAGTATTTTGGCGGGATGTTACACAGAAGGCCAATGGAAAATCGAGGATGTGCATTGATTTCACAAATTTGAATAAGGCTTGTCCTAAAGACTCATATCCGTTGCCAAGCATCGATTCCTTGGTGGATAGCACCTCAGGCTATCGACTACTAAGTTTCCTTGATGCATTCTTAAGGTACCATCAGATCCGTATGCACCCAAACGATGAAAGCAAGACTTTGGTAGAGTTTACAAGCTATTGTTACAAGGTCATGCCTTTTGGCCTAAAAAATGCTAGTGCTACTTATCAGTGATTGATGGATAGAATTCTCGCCCCCTTGCTCGGGCGAAATGTTTAGGCATACGTGGATGACAGGTTGTCACTTCAAAGGAGAAGGAGCAGCATGTTACCGACCTCGAGGAATTGTTCACAACAATAGCCAAGTACAATCTGAAGTTGAATCCCGAAAAATATGTGTTCAGGGTGGAAGCAAGGAATTTCCTCAAGTTTTTGTTAACTGAGAGGGACATAGAAGCTAATCCTGACAAGTGTGCCACTATCATAAGAATGAGGAGCCCCGCCAATGTCAAAGAGGTCCAACAGTTAACTGGACGGATGATTGCTCTCTCTTGCTTCCTGTCGGCCAGTGGAGACAGAGGTTACCTGTAACATCCCACCAAAATAATACATACATCCATGTATAATTGAAATTAAGTGTAACCAAATAATATTGAAGAGTGCAAAATAATATGTATTGATATATATATATCAGAAATGAAGTTACTCCTCTTAGGGAGTTTAATACATAACCAAATCAAATGTTTGCAAGATTTTACGAAAATAAAAGAATTGCAGTAAGACAGGCGATCTCAAAAGAAAACGGCGATCTCCAACAGAAGACCTAAAAAAACGGGCGATCTTCTATCAGGACACGAAAACCGGCGATCACCCGATGGAGGCATAAACCGGCGATCACCCGGTAGAGACGGAGATAGGCGATCTCCTTCCGGCGACCACTCGCTAGAGGGCTCTTCTTCCTGGAAGATCATCTGCTCCCGTGTAACAATTACACGATCATCACAGTTTTGAGAAAACAACCACAATAACAGATCACAGGGTAAGCTAGATAATTTAAAAGAAGTTTAAATCATGAACATGAAAATCCAAGTAAACCAAGTTCCAAAATATCCATGTAAAACGTAAAGCTGCTCATAGCATTCAGCTGATCGCCCAAAATCACAAACTTCACAACATTCACCCATAGTCATTCCATTTCACAATACAGCATCAAGTGTCTATCAATATTCAAGTTTCTCATTTCACATGTCAGACTTTCCACTGACTCACCACACAAGACACTTGACACTACTTCCGGATTGACTCGTGCGTTGATTAGACTCAGAGATCTGCACCTGTCATACCACACCACTGTGAAATCCACACAGGGTCGCTGTGAATCCACACAGCATGCGCATATATCATCTCAATGTTACCATAGTTCTCCTGGTATGACAGGGTTAATCCATAGGACAAACGGAGCTCGTTCTTTTTCACACGAGACGCCCATCATATAGACCTCCTTCGACTCTCAACAACTGAGTAACTTCCTCTACGTGATTCCATTACCTCAGCAGAGTCAGGATATCCCCTTAGGAATCACCGATCAATGCACCTACCACAAGATCTTACACGGTATTTTCTTTCCTGAAAATACTATGCCTCGATCCCACATTCACAGCATTCAAAGACATCATGCCACACTTAAAAGAATGATTTCAATCACAGCAATAGCCATTTCAAAGGATTCATATTTTCGAATATCTCATGTAAATCTCAAGCAGTTCTCAAAACAACATCAAACACAAGGAGTTCGCAACACAGCGCCAGAACCGGCGATCTAGTTCAAAATATGGTATTTCGAAGGCTGTATATTAAAACAGGCGACCACGTCGCCCAAGCACACAACACAGAGCATTTCACGAAGACGAAAGCGAAAACGGCGACCACACTTCAGAAATGGTTCAACTATGGCTCGTAGTAAAGATGAAGGCTAGCTTCCCTTACCTGGACTTGCGCAACCACCAGGAGCTTCGAAATCCAACGAAGCTTGCAGAATACCTTGGCTCTGTTTTTCGTGTCTGGTTGAAGGACTTGCAGAGAACCTCCCAGGTGCTCTAATGGTGGCCGTCGCTCGTCGTACTCTCGTGTGAAGGTGCTAGAACCGCAGCGCGAAGGAGAGAATGGAGGAGAAGGGAGATAAACGCACCCTTTAGCTCTGGAACCACAGCAACGTTTCTTTTCTTCTCTCTCAGAAATGGGTTTTTGCATCTTAAGCTGACTTCTCCACAAAAACCGCTGCCACCACCCACTCTGCAGGGAGTTTGCGTGTACGCTTCGCTGAACAGTACACCTAAGCGTGCCTCTGTGCAGGCTACGCTATGAGGTCACTATTCTGAACCACTTTTTCGTCTACGTGGCGCGCGTGCAGAACGTCTCTTGCTGGGAGTCTGGGGCCCACGTTCTCTGGGTGTAACTCAACGTCGCGCGATGACCTTTCGCCGATGACTACCAGCTCGAAGAGAAACCACTGATGACCTCTCGCGCGAAGACGATCCACCGATGACCTCGCGCGAAGACTACCACCGATGACCTCGCGCGAAGACTACCACCGATGACCTCGCGCGAAGACTACCACCGATGACCTCGCGCGAAGACTACCACCGATGACCTCGCGCGAAGACTACCACCGATGACCTCGCGCGAAGACTACCACCGATGACCTCTTCCTGGCGAACGACCGATGTCTTCCTCTGGGAGACAACCGATGTCTTCCCTGGCGACGCCCTCATAACTCTCGCGCCTTGGCCACGTCCACATGCATCGCGCCCTGGCAATGCCCGCGTGCCTCGCGCCCGCGCGATGCCTGCATGCCCCTCGCGCCCGCGCGATGCCTGCATGCCTCTCGCGCCCGCGCGATGCCTGCATGCCTCTCGCGCCCGCGCGATGTCCACCTGGCGCTCATGTGTAGCAGGCGACCGGCGACCTCGTAGCCTTCTAAACTTAACTTTTTCCTCCCTTTCTATTCTAAATAAAAACATACTTAGAATTTATTTAAAATATAACTCTTTTATTCCAATAAATTTTCAGGTCCTTACATTCTCCCCAACAACAAAAATTTTCGTCCTCGAAAATTGGATTACAAGGAAAAGAGGTATGGATAAGCCTCCCTCATGGGTTCTTCTAACTCCCAAGTAGAATCCCCCGATTTCTCATCCCACACCACTTTCACCATGTCGATGGTCTTGCCTCTGAGCTGTTTACATTGCCGATCGTCAATCCTGACTGGTTTTGCTTCAAAGGACAAGTCATCCCTAATCTGCACGTCGTCTACATCCAGCACATGACTAGGGTCTGCCATGTACTTCCTCAGCTGTGACACGTGAAACACATTGTGCAGATTCGCCAGATGGGGAGGTAGGGCGATCTCATACGCCACTGGGCCAATCCTTCTTAAGATCTGATATGGTCCCACGAACTTAGGGGACAACTTCTTTGACCTGATCGCCCGCCCTACACCCTTGGTTGGTGTCACTTTCATGAATACGTGATCTCCAGCAGCAAACTCCAAAGGCTTTCTCCTCTGATCTGCATAGGACTTCTGCCTACTCTGAGAGGCTTTCATTCTGCTTTGTATCTGCTTCACCTTCTCGGTCGTCTGCTGAATCAACTCTGGCCCAACCAAGACTGCCTCGCCCTCCTGGTACCAACATAAGGGAGTTCTGCATTTCCTCCCATACAGGGCTTCATATGGCGCCATCCCAATGCTGGCGTGGTAGCTATTGTTATAGGTAAACTCCACTAGTGGCAACACCTCCTCCCAACTTCCCAATTGATCCAAAACGCATGCCCTCAGCAGATCTTCCAAAGATTGGATCGTCCTCTCTGACTGACCATCTGTTTGGGGATGATATGCAGAGCTCATCCTCAACTTGGTTCCCAAGCATTCTTGTAAGGTCTGCCAAAACCGTGAAGTAAACCTGGGATCTCTATCTGAAACGATGCTGGAAGGCACTCCATGCAGCCTTACTATTTCTTGGATGTATAGCTGTGCCAGCTTGACCATAGGCATCTTCATATTTACTGGGAGGAAGTGGGCACTCTTCGTCAGCCTATCAATGATGACCCAGATTGCATCATGGCCCTTGACCGATCTGGGTAAATGGGTGACAAAATCCATTGCAATGCTGTCCCATTTCCACTCAGGGATATCCAATGGTTGTAATAACCCACCAGGCCTTTGATGTTCTACCTTCGCCTTTTGACACGTTAAGCAGGTTGTCACGTACTGGGCGATGTCCCTCTTCATGCCCGACCACCAAAATGACTCCTTCAAGTCATGGTACATCTTGTTCATGCCTGGATGAAGGTTAAGGCGACTCTTATGACCTTCCTCTAGGATCATCTTCTTCAACTCATCATTTGCAGGTATGCAAATTCTGCCATCAAACCTCAAGATCCCATCATCGCCCATCTCAAAGCATCTCGCCTGATCTGTCCCTAGTGACTCCACAGTGCGCTTCAGGCTAGGGTCCTCCAATTGTTTATCCTTCAACATCCCAAGGAAGTCATTAGTTATAGTCAGCTTACTACAACTAATGTGATTCACGTGAAATTCCACTCCAAGGTTTAAGTCTCTGAACTGCTCGATCAGTTTCTGCTCTTCCATCATCAGGGTGGCGACTTGTATAGACTTCCTACTCAAGGCATCTGCCACTACATTGGCCTTCCCTGGGTGATACATGAGTTGAAAGTCGTAGTCCTTTAGGAATTCCATCCACCTTCTTTGTCTCATGTTTAGTTCCTTCTGATCGAACAGGTACTTCAAGCTCTTGTGGTCACTGAATACCTGGAACCGAGCTCCATAAAGATAATGCCTCCAGATCTTCAAGGCAAACACTACCGCTGCCAACTCCAAATCATGAGTAGGGTAGTTCCTCTCATGCACCTTGAGTTGCCTTGAAGCATATGCAACCACTCTCTTCTCTTGCATCAAGACGCATCCCAAGCCTTGATGTGAGGCATCACAGAAGACATCAAAAGGTCTTCCTACTTCTGGAATCACCAGCACTGGAGCACTGGTCAACCTCTCCTTTAGTTCCCTGAAGCTCTGCTCACATCGGTCGGTCCAAGCAAAGGGTTGGTCCTTGCGGGTCAGTTGTGTTAAAGGAGCCACTACTTTGGAAAAATCCTCAATAAACCTCCGATAGTAGCCCGCCAACCCCACAAAGCTCCTTATCTCAGTCACTGTCTTAGGACGTTCCCATTGCAGCACTGCCTCTACCTTGGCTGGATCTACCGAGATCCCCTGGGCAGATATCACGTGTCCTAAGAAGTTGACTTCCCTTAGCCAGAACTCACACTTAGAGAACTTGGCATAGAGCTGCTTCTCCCTCAGTATTTCCAATACTGTCCTCAGGTGTTCCTCATGTTCTTCCTCGGTCCTTGAATAAATGAGGATGTCATCTATGAAGACCACCACAAACTTATCCAAGAAAGGGCGAAAGATCCTATTCATGTAGTCCATGAATAGAGCTGGAGCATTGGTGACTCCAAATGGCATCACTACATACTCGTAGTGCCCATATCGAGACCTAAAAGCTGTCTTCTGAACATCTTCAGCTTTTACCAAGATTTGGTGATACCCCGATCTCAGGTCAATCTTGGAGAACACCGAGGCCCCATGAATCTGGTCCATCAAATCATCAATCCGAGGTAGGGGGTACTTGTTCTTGATGGTCAATTTGTTCAATTGTCTGTAGTCTATACACAGCCGAGACCCTCCATCCTTCTTCTTGACTAGGAGCACTGGAGCTCCCCATGGAGATACGCTGGGTCTGATGAACTGCTTCTCCAGCAACTCTTCCACTTGCTTCTTTAACTCCACTAACTCGGCTGGTGCCATCCTGTAAGGTGCCATTGACACTGGTCCAGCTCCAGGCACCAAGTCAATAGAGAATTCCACTTCTCTCTTAGGGGGTAACCCAGGCACCTCTTCTGGGAATACATCCGTGAAATCTTTCACCACGGGTATTCTGCTTACGTCCCCTTTATTCTCCACCTCCGACCGAGCGAGTATCACAAAGCACCTCGCCCCTTCTTCCAACTCTGACTGCCCTTGCTGAGCAGAAATTACATCTGATCCTTGGAGGTCTGGAAACGCAACCTTCTGCCTACCACAGTCTATGAGAACGTGATTGGCAGCTAACCAATCCATTCCCAGAATGACATCCAGGTCCTGAAGAGGTAGGCAGATCAAGTTCACCTTGAATCTGCGTCCTTCTACAATCACTGGACATTCAGGGCACACTGTAGAGGTCGACACCTGTCCTGACGCAGGTGTAGAGACCAACAGCTCGAAAGGTAACTCCTTCACTAGGAGACCCAACTCGGCTACACACAGGCTTGACACAAAGGAGTGTGTCGCTCCAGAATCAAACAAAGCCCTTACACCTCTACCAGCAATAAAACAAACACCTTGGATGAGGTTACCTGACTGAGCTGCCTCTGCTCCAGACATGGCGAACACCCTCCCTGTTGCCTGAGGTCTGCCGCCCTCGTTTCTCAACTGTTGGGAGCCACTGGGTTGGGTCGCCCCATTCCTGCTAGGGCACTCTCTAGCAACGTGCCCTGTCCTTTGGCAGACGAAACATTTCCTCTCTGAAGTCTTCTTGAAACAAGCATTGGAGGCGTGTGGTCCACCACAGTGAAGACACTTAGGCTTCCAAGGTTGTTGCTGTTGGAACTGGGGAGGTGCTGCTCCTGCCCGATGTGATGGAGGTCTCGCATAGGGTTTTCTTTGTGGGTGCTGTGCCTTAGCTCTCCCACTGGAAGGACCTCCTGGGTGTGACCTGATCACCCGAGACTCACCCTTTTCCAGGGTCTCTACCATCTTCGCCTTCTCCACTAAGGCGTGGAACTCCCTGATGCACATCGGGGCTATGGTCTTCTTCAGCCCATGCTTCAGCCCTTCCTCGAACTTCCTACACCTCCAGGCCTCGGAGGTCGCCTGGGTATAGAACCGGGCGAGGTACTCAAAACGGGCAGCATAGGCGTTTACTGACATGTCCCCCTGCTCCAACTTTAAGAACTCAGCTTCCCTTGCAAACTTGGCGCTGTCTGGGAAGTATTTTTCCAAGAACTTCACTCTGAAGCTCTCCCAATCCAGAACATCCTCTCGGGCCTCCATCATCTGCTGAGCTCCCATCCACCAGAACTCAGCTTCTCCTGATAGCAGATACGTGGCAAACAACAGCTTCTTCTCTTCAGGGCAGGAGGTCGCCCTAAAGATTTTCTCCACCTCCCTGACCCACTGATCTGCCTGGTCAGGGGTAGCATTCCCACTGAACTTAGGTGGGTTGTGCCTCATGAACTCGGCCAGTCCCATCTGTTCTTGGGGCTGACCGACGTGGGAGTTTGTCTCAGCAGATCGGGCAGTTTCCCAGTGCTGCATTGTGGCTTGATGGTTCTGAGCCATCGCCGCATTCTGCTGCTGAATGGCAGTCGCCATCATCTCGATGGCCTTGGCGATCTGACTCATCTCTGAGGAAGGTTGAGGTGGGGTAGCAGGTCTACGTGCCATCTTCTGAATCTATTGACTTCTATATTCCCTACAACTGTAAGAATGAAATCGATAAGAATCAATTCATTCAAGGGGTAACAGCTAGACCTTACAAAGGTCAGCATCTCAAAGTCATCTAGAATTTGAGTTCATCAACAGAATCATAACACTTATAACTTCACACAAAACACCAGAACAGTTACTGGTGTGCAAACATCAGTCCAAACTACCACCTCAGTCAAATTCAAGAACACTCAAAAATCACACCAGAATTCAATGTAGGCTAAACATCAAACCTTTGGAATTAAGATTAAGAATTATCTTGATCCAGTTATGAGTGTGCACCCTCACCACTTTATCAAGACCTTCTTATTCTTAATACTAAGATTTTCAGTTAGGCATACATTCACCCAAGCACACGCAAGAGTTCAATACCAAAAACGTTTGAAAACCTCCCACTATAGTGGTTATTTAAAACTCAAATAAATTTTATGAGCAGAAGAAACACAATGGATCCACAGCCCTCAGGTCATCCTAAGGCGAACTGCTCTGATACCATTAATGTAACATCCCACCAAAATAATACATACATCCATGTATAATTGAAATTAAGTGTAACCAAATAATATTGAAGAGTGCAAAATAATATGTATTGATATATATATATATATCAGAAATGAAGTTACTCCTCTTAGGGAGTTTAATACATAACCAAATCAAATGTTTGCAAGATTTTACGAAAATAAAAGAATTGCAGTAAGACAGGCGATCTCAAAAGAAAACGGCGATCTCCAACAGAAGACCTAAAAAAACGGGCGATCTTCTATCAGGACACGAAAACCGGCGATCACCCGATGGAGGCATAAACCGGCGATCACCCGGTAGAGACGGAGATAGGCGATCTCCTTCCGGCGACCACTCGCTAGAGGGCTCTTCTTCCTGGAAGATCATCTGCTCCCGTGTAACAATTACACGATCATCACAGTTTTGAGAAAACAACCACAATAACAGATCACAGGGTAAGCTAGATAATTTAAAAGAAGTTTAAATCATGAACATGAAAATCCAAGTAAACCAAGTTCCAAAATATCCATGTAAAACGTAAAGCTGCTCATAGCATTCAGCTGATCGCCCAAAATCACAAACTTCACAACATTCACCCATAGTCATTCCATTTCACAATACAGCATCAAGTGTCTATCAATATTCAAGTTTCTCATTTCACATGTCAGACTTTCCACTGACTCACCACACAAGACACTTGACACTACTTCCGGATTGACTCGTGCGTTGATTAGACTCAGAGATCTGCACCTGTCATACCACACCACTGTGAAATCCACACAGGGTCGCTGTGAATCCACACAGCATGCGCATATATCATCTCAATGTTACCATAGTTCTCCTGGTATGACAGGGTTAATCCATAGGACAGACGGAGCTCGTTCTTTTTCACACGAGACGCCCATCATATAGACCTCCTTCGACTCTCAACAACTGAGTAACTTCCTCTACGTGATTCCATTACCTCAGCAGAGTCAGGATATCCCCTTAGGAATCACCGATCAATGCACCTACCACAAGATCTTACACGGTATTTTCTTTCCTGAAAATACTATGCCTCGATCCCACATTCACAGCATTCAAAGACATCATGCCACACTTAAAAGAATGATTTCAATCACAGCAATAGCCATTTCAAAGGATTCATATTTTCGAATATCTCATGTAAATCTCAAGCAGTTCTCAAAACAACATCAAACACAAGGAGTTCGCAACACAGCGCCAGAACCGGCGATCTAGTTCAAAATATGGTATTTCGAAGGCTGTATATTAAAACAGGCGACCACGTCGCCCAAGCACACAACACAGAGCATTTCACGAAGACGAAAGCGAAAACGGCGACCACACTTCAGAAATGGTTCAACTATGGCTCGTAGTAAAGATGAAGGCTAGCTTCCCTTACCTGGACTTGCGCAACCACCAGGAGCTTCGAAATCCAACGAAGCTTGCAGAATACCTTGGCTCTGTTTTTCGTGTCTGGTTGAAGGACTTGCAGAGAACCTCCCAGGTGCTCTAATGGTGGCCGTCGCTCGTCGTACTCTCGTGTGAAGGTGCTAGAACCGCAGCGCGAAGGAGAGAATGGAGGAGAAGGGAGATAAACGCACCCTTTAGCTCTGGAACCACAGCAACGTTTCTTTTCTTCTCCCTCAGAAATGGGTTTTTGCATCTTAAGCTGACTTCTCCACAAAAACCGCTGCCACCACCCACTCTGCAGGGAGTTTGCGTGTACGCTTCGCTGAACAGTACACCTAAGCGTGCCTCTGTGCAGGCTACGCTATGAGGTCACTATTCTGAACCACTTTTTCGTCTACGTGGCGCGCGTGCAGAACGTCTCTTGCTGGGAGTCTGGGGCCCACGTTCTCTGGGTGTAACTCAACGTCGCGCGATGACCTTTCGCCGATGACTACCAGCTCGAAGAGAAACCACTGATGACCTCTCGCGCGAAGACGATCCACCGATGACCTCGCGCGAAGACTACCACCGATGACCTCGCGCGAAGACTACCACCGATGACCTCGCGCGAAGACTACCACCGATGACCTCGCGCGAAGACTACCACTGATGACCTCGCGCGAAGACTACCACCGATGACCTCTTCCTGGCGAACGACCGATGTCTTCCTCTGGGAGACAACCGATGTCTTCCCTGGCGACGCCCTCATAACTCTCGCGCCTTGGCCACGTCCACATGCATCGCGCCCTGGCAATGCCCGCGTGCCTCGCGCCCGCGCGATGCCTGCATGCCCCTCGCGCCCGCGCGATGCCTGCATGCCTCTCGCGCCCGCGCGATGCCTGCATGCCTCTCGCGCCCGCGCGATGTCCACCTGGCGCTCATGTGTAGCAGGCGACCGGCGACCTCGTAGCCTTCTAAACTTAACTTTTTCCTCCCTTTCTATTCTAAATAAAAACATACTTAGAATTTATTTAAAATATAACTCTTTTATTCCAATAAATTTTCAGGTCCTTACATTACCTGTACTTCCAATGCCTGAAGAAGAACAATCGCTTTGTGTGGACCCCTAAATGTGAAAAGATATTCGTCATGTTGAAAGAGTACCTGGCCAGTCCTCCTGTCCTCGGCAAGCCATTGACAAGAGTTCCTCTTTGTCTTTATTTTGCTATCATAGATCGGGTAATTAATTCAATAATAGTGCAGGACCAAGATCAAGTCCAGAAGTCAATTTACTTTGTCAGCAAGGTATTGCAGGGACCGGAGGAATGTTACCAAGAAATTGAGAAAGCTGCCTTGGCGGTAATATTCACGACTAGGAGGCTACGACATTACTTCTAGAGCTTCACCGTGGTAGTAATGACCGATTTGCCTATATGCAAGGTTTTGCAGAAACCTAACATTGCAGGGCGGATGGTCCATTGGTCAGTAGAATTATTTGAGTTTGACATACAATATAAACCACGAGGGCCAATCAAAGGGAAGGTATATGCCGACTTTGTGGTTGAGCTTGTGTCTGAAGGTCCTCGCCTTGACCCTAGAAACTTTCAGTGGATCCTGTCAGTGGACGGATCTTCCAACCAGCAGGGAAGTGGAGTAGGGTTCATTTTGGAGGGACCTAGTGGTCTGTTGATCAAGCAATCTTTAAAGTTTGCGTTTAAGGCTATCAACAATCAAGCCGAGTATGAAGCATTGATTGGAGGGATGTTGCTTGCTCAGGAGTTGGGAGCTCAGAATTTGCTGGTGAAAAGTTACTCGTTGCTAGTTACTGAATAGGTGACAAGGAGGTATCAGGCCAAAGATCCGCAGTTGACTTTGTATCTTAGGTATGTTAAGTTGCTGAAGGAAGCCTTTACCGAGTTTCAGCTCATCCATGTGTCGCGAGAACAAAATTCTCGGGCTGACCTTTTAGCTAAGTTAGCTAGCTCGAGAAAGAGAAACTGACAAATGTCAGTAATTCAAGAGACCTTGAAATTGCCTCGAATAGTGGACGAAATTTCATCTAAAGGTGTCTAGACAAAGGTTTTGGTGATAAGTTCCAGGGGAGGAAGGAGTCACCGGTCGCTGCCTCAAGAGACTCTGAAAGTTCCCCGAATAGTCGCATGCAAGATGTTGGTGGAGGAAGTGATTGCTATCTCACAGGATAATATAGTGGAATCTTGGATCACCCCTTACCAGCATTATTTAGCTGATGGGTTGCTTCCCACCGAGCTTGCAGAGGCTAAGGCAATAAAGAGGAACGCGGGAAAATATACGCTAATTGATGGCAAGTTGTTCCGTCATGGCTGTGTTCACCCTACTCTTAGTTGTATTAGTGAAGATCAGTGGATCCGTGTGACGACCGAGTTGCGTGAAGGTATTTGTGGAAGTCATTAGGTGGTTGAGCTCTTGTGCTGAAGGTCATCAGAGCTGGGTATTATTGGCTGACGATTAAAGAAGACTGTAGGAAATACACCCAACGATGCGAGCAGTGCCAAAAGCATGCTGACTAGCACCATGCACCAATAGAAGAGCTACAGTCAATTTATAGTCCATGGCCATTCCACACCTAGGGAATAAACATCTTAGGTCCTTTCCCTTTGGCGATACGTTAAATGAAGTATCTCGTAGTAGCCATCGAATACTTCACAAAGTGGATTGAAGCCAAGTCAGTTGCGTAGATAACCGCCCACAAAGTACAACACTTTGTATAGAAGAACATAATGTGTCACATCGAAATCCCTAGACACCTAGTGTTAGATAATGGAACACAGTTCGCTAGCCAGCAGTTGGGTAAGTTGTGCTTGGAGCTCGGGATAAAATAGACATTTGCCTTTGTGGAGCATCTTCAGACGAATGGCTAGGTAGAATCGACCAATAGGGTTTTACTGAAAGGTTTGAAAAGGAGATTAGAGAAAGCAAAAGGAACATGGGCGGAGGAAGTTCCTTGGATCCTTTGGGCCTATCACACCACACCCAGTCGACTACCAAGGAAACGCCTTTCAGTTTGGTGTATGGGGCAGACACCATGATTCCAGTGGAAATCCAGGAAAGCTCTCCTTTGTTCCAGAATTTTGTTGTGGAAGAATCCAATGAAAGAAGGAGGGTGAACTTGACTTACTAGATGAAGTCCACGAGCAAGCCTGTGTTAAATCAAAAGCCCTGAAAAGAAGGATGGAGTTGAGACAGAAAACCAAGGTTAGACCCACACAGTTCTAGGTTGTCGATTTGGTGATGCGAAAGGCTCATCCTTATTAGTTGGATAATAAGTTGTCTCCAAAGTGGACTGGTTCGTTTCGTATAGTTGAAGTGCTCGAGAATGGCATGTATAGGTTAGAAACCTTGGAAGGAGGAGCTATTCCTTGGACATGGAACGCCGCCAACCTCAAGTTTTATTTCAGTTAATCTGTCTGATTAAATGTTTATTGTTGAACAATATGATGCTAAAAGATGACGCTCTTTTTCCCTTAAAGAGGGTTTTTTAACGAGGACATCTAATGAAAGATTGTTTGTGATGCATTGTTTTCTTTCTTGTTATTGTTGGCACATGATACGACGACCTTTTCTCGGTAATTTTTCCAAATAGGCACCTTGTGTGTGAAGTAATTACCATGGGCAGATAAGATGGTTTTCCTAGGGAAGTCGCCCTGTAGGTAAAGTTGCATAGATGAATCATTCGGCTTAGCACATGGTAAGTCGGGCTAACTCGGCGTGTGAGTAATCACTCGATTTTAGGCGCTCTGTGGGATGAGTGAAGTTGCACTGACAAATCATCCGATTTAGCACAAGATAAGTCAAGCTAGCTCAATGTGTGAGTATTCACTTGAGTTTAGGCGTTCTGTGAGATGAGTACAAGTTACATTGATGAACCATTTGGCTTAGCACATGGTAAGTCAGGCTAACTCGACGTGTGAGTAAGCACTCGAGTTTAGGCGCTCTGTGGGATGAGTGAAGTTGCACAGATAAATCATTCAGTTTAGCATAGGATAAGTCAAGCTAGCTCAATGTGTGAGTATTCACTTGAGTTTAGGTGTTCAGTGAGATTAGTACAAGTTACATAGTCTAATCATCCGATTATATGTTGACAGATAAGTCGACCTTTCTCAGTAGGTTGTCCGAGTAGGCGCCCTGCAAGGGAGTAGTGTGACTAAGTCATCTAATCACGCAGTAAGTTGGGCTAGTACGTTGAAAGAACGATCACGCCCAGAAAGGCGCAGTTATTCGAGTACGCATTATGTGAAGCAGTGCTTGGCAAGATCAAGGTAGGTGACCCTCACCCAAGTTTGTGGAATACACCTGTAAACACCGAGTTTGAGCATTATCTCGCAGCGGCTACAGTGTATAGTCTAGCAAAAGGTTAGTTCTTTGTTAAAGTTTAATTCTTGGTATCCTTGTTATTTCATGATGGAAAGAGTTAGTGCAAGTGATAAGGTATTTGTATGTGTGGTTGTTATATTTAAGCGCATGTGCATTAGTATAAGTTACTTAAGCTAGTCGAGATGTATTCTGGTATGCATTCGCAAAGGTTTCAGGGCATCCATATATGACAACATAATCGCAGTAAAACGAGATCAGTTAATGATAAATAGAGTACGAAGAATACGAGCAGTTAGTGTTTACAAATAATTGGGCATTCTAATTATCTAGTACTTGGCCATCCACCACCTTTTTGCCAGATCCAAGTTGGGAGTAATCTAACTCTAGGTGGAGGCAAGATGCTTGGTCTACAGCAGTCTCGAACCCTACCAGGAAGGCTTGAGCAGCTTCCGCCTTGTAGACCTCGATCTTGCTAGCCAGGAACTTGTCCTTCTGGACTAGTTCTTGCTGTAGTTTGTCAAGTTGGTCTTTCTGCTCTATCAAATGGACGACTTGCTCAGCAATCCCCTTAGTTTTGTCGATCAAGAGTTGCTCGCTTTGTTGACAAAGAGCTTGTAGGTTTTGGACTTCTTGTTTCAGGCTCGCCACCTTTTGATGGAGTTCTTTGTTTTCATGAATCAACGACTCAGTGGCAGCTTCTTGACTCCGTAGCTTCTTGACAACCATGCAGTTTGCGGCCAGAGTGTGCCCAAATTGCCTCATGGCCTCTTGCATCAGGTGGTGACTCCCATGGACCATCATTCTTTCTTCATCCTTGGGCTGTAGTAAAGCACCTTTGAGGTAAGAAGTGATGTCTAGGCTAGGGTCCCATATTCCTTTCCTCCTAGAGCTCTCCACGCCCCCTTCAAGGTTGGACAAGGTGGCCGGAGGAAGGCTTGAAGGTCTTGGAGGAGAAGCAACATTAGATGTGGCTTGATCATAGGAAGGGGAGTGCTCGGAAGCGATGACAAGGTTTTTCCTTTTTCGTGTAAAGACGAGGCCCGAGGTAGTCTTCTTGTCATCCTCGGCGATGCAGGGGCAGCTAGAGCCTTTGGTGGCTTTTGGCTGGTTGCCTTGGCCTTCATTGACATATTCTCCAAGTCTTCTTTGCTAAAGCGTGCCAACATCCTCTCTGTAGTTAAACAAGCTAATTACAATCTATAAAGAGAAGTTAGATCCGCTAAAGCTAAAGTAGAAGAGGTACTAGTATAAATCTTTAAAGCCTTTGGGGTGAATTCTTTGCTCAGAAGGAAAGCCGTGTCAAAAACAACTTGTAGGCTTGACAGAAACTTGCAGACCTCCTGATCAGAAGGAGGCAGATCTTCTAGGCGCCGAGCCACCTTGAAGCTAGGTTTTTCAGTCCAATACAATAGAAATCCATCCAGAAGGTCTGGATATCGCTTGTTGGCATGAACCTTTAGAAAGTGGCCTTTAAAAATTTTGTAAAAAGATTGGAAGAGGGTGAGTAAGCCCCTCCCAGGAGCACCATTAAGGGACACCCAGAGGTGACAATCTCGTCTTTTGGTCTCAAAGAAATATAGGGAAACCTCGACGAATGGTGACAGGCCGAGTTGGGAGCAAAGGATTGAGAAAGCTCGGACGAATGCCCAACTATTAAGGTGTAGCTGGGCAAGAGCAACGTTGAGCTCGGTCAACAATTCTTTTCCGAAGATTGATAGGGGAAGGCACAAGACGAACTTTTTGAAAATTGTGGCATAAAAGAAACAGAAGGGTTGACTAGGAGATGTGGACTCATCGCAACATACAGGCTCGTCCTTCCCACAGGGTACTAGGTTTATCCTATCATCTTCCCTACCAAAGTGGCAACCACTTTTCCTAAGAATTACTATTTTTTCATGGGAGGTGTAGGAGGAGATCTCTTCTAGAAGATTTTGGGGCGCCCAAGGGTATAAGGTTTTATAATCCATTGTGGGTTACATCTAAACATAAGCACAAGCAGAATGCGAAAGACAACTCAGACCAGGTAAGTTAAGGAAGTAAACAAGATGAACATGCATTTCAGAGTTCATACAAATATCATACAGAGCGATCAACAGATATACGCATATCGGTAGGCAAACCAGATAATTGATAAGCGTCTAATTTCCATAATATTTCATATTAAAAATATAGGCACTTATGAGTATTAATTGCTAATTTACATATAAAATAATCCCTAATTTATGAATTTATACCTTTTTACATTTTTTATGATCTTTAATTGAATAAGAACATTTTATTCCTAAATTTGGTGTTAATTGTAGGTTTTTATAGAAGAATTGGGATTTGGACTAAAGAAGAATGATATATGTTAAAAGGAGAAAGCTGGAAGGCCCAAAACATGCAGAAGAGAGAGAGAGAAAAGTTCAACTCAACAACAAGAATGTGTCAGATTAATTGGGCTATTTTTATGTTTTTATTATTAAGCCCATAAGTGTGACTTAAGAAGTCACTCAACCCTAGCAAATTAGGTTAAATAGGGGACTAGAGGCACAACCCTAGGGTGCCAGATTGAGAGGAAAACATCATAGAGTGAACTGTAAACCAATTTGGAGAATGGAAGGTGCTAGAAGTATGCGTGGCTAATTCTACCATTTGGGATTGGGAGTAATCTGCTTGAATTCTTATGTATTGAGGTGATATCTTATATTAAAATATTCAGTTCTTGATTGATTATTGGTATTGTTGTTTTACTTTTAATTTTTCGTGACAAATTGAGAATCTTAAATCTGAATGGAAAGTATTTTTAGGGTTTTGACCTAAACAACAATACTTAACATATTTGAGTGCTAGGAATAGACTTGAAATGTTAATTGCTATTAACGTTTGAACTTCGTTCTAAGTTGTTCTTATAATTATGCGAGGGATCGATAGTTAGGGAATATTCTTAAGAATTTTATATGCGAGGAATCGATATAAAAGATTTTTATACGGGCATCAATTTCAATCAAAGAACTTAATATTGACATGCTAATCAAAATACATGAGAGTGAGAGAGATGAAACCTAATCCCTATTTTTCCAACTTGAAGCAACCAATTCTTTGTCTGTTTTCTTATTGATCATCGCCAACACAACCACTTTCAACACACTTTTAATTGTTTTGTTCTATATTTAGCGATTATTGTACTTGATAATTCACTGTTCCTTATGAGATCGATATTCGTCCTTTGGAACAATTATTACTTCTGACAAACGCGGCGCACTTGCCGTAAAAAGTCATTAATAATCATCCCAGGCAGAACAGGTACTATGAATGATAGATAACAAAGATTGGTAAAGAGGAAATACCTGTTGCAGTCGAAAGGAAGAAGCTTTGATGTTGTGGAGTGCAAGAAGTTATGGGCAGCGAGGGGTTCATGGAGAAGAAAGGATTTCGAAAATTCAAAGTGATGAAACAGAAGGCGCTAAAATGAGTTTATGAGCAGGTGGGGAATGCGAAACGGTAGGGTTTCTCCCCTGTCGATGGTAAGCCACATGTATATACGAGATTGAATGTGGCGAAGTGTCACTTCAAAGACGCTTCGTGCGTCGTGCCCCACCTACCCCTAAGAAACCGTCACATCAGTTGCCAAAATACTCGAAAGACTCTTTGCCTAGCCAAGCTCAGCTCGAGCTTGGGGGGCTTGTGTACTGGGCAGGAGTTCGGTCCTCAATTTTGGACTGGTTATATCTCGCTTCTCGGGTAAGGTCGAGGTAAGCTCGGCTGTTGGGTCTGGGTAAGGGTTATGTGATTGACCCAGTTTAATTAATAAGCCCTAAACGCATAGTAAGGCTGCTGTGCGAGAGGACCCTTCATATGTGCTTATAGATAAATATGTGCAAGTAGTTGTGGGCGTGTTTGTTATTATTACGTATGAATGTTTTCTGTTGCATGTTATATACACACTAATGCTTGTTGATAGTTGTTGTTGACCCTAAAAGATAGGGACGTTCATTTAAAACAGAATGTTGACCTTTGGTTAGCACCTGAAGATCATCGGTGCCCATGACAGGTGGTTTTTCTATTAGAGATAAAAGATTAATGTGCTTAGTATATTTTCAGTTAAGATTTTTTCTCTCAAGCGAAAATTGTTACATGTGCGATTATAACAGGGGGCTAAGACCCAGATGAAGGTACACTGTTTTTTGCAAACTAGACTGAAAATTGTTTACTATTTGTGAGCCCTCACTAACTTGATCGTCGAAGTGTCGTCAACAAGTAGGGTGCCTGCCCTCTGTCACAACGAAGCCATATGAAGAAGCAAATAAAGATGTGATTCCGTATCCAGGAGGAGGTGCATTCAGCCCAAGTCAACCCGTAAAAACAGTATATATATTAGTATATATATTGAAGCAACTATTATTTTAACAACCTAACTAATTCATATATATCTAACCTAATTGACTCACAAAGTTAATAGAATTTTGAGTTGGGCAGTTGCAATAGCCAGTTGCTAAAAACACTTTTAGTTTTTTAAACAACATTTTAAATTTAATCAATTAAAAGATTACCCACCTCCCCTGCATCCAAATTTCTGTCGTTTATTGAATATTCACCTTTACTTGACTTCTAATTAAGAAGTCATCCACCAGTAATTACCATTTTCCCCCTTGTTCTTCTTTTGATACTAGTTATAATTGGAGCTTAACAATATGGTAATTGTAAACATCTGGGAGAAGTGTAAGAGAAAATTAGAAAGTTAACATCAATTCATCAATTCATAACGTATCATCTCTAAGTGAGGAGATCATAGATACCCCAAAATATGTACACATCATCGTTTTAGGAACAATGCTATGTATACAAAATACATAGATTTAGAAGTAGCCACAGGTCAAACAGGTGGTGCACAACATGAGCAATTAATTTTCACTAATATTCATCTGTTCTATAAACTAATACACAAACACCTATAAAAGTTTAACCAGTTGAGATTGTATGCATTGTATAAATAACATGACTCTTATTTAACTATGTGTAACAAAAGCTCCTTCGGTTGGTGAGTGGTTAATTATGAAGCCACAGCTACTTGAGTCCCTCCGTTCATTGCCATAAAGCTCACCCTCTTCTGCAAGAGTTTCAAGCAAAAAAATTAGTCTCTACAAATCCATTTTGAGACAATATTGTAAAAGATAGTCACACACACATTCATACAAGAATACTTAAATAATATATCTCAACCCTATTATTTTTTTCAAGTCAATATGCACTGTGCAAACTACGTGCAATCATATCCTATGCAGAACCAACAAATTCAAATGCTCACAACATTCAGATGTCATACCTCTTGTTCGGTTGTTGCATGTTATTAAAAAGTAAAATACTCTAAGAATTGTTTTGGTCAAATTAAGAGAATCAAAATACTTTAAAGGAAAAAAAATTGATATATTATAGTATTTGGGTACAATGGTACAATTTTATTTCCATTTTCTTATTTTTTTTATATCACATCATCCATAATTTTTGTACTTTGTATACTTGTATCATTTTTCAATTCCTACAATTTTAAAAATAAAATATTTTTTAAGCGTTCTTCCAGCCCCATTTATTCTTGAGATAGATCTTGGTCTATTTTATTTTATTTTATTGGCGAAATTATCAACTAAAAAAGGTTTTTAGGGCAAAAGTTTTGATAAATGTTTTTCAAGAAACCTTAAGATGGTTGAAATATTCCGTTGAAATATACCATCTCTGGAAAATTCAAACACCATTAGCCTAACAGATTCATTTACTTAAGAGAACCTAATACGTTAAATGTCTCATCTTCAATTTACTTTATTATGAAATTCTATCAAAGTAAAGTCAAAGTTTTTTTCTTTTGCAATGAGGAATATTGTGAAATAAAGAAAATTTGAAAATTCCACAATTTTCATACATCATAGTTGTTTAATGCAGCGAAAATTCCTATGATATCTTTAGACGGGTTTAGAAAAGTAAGTTTGTACAAATCCAAAATGATTAAAATAATTAGCAATAAAAAATAAGGAGTTAACAAAGATTAAACAATGGACAACATGGCATGAGAACAAATATCACTTACCTTTGTACTCTCCTTAACTGTGTCACCCTTGCACTGCTTTTGTTGATCGAACTCCATCATCTTTTCACCATTTTCCTCAGTTTCTCTGCTGCCATTGGCCATATATAGTTTCACGATCCTCTCAGCTGCCTCGGCCTGATCTTTGCTACCTTGGATCAACTTCTCCACCTCAGCTTTTGGAAGCCTCATTTTCAACCTCACCCCACCATTATTATTCTCCTTGTTGTTGCCTTGTTCACCATCACTCATGTTGCTTTGCTTCATGATTGAAAGATCAGAAGCCGACCTCCTAGTAAGCACCAGGTTCTCTAGGCGATCTTTGGCACTCATGTTAATGCCAGAACGAACCCTTCTTGGCTTTATCTCCTTGGGAAGTTCCACAAGAAAATAGAGCCTCTTTGGATGCAACTCCTTGTGAGCTTCCAAAGGCTTTGCTCTCACCCCATAGTGCTTAACTGCCTCAGAATCTAGCAAAACAAGACCAGGGTGATCCTTAAGCACTTCCTCAACTTTCACTGGGGTCTTCAACTTGAATGTCTCACCATCAATTTTCATGACCTTTGTGGTCTTCTTTGCACCAAAGGTGTTACCCATTGTAGTAGCCCAATTAAACAGATTTGTCTTTGGCTTTTAGTTTTGTGAGGTTGAGGCACTTTAGAGTACAGAAATTGACAATGAAACAAATTTTCTTCCCGGTAATCCTCACAAACAACCAAAGGGCTAACTATGAAGGGTTCAAGACAAAGACATGGTTTTATAGCTGTTCCTGATTATATGATCCATGGTCAAAAAAGTAGGCATGTTTTAAAAAGGTGACAAATTGTTGACGGATGGGCCAACACCAAAAATATTAAATTACGTAGCCTATCACTTTCAAGAGAACATAAAATATAATACAACCAACGACTCTATTGGTTTATCAAAAGGCTTAAGTTCAATTTTGTCAACAGCCACGCTTTAGTCTTCACACCAGACCCCAGTTGCCCAAGTTATAAAACACTCCCACAAATTAGACTTTCTGCATTTTTTAAGGTAATTGTTTGGTTTCGGATATCTTCAAACGGTAATCGCGGCGTGGATTGAAGGATTCATCAAATTTCAAAGGCATGGTGGCAATTGTTCCATGTGAAGAAGAGATTTATTTTGACTTTAGTTTGTTTGCACATGTGGAACTAACACTTCATTTCATCATCCAGGGATTGTTTTCTACGACCATAATTGAAGATTCATTCCAGTTCAAACCAAACGTTTTAACATATACCCCAGAAAAAAAAATTAATGCTTGGTAATTCTTATATCCAACTTTCATTAAATTAACGGTGGAATTTGTTTTGGTTTTGTTTTACTTTTGTGAAAGGGAAGAAAAGTGGGAATACTTGCAATAAAAAATAAATAGAATAAATATTTGGGATTTGAATGTACACAGTAAAGGCCAAAACTGGAGTCCATGCAGATATGGGGCTCATCCAATTGGTAAAGCTTGTCCTTTCAATAATGAGATTGGACCAAATGGTGAATTTGTTGAATATGCGTAAGAATCGTCTTTCGTGGTCGTCGGGTACGAAACCCTTGCTTGATCAAATCCAAACATCCAGAAGCCCTTCAAATGAAAGGGTACCAGTCGTATAAGGTGTGTTATTTTCAAAATTCTTTGTGAATTTTTCTAGTTTGATGTCTTTTTACACCATTAAGTGATATTTCTTGAGAGAATTTTAGTTCATATACTATATCATTACGTATTTCAGTATCAAATGTCATTGTAATATAAACTTTTGAAATAATAGAAACAATTTTTTTATGATGTAGAAATTGATAGATTCCAATTCCTAATATTTTTTTCCATTACTTATTTGTATATTTGTTGATTTTGGTTAAAAGTCAAATCTTCACCATTGATTCAACTTTTATAAAAGTTTACTAATAGATAAAGTAAAGTTTTAAAAAATCAAATCGCTTTTTTTTATATGGAGCCTATTTTTTTCTTGCAAAAACAACATTATCAATTGAATTAAAAATACAAAAACAATTTCAAAATAAAGTCGTTCAAACAAAAAGAAACCACATCCTATGACAAAAAGCCAATCTTAATTCAAAGCTAAAAGAAAAAGATTAAAAATAGAATTATATTAGGCATTAGGTGTCAAACATATGTAAAAGTAACAAATTCACAAAAAAAAAAAAAAAAAACACAAACATGGATTACATTTAGTGAAACGGAGCGTTTTTTTTTAAAGTGTCTTATTATCTTTTCCATAATTTATTTATATGATTTATAAATTTAATCTGAAAAAATAAATCATAATATTATTGATATACTTTATAAACTTATTTTTTTAAAATTTATTTATTGGCAGTATAGTATGTTTATTTATTCGTCCAAGCAATGTTTTCATCTTCAAGAATTTTTTTATTTATCTAATAAATTGACAGAATTATGTATTTGATCCCTAAAATTTTAGGTAGATTCATATATGTTATTATTAAAATGTAATTTAATCTTTATATATTATGATTAAAATAAATTGCATTTAATAATAATAGTGTATAAAAGGACCTATCTAAAACATTACAAATGTAAAAACCAAAAATTATTTTAGAGTTCTTTAAAAGATAACATTAAAAAAAATAATTTTAAACTGTCCACCACTCTTAAAACTAAATTGATAAGTCTTTCTTAATAAATTATACCAATGTCCCAAAAAATTCATTTAAAATTCAAGCCTTTCCTTTAATCTTTATATTTAAAAGCTACACCACCATTGTCCTCCCTAGTTTCATATGTTCATACAAAGTGCATAAAAACAGAGTTTTTATATGTAAACTTCAAATAATGAAATATTTATATTCAAATAGAGGCGACTTCAGGAGTTTACCAAATCTCATAAGAGCTCTAATGTTCTTGCCATGATTAATTTATTCAGACGATTGTCAAGTTCACCAACTCCCATGTTACTTACTCAACTACCAAAGTGTGGAATTTCTAAAGTGATTCCAACCACGACAATGACATTTTGAAAAAAAAAATTGAATTGCAACACACCGCACTAACACAATTGACTGGTTGGTAAAGTTAAATGATGAAAATACTATATTTCCTTATTGCAAGCATGTCATGAACTTAGTCATGTCCATTTAAGTCCCCATTAAAGTAGCTTTTGCTACTTGCTCAAAGCTTTTCAGCAAGTCCTCATTACCAGTAATCATTACATGAGCATTTCCCATTAACAAAGTGATGGAAACGATTAGCATCCCTGACAATAATTTCCCTCTGAACTATTTTTGATATGTATTTGGTAACAGTATGACAGTCAACACATACACGAAGGTTTTTGGTAATCCTAATCAAGCTTCCATATGGAGTGCTTAAAAGACCAAATGCAATGGCTAGTCTCTCACTGTGTCCCCAGAGTAACTTAACCTTCATTGGCTCATTTACATCACGAAGAACACAACTAGTATCAGGAATGTAACCTTCTGCCTCCACCTCAAGTCTCAAATTTTCTAATAATTGATATATATCTGACCAACGAGGATGTGAATCATCTCTAGCAAAAAATGTGTATACCCGATTCCCTACTTCTATCAAACTATAGCCAGGTACCTTTTTCAGGCCCTGCATCCTCATGAGGCCTCGTATGTAATTCACGGATTCCCATCTTCTTGCTTCGGCATAAATATTTGATAACATGACATAAATTCCAGAGTTCAAGTAATCCAAGGAAATTAATCTATCTGCTATCTGTATCCCCATGTTAATATTCTTATGGGTTCTGCAACCACTGAGTAAAGCTTCAAGCACATCTGTGCTCGGTTGGAAGGGCATTTGTTTCACCAATGCATCTGCTTCCTTGAGGCGGCCCGCTCGACTAAGGAGATCCACAAGACAAGCATAGTGTTTGTCCTGAGGCTTAATGTTATGATCCCTTTCTATACAGTCGAACAAAGCCTTACCCTCTTCAACAAGGCCTGAGTGACTACAAGCTGTTAGCAAAGAAACAAATGTTGTTTGATTTGGCTTGAGCCTTTCCTCTATCATTCTACCATATACACCTAGAGCATAATGCCCAAGACCATGCATTCCATAACCCATAATCATAGTGTTACATAGTATAACATCTTTTAAATGGAATCCCTTATTGAATAACTTCTCAGCAGAGCGAATTTTACCACACTTGGCATACATATCAAGCAACGCTGACATATTAACTGCATCAAATGCATAGCCATGCCGGATCAAATGAGCATGGACACTCCTTCCTTTCTTGAGAGATCCTAGGTGGGCACAACAGTGCACAAGGCTAACAAGAGTGACAGAATTGGCGAGCACTTTTTCTTCTTGCATTTGACAAAATAATTTAAGGGCATCCTCTGCATAGCCATTTTGAGATAAACCCACCAGCATGGCAGTCCATGTAATTACATTCCTTTTCTCCATTCTTCCGAAAACAGTAGTTGCTAGCTTTATGGCACCACATTTAGAATACATGTCAACAATTGAAGTGGACAAAACGATGTTCGATTCAATTCCTTTTCTAATAATACAAGAATGGAGGATTCTTCCATTTTCCAAGTCAGATGTTTGAGAACATCCTCGCATAAGGCTCACCAAGGTTCCAGAATCAAACCCAAAACCACTTTGGACTAGTCTACGAAAGAGTGCAAAAGATTCAGGTATCAAACCATTTTGAACATATCCTGAAATCATAGCATTCCACGAAATCAAACTTCTATTGAACATACCATTGAAAACCAGAGCAGCATTGTCTGTGTCACCTAAATTGCTATACATATCAACCAACGAAGTAAGCACACATACGTCATTCCCCATACCTAAAGCAATGACACAACCATGAGCAGAGGTTCCTAGTTTTTTAAGTCCACTCTCTCCACACGCCTTGAGTAAGCTCACCATTGTCACTGCACTCGGCCTTAACCCACCTCCAATCATCGCAAGGAACATTTTAATTGCCTCCTTGAAGAGTCCCTCCCGTACATAACCACCAATGATAGAATTCCAGCATACAATATCTTTTTCCGGCATCCCATCAAAGACTTTTCGGGCATCATCAAAATAACCACACTTCACAAAAAAATTAACAATCGAACTACCAACAAACGGATGAAAATGAAACCCCCTTTGAAACATTGTCATAACTATTTCCATACCAATTTCATCATCCAACAAGCTGGTGCATGCCTTGAGAGCAAACATGCACGTGTAACTATTGATTTCTATATCAACAGAACCCATCATTTTGAACAATTTGGGAACCTCCATGTGTTGCTGGTTCCTCAGGAACCCAGCCATCATGGCATTGCAAACAGCGGTACCCCGTAGAGAACATTGATCAAACACCTTGCGGGCAGGGAAAATAAAACCCAAGTCAGAGTAGATCCTGATGAGTTTTGCGGCCAGATAGTTTTCAGTGGATACCCAATTCTTAATAATCTGTGCATGGATGGACTTGACATGGATAAGGGTGTTTGAGAATTGATGCAAGAGTGAGTAGAAAATTGAAAGAGGTTGGTTGAATGGGGCATGATGAAGAGAAACAAGTGTTGGTGGTAGAGCAGAGTTGCAAATACACCTGCACCTGCAGGGGATCTTGATCTTCGCAAATGTGTCTCTGAGGTGGAAATATGATAAAGGCATCAACCACAACTAGACGAGGAAAAAAAGTTCAGCTAGTGTTCTAGTTACGTGCTCTGTTAAACCACCTAGGTCACTTCAATTCGGTTTCATATGATATAACCGTTATTATTACCTACTCAAGAATTTAAATATTTTAGTCAAAAAGTATTTTTGGGTGAAATACAAGTATATATCACGAATTTTTTATTTCTAATACTATGCATCAACATTTAAATCTAATCATACTTATTATTCCGCACAATATAGTCTGATAATTTTATGGAATAGAGAATTCATATTTATTTTTTTTTAATTTCAGATTATGGAATTTAGTAAAATTTTGGATTGACGTTTTGGGTAAAGTTTCAGATTAGCACATTCGGTAACCTCTCAAACTAGTACTTCTAGTAGTACATGAATGGTAGTGTTAATCCAAAAAGCTATGTCACTCCCCAGTTTTGAAAAAACTATGATCCAACAGTGTGAGAAATTAAAAGAAAAAAAAAAGTTAGGGTTCATGCAAAAACGGGTTAAAAAGGAAACTCATTCAACAAGCACAACACATGCTAGGATTTAAGGGAGAAAAGTTACAAATCTGAACGAAGAAGCCCTCAATTAATTTGCAAATTGACGGTAATACAAAATACTCTTTTCCCTAATGCCAGAAAATTTGGTTGCTTTATGCTACATAACCCATTGCATTCCGGATCCATGAATCCATAAGTCAAATAATTCATTTTGGATCTAACAATTCATAACTCAAAAAAATCATTATGTATCCACTAATCTGTAATTCAAAATATACATTCCGAATCCACCAATCCGTAATAGAAATTAGGCTTCCAGATTCAACAATTTGGAAATCAACAATTTATGAAAACTTTGCTTCTAGAACACTCCCATCCAAAAAACAAAAATGATTCACTTCTAGATTGGTGAATCCATAGCACAATCCACCACGGTGCCCTTTTTCAAATAAAAGGTCAAGGCCAGATTTAAAATTTTCTAAATTATGGGGGTGCATGAAGAAAAATGTAGGAGTGTAGGAAGAAACTGCCTAATTTAGGTTACTATTTTTTTAGTCTAGTCCAGTCCATTTTATGAATTCTTTCGGGCAGTCCATCAAAACAAACTTATTTTATCAATTCTACAAATTATTCTTATTTTATCAATTCTACAAATTATTCTGACTTTTGACTTTTAATTTTTGCACTACATTATCTACCTAAAAACTTACTCTTCCAAGAAGTCAAATGGAATTGAATTTTTTTTTTTAATACAATAAAAATCAACATGACTTCCAAAACCATTCAATGTACATAAATTCAAATGTTTTCCAATGTTGGTCGAAATGGTAGGAGTTTCATGGTCAAAATTCTAGATTCTTATTGCATATTATACACATTTATATTATACACATTTGTAATAAATCACTTTCAATGATATTAAAGGTAGAAGAAATCATTTGAAATTTATTTTAAAGGTAGAAGAAATCATTTGAAATTTATTTTCAAATGTCTTTCAAATAAGAAACACATAATTTTTTTAAAAAATTATGCAAAAAGTGTTGAGACCCTAGACGATTTGTCTATAGATTTGTTAAGTATCTTATGGTTTTATGAACTCTAGAAATTTTATGAGTCATGTCTTTATGTTTTGATGATAACAAAAATCGCTTCAATGACTTAGTTGTATATTGAAAGATTTAAATAAGGTTCCTACAACTGTAATATTCGTTAGACGATCATCTTCTAGTGATAGGTTAGACAGTCATTATTTGATGGTCTATTAGGTGGTCTGTTGACCATGATATTATATGTGGAGTTTATGTTCTTATGTTTTGATTATAACTAATTGAATGGTTTGTTTTTATCATTTCTGATCTAACAATGTTTTGAAGTTTTAGTATAGAGTAGAGCCTTTCGAGCATCTACAGTTCTATTCACATTAGATGGTTTGAAAAATGTGTTGAAAGAGTAACAAGTTTTGATCACAACTCTTAAATGAAATATTCTGAAATCATATATTTACTAAAAATATGTTCAATCAAAAAGTTATTATGCCTAACAACACAAAGATTTGAATCAATGCATATATTATGTTCATCCCTATTTTTTTGTATATATTTTAAAATTCATCTTTTCCTAAATAGTTTTGCTCGAATAAGTTTTATGAATATCTTCTTGATATATTGCGAATATCTCTAAATATTCTTTAAATAAAAAAATTCAAAATAAATTGAAAATCTCAAAATACTCTATTTTAGTATCACGCATTATCTAGAATGAAATGATTTTCTGATAATGTTTTTATTCGCTCATATTTACCCATATTGTAAATACTTTTTAATTAGTTTCTTGGACAAATTTGAAGCGAAAATAAATAAGAAGATTGCAAATCTAGACTTTTTATTTTGAGCGTCTAGCACCAAAAAGATGAAGATATGTAGATTTTGTAATATCCAATCTTAACAAAATCATGTAGTAGTGAATAAATTCAGTAAGCATCTAATCTAGTCTTTATAACATCTAGTCTTTTGGGTTGAGTATGAAACCATTGTAATTCTTCACTTCGTTAAGTTATACTGATGTAATCTTTCTTTGTACTCTTTTTTATAGTTTTTCTTGTTTCTTTAAGAGTTCTTAATCTCAAGGGGATGTTAAGAAGGTGCAATCTGGAGAGGTATGAATACTTGTTGTAACCTAGAGAGGAGAGAATACTCGTGTAACCAGTTGGTTAGTGGAATTTCTTAAGCAGTTTCTTAACGGGAATGGATGTAGCCTGAGTTTAAGTGAACTAGGATAAATTCTTGTGTCTTGATCTCTCTTTAGTCTTGTTGTTGCTCATGCTTTGTTATTTATTCTATTTTTTTGGTTAGACGATTAGTTAAACGGTTTGCATAGAAAATTATGCTAGATGATCTGGTTTGTTCTTATTAGATGGTCTATTGGATAATCTATCTTTATTCGTTGCGAAAATATTCGAAGGCTTTATTCAAACCCCCCCCCCCCCCCCCCCCCCCTCCCCTTCTAGAGTCAACTACACCTACAACAAGTGAGAGTAATCTTTAGAAATTTGTATAGGATATCAAATATAATTTGCAATGAGTTAAAAGATCTAAAGTAGTGAAAGAACAAATCTAAAATAGTGAAAGAACAAATGAACATAGAAAAAGTTGACTTGTAGTTAGCCACTCAAAGAAGAGGAAGTGCCTTACTTAAATATCATTAATAAAAAAGTTGATCTTAAAGTAAAATTCAAACAAAATTTCATGGTAAAACATTAGTATAAATAAAACTAGTCTTTTAAAGTGTAAATAAAATTAATATATTTAAAAATTAACTCCAATTTTGTATGTGTAAATAAAAAATAAAAAATAAAATAAATTTTAAATAATTTTTTAATAATTGATGTTTCTCTTGGTTTTAGTTTTATTTTAACTACTTAATTCTTAAAATATGATTTAAATAAAAATTATTTATAAAATTTATTAAAATATTTATTTAATATCTATTTAATACTCGTAAAGTTATAAATATTATTAAAATATTTATGGTATGGGGTAGGAGTTTGTGTGGTTGTGTAGTTGGAATGAATCACATAAACACTTTAAATGTGGTAAATACCATCTCACTTGCGCGCCTAATCATAAAGTTCAAACCAGTTAACTAGCAATAGCATAGGAAGTGTTAATGTAAATGTAGATGTTTCTTAAAAGAATTAGATTTAGATGCTTGAAGAGTTTTTTTATCATTTTTTAGATTGTAAGAAGAAATAAAAGAGAGAGAAAACATTGTATTGTATTCTGAAAGTTCATCGTAATATAGAGAGAAAGAGTGTATATAAAGAAAATACACTTAAGCAACTGAAATATAGAAAAACTATAACTACTAACAGTCTAACATCCCCCTTTTAAACTTATGTTGGTGAAGTTACAACCATAAGTTTAGCTCTAAACGCAATGAAAGAAGTTCCAGAAGTGGGTTTCGTCAAAATGTCTGTGACTTGAAACCAAGTTGGGAGATGCACAAGGCTAACATGCTTTTTTCGAACATGATCTTTGACAAAGTGAAGATTGAGTCCAAAATGTTTGGTTCATGAATGCATGACAAGATTTATGCTGAGTAAAACTGCACCTAAATTGTCTGAAAAGAGTTGAGGTTGTGAAGTGGATAAGTGAAGTTCATGCAACAGAGACTGAAGCCAAATTACCTTAGTGAGTACAACGACAATGTTTATGTGAAGACCAAGAAATAAGATTGGAACCAAAATAAACATAGTATCTGGTGGTTGATTTATGATCATCCACATCACTTCCCCAGTCGACATCACTAAAAACTAGAATATTTGATGAAAAACAGTGTTTAATGAGTAAACCATGCGAAATTATGCCGACAAGGTAGCTAATCGAATTGTTTTCAAATATGATCATTCCACAATGGGAAATATTACAAAGAATAAATGAATCCAATTCAAAGAGATCCTCTGATTCCAATTAAGAATGTCCTTTAAGAAAATCACTTCAAGTTGCCAATTTTTATTTTTACCTTTTAATTACTCATAATCAGATCTCAATAAATAAAAATGGGTAACTTGAAAAATTAAAAGAAAATTTTCAAGTATTCACATATTATTTAATAGAAGAAAACGAAAGAATTTATAAACCTGATATATTTAGTAATGCCTTTCAGTGATGGTCTTGCAGGTTGTGCATGAATTGACAAACTTTATTTATAGCAAAAGAGAGCTCAGAGCGTGATACAACCCAAGTAGCTATGAAGATGACCAAGGAAGCAAAAGACAAAGCACAAGGTGAACAGTCATCTCAGCAAACAGTTCAAGACCCCACCAAGGATCACATGGACCTCACTAGAGGAGCTGGGCATAAACCAACACACCAGTTATTCTTCCTTTTGGTCTTTTTATAAGATACAAATATGTTGTAAATAATTGGGTTCACTTTAGGGGTCCAAATAGCAAAGATAGGTTAGAATAAGGTGCCTTTAGCATAATAGGGGTGTAGTTATCATTTTAGCTTGTTCCTAGTCCTTTTGGAAGATGTACCGACCAGTCCTTGGACGTGGAGACCTGCTGACGACAGCAACCCACGTTGGCTGGGCCCTACAGCCATGTAGGCATGGTCCCACAAGCAGTGTGGAATAGTGGGTCGATGAGTAATCAGCGGTGTCGATCACCAGGGTAGGCTGATGTGTCCTTGTCATTGTTAGGAAATATGGCTTTAAACTAGAGGGGGGGTGAATGGTTTAAAGGGTTTTCTCAAAACTTTTACAGAACAGAATGAATATCTTTCATAAATCAAAGGATTAAACAATTCAGTTTGCCAAAACAGTGAGCAAAACAACACTGCCAAGAAAACAATCGGTTGTTTCTTCGAAACAATCGGTTGTTTATATCAGCATATAACAAACAAACTGAATTTAAAGAGTAAGGGATAGAGAGATTTGTACACAGAGTTTTATACTGGTTCACTCTAACCCAGAGCTACGTCCAGTCTTCTCAGAACCCTGAGGAAATCCACTAAGCAATCAAACCCAGATTACTTACACAACAACCAAGAGAATGACCTTGAACCCTTCAAGACACACACTCTCCTTGGTCAACACTGAGATCTCTGATCTTGAATACCTCAAGGTCACATAGACAATCTCAGCAACGTATACAGAAAAGATTCAACAGTTTACAGAATTACACTTGTTACAGATGAGATCTGAAATCAATACAAGTGAAAAACCTATCCCAATACTTCAATCAATCTTTCAAGCACTTCAGCAATCTCTTTTTCAGTTCTTAGTTCTTTTGATATCTTTCTTTTTCAAAACCAAAAAAGCTTATATAATACAGATCTTCTGATTATAAAAGGAAAGATTGTTTATCCATAATTGCTCTAAAAAAGATTGGTCAAAGCATTTAATGACTGGAGCGTATACAGTTTCAAATCATTTAAAGCTCAGTCAAAGAAAACAGATTTTCTGTTATGGTTCCAAAACAAACAATCGATTGTTTCCTCGAATCAATCGGTTGTTTTGTCACTTAACAGTTTTCTCCAATCAAAAACAGTTTTCAAAACTTTCTCAAAACATCTAAGTATAAACAATCGGTTGTCTCGACAGAACAATCGGTTGTTTCAACTTAGTTTGAAAAACACTTTGTTTCATTAAAGATTGAGATGCTTTTTGCTTTGAGATTAAATCTAATATTGGTTTACACTTTGAACTACCCCAGAACAAAACTATAAAGCAGCACAGCAGCATCACACAAGTAGAGGCTTCATCATCCTTCAAAGGATTTGGATTCTTCAAAACCTTGAACTCCACTTGGTTCAACAGTCATAGCGCAGGATGATGAGTCCTTGGCAACAGAGTGTGACAAGGTGACATCGGTGCTAGGTGATTTGAACGACATGGCTAGAACAGTTAAGATTGGTTCCCAGAGTGGGCCAATGTGAAGGGAAAACCTAGAGATAAGGTGAGGCCCAAATCACGAAGAGCTCATGCGTGTGGCAGGGAAAGCACAATTAGGTGTAGAGTCCTGAGGGGTCGAGTACTCATCAGAACTAGGGTTTTCCATTAAAGTTACATGCATGGCACGTGAACAGCGAAAGCACTCCCAGAACAGGTGGCCCCAGAGACTACGTGCACGAGGAGGCACCCAGGTGGTCACCCTGTTAGAGTTTGCACTCCAGATAAGGAAACCTTATGTGCTAGATTATCCTAAGACTGGGTGATAGCGGCCCAGGGGTATTCCAGTAAACCCTGAATATGGCTAGCAGCGCAGTGAACCCTAATTAGGGCTAGCGGCGCAGCAAACCCTAGACTATATAAGGGACGGTAAAATACTTCATAAAGGTACGCAGTTACAAACCCTAAACACAGTTACTCAAAGATTTGGTGTTTCTTGCCCAATCTTGACTTGAGCGTTGGAGTGCAAACGGCCTCTAGGGCGTCCCCTTTCTCTTTTGCAGGTGCAGATTGCTTCGAAAGAACCAAGCACATATCAATGTGAGGAAGGAGGCGTGTGAGTGTCGCAGAGTCAACCGGCAGGCGGGTCAACCGGCGAGAACAGAAGACATTTTGACCTAGTTTCTAGAAGGACAAGCCTAGGATGCGGGTTTGACTTAGTCAAACCCTAAGGCTGCCCATTTTTTCCCTTTTCCCATCCTACCCCTTTAGCTTATTCTCCAAGGCTCCTTCACCTATAAATAGGAGGCCTACCTAGTGTATTTTTCAAGTTGAAATTGAAGTAAAGTTACTCTGCACAAACTGTGTGAGGTGTGTGTGAGGCTTGAGTCCTCTAGCATTTAGGTCTTATCTTGAGTGAGTTGAGAGCTCTCAAGTGGCGACCCTCTCCACTTATCTTGGAGAATCCACCATCCAAGTGGCGTGTTTATCCTCTCATTTTCTTCATCCATAAGCTTCCTTTTCCTTCATCTTTATTTTTCCATCTTCCATTTCCATCTCTTCTATTCGGTCATTATTCCTTTTGTTGTTTCCTTTAAGTTCTTTTATTTTCCGCCTTGCATCATTGTCACCCATATTCTTGTGTTTTTCTCTTTGCCCTTGTGATGTGAGTTGAGTTTAGATTGATTGATTAGGTGACACTTACATAGAATTAGGATCAAGATTCTTAAGCAATTTAGGTGACAAACCTAAGGAAAATTCCCACTAGACATTAACTTAACAAGTGTTAAGTAGATGCGAAGGTTCATTTCCTAAGGTCAAAGGAAAAAAAACAATTATAGGTGATGAATGAATGAATAAGGTGCAGATAAGGTGCAAAATTAAAAGGCAAAAAACAAATTGGAAAATCACACAAGAACAAGGAGGCTTAAGGAAGCATTAATGGATGTCATGGCCTTCCAATATGATGAACCAAACTCATGAGCATGAATGCCATATCCTTAAACAACAATTAATTGGAACAAAACAAGCAAGGAAACAAGATAACTAAATAGTATCACAATTAAAAACAATTGAACAGATTAGAAGCATAAAAAAAAAATACAACCGATTGAAATGAAGAACACAACACTTAAACCAAATAGATTTGAGATTATGGTGCGGAAATGGAAATGGAAGATGAAAGCAAGAAGAACTTAATTATGTGGTTGAAGCCGTGGAAGGGAAGAACACACCACTTGGAAGGTGATTGATCCAAGATAAGTGCAAGAATGCCGCCACTTGAGAGCTTCCCAAACACTCACAAGATGAGACAAAGCTAGGAGAAACAAGTCTCACAATTCTCTCACAATTTGTGTAGAGTTTCTTTACTTCTAATTCAAGTTGTGAATACAAGAACCAAGCACCTCTATTTATAGTGTTTGAGGGCTGGTTTTCACTAAGCAAAAGAGTGGGAAATTCAAAGCCTAAGCCATTTGAAAATGGCGCCTAAAACTAGGTCACATGGAAGGTGTGACTTGGTTTCTCACGTTGGCACCCCGTAAATCTACACCTACACCTTTTTATGTCACATGGAAGGTGTGACTTAACTTTGTACATTGGCACCCCCTATTCCTATATTTACACCTTCCTTTTATGTTCTATTAAAAAACTACTCTAAAGAAATTACAAAAAGAGACATCAATTTACGCTCATCTCTCAAAGCCATAACCTTGCTCCTAGTAATTTTTTGAGGTATGAATTGAGCTTGAGCTTCATGTCGGGCTTGAGCCTCATGTTGGGCTTGGGCTTTTTGGGATTGGGCCTCTACTCCTTGGTCCTCATCATGATCCTTGGGTTGGAGAGAATTCGTCCACGAATTTGGAAGACCTGCAGAGAAAGGAGTTAGATAACTGATATTAAAAGAATGACTACCAAGATATGTATCAGGTAGATCTAACTCATATGCATTATCATTAATCCTCTTGATGACCTGAAAAGGACCATCACCTCGGGGCATAAGTTTTGACTTTCGATGAGTAGGAAACCTATCCTTCCTGAAGTGGAGCCAAACCCAATCCCCGGGTTCAAAGATTAATGCCTTGCGCCATTTGTTGGCAAGGTCAGCATACTTACCTACCTTCCTTTCAATTTGTTGCTTAATGTGGTGGTGCAAATCTTTAATAAAAGAAGCTTTTTCAAAACCATCTTTGCACAACACCTTATCAAGTACAGGAATGGGAAGGAGGTCAAGAGGTGTAAGGGGATTGAACCCATAAACAACCTCAAAAGGAGTGTGGGCAGTTGTAGAATTTACTACTCTATTATATGCAAATTCAGTATGAGGTAGTAAATTTTCCCACACCCTTAGGTTCCTGGAAATAAGGAATCTTAACATTTGACCCAAAGTTCTATTAACCACTTCAGTTTGACCATCAGTTTGTGGGTGACAAGTACTAGAAAACAAGAGTTTAATTCCAAGTTTTCCCCACAAAGTCCTCCAAAAGTGGCTTAAGAACTTTAAATCTCTATCAGATACAATACTTCTAGGAAGCCCATGTAAACGTACTACTTCCTTGAAGAAGAGATTTGCAATAAAACAAGCATCATCTACTTTGTGGCATGGAATAAAGTGAGCCATTTTTGAAAAGAGGTCCACTACCAAAAAGATAGAATCCTTACCCTTCGATGTCTTGGGAAGACCTAAGATGAAATCCATTGAGATGTCTACACAAGGCATTGTTGGGTTGGGAAGAGGGGTATATAAACCATGGGGTTGCACTTTAGACTTAGCCTTCTGACATGCTATACATTTATCACAGAAGCTATGTACGGATTTGCACATGTGTGGCCAAAAGAAATGCTCATGCAATGTATCTAAAGTTTTAGCTACCCCAAAGTGTCTCATTAGTGCACCCTTATGTGTCTCTCTAACAAGAGATTGTCTTAAAGAACCTTGGGGAACACAAAGCCTTTTTCCTTTG
Organism: Phaseolus lunatus; assembly: GCA_013389735.1. Classification (NCBI taxonomy): domain Eukaryota; kingdom Viridiplantae; phylum Streptophyta; class Magnoliopsida; order Fabales; family Fabaceae; genus Phaseolus; species Phaseolus lunatus. The sequence goes on along the minus strand of CM023858.1, from coordinate 29,296,993 downwards.
AAAAGAAAACCATTACGTATGAAAAAGTCTTTGTGTCCTCCTTTAGAACACTCTTGATATATGAGAGAAAAATCAAGGTCATCATGATAGAGTTCCTTTATGTGATCAAAACCGAGGTATTGAACATCTAAAACATTTAAGAAGATATATCTTCTTGAAAGGGCATCAACAACCACATAAACTTGACCTTGTTTGTGTTTGATCACATAAGGAAACTGCTCAATAAACTCCATCCACTTAGCATGTCTCTTATTAATCTTGCTTTGGCCTTTCAAGTATTTAAGGGATTCATGATCACTATGTATCACAAATTCCTTAGGAAAAAGATAGTGTTGCCAATTTCGCAAGGCTCGACGATCGTTAGCAATGGTGGGCCACATAAGCTAGGTCCCACAAGCGGCGTGAGGCAGTGTCCCAAAAGCGGCACGAGCCAGTGTGCCGATTAGTGGTCGGTTGTCAATCACCAGGATATGTCGACGTGTAATCGACAACAGAGTGAGGCGGATGTGATGTCGGGCATCGGTGGTTCAAACAGCTAAATTGGGCCACGAAAGGTGGACCCCAGAAAACACACCAGTTATCAGTGAAACGTCTAGAGGTAGGGGGAAGCTTGTGCGTGTGGTGTGAATAGCGCATTTGGGCACGGCACAAGCAAAGAGCCCTGGGGGCGTTAAGGCCCGTTAGGGTTAGGGTTTCCTGGGGGCAAACCGCATGCATGACACGTGAACAGTTAAGGCACCCCCAGAACCGATGGCCTAGACACTAGGTGCACAAGTTGGTACCCAGGTGGTCATTTTGTCAGAGGTTGCACTCTAGCAAGGGGTGCCTACGCGCTAGATTACACTAAGATTGGGTAATAGCGACATAAGGGCATTCCTCTAGAAACCCTAAATGCGGTAACGGAAACAGAGGAAACCGTAGACTATATATAAAGGATAGTAAGAAACCCTAAAGAGGTACGCAGTTTCTGAAACTAGAACTATTACTCTCACATACTGTTTCTTGCCCTAAGATTGACTTGAGCGTCGGAGTGCAAACGGCCTCTAGGGCGCCCCCTTTGTCTTTCCAGGTACAGGTGTTTCAATCTAAGGAAAGCACAAACCTAGGCGGAGATAAGAGGGCGTGTGAGCATCGTTAGACAAGTGAGTCAACCGGCAAGAACATTTGGCGCCCACCGTGGGGCCCGATAAAACTAGGTCCCACTACCAATCGTAGTGTTAAGAGTCATCTAGCAGGATGAGGGGCACAAGGCAAGGATCTGCTCAACCAATTGGAGGAGAAAATGTCACCATGCAACAGATCATGGAGACTATGCGCGCTCTTCAGGAGGCAGTGGCGGCGTGAAGGGCGGATCAGGAATGAATCCAGGTGGATCTGGCAGCATCTCAAGCGAGAAATGATGAACTGCGTTGAACCAATGAGGAATTGCGCAGGAACCTGCAGCAAGCAGGAGAACGAGTGGTGGAGGAGCAAACACCATAACACCCAGGGCTCTTCCCATGCCATTCTCCCAGGCAATTATGGATACTGTGGTCCCAACAACCTTCGTGGGTCCGAAAGTCACCTTCACGGGCGTGGAATACATAGAAGCCCATCTCACAGCCTTCCATACCCAGATGATGCTGTCAAGAGGCTCTGACGCTTTGCATTGCAAGCTTTTCATGAGCACACTGATAGGCATAACGTTGGATTGGTTCGTCAGTTTACCTGATGGGCACATAACGTCATTTGAACAGTTTTCGACGCTATTCAGGGAGCAGTACATAGTCAATCGGGCTCCCCCTCCCATCTCTTATGATCTTTTTGATGTAAGCAGTACCAAGGAGAGTCCTTAAAGGATTATCTCAACAGATTCGGGGCATAGGTGGTGAAGCTGCACACCAAGGATGAAGATATGACGGTGTATGCTTTCTGGAAGGGAATCCTGCCAGGACCCTTTAGCAACTCACTCATCAGGAATCGCCCCAAGACCTTTTGTGAGATCAGGCGTCGAGCTGTAGCCCATATTGTCGCAGAAGAGGAGGTCACTGAGAAGTGTAGAAGCATCGCTCTAGCCAGACCGCGAACAACAGGTCGTCCATAGCCCGTGAGGGTCCATGAGGCGACGACAGAATAGAAGGCCTAGGGGAAACGATAACCCTATGAGCCTAGGAAACCTCAAACTAGGGCACACGCTAAGGAGGATGCGCCCCCTAGGCATAACTTTCGTGTAGATTTGAAAGACCTGATGGCTATTCCTAACATAGCGGAGAGGTTGAAGATGCCCCCAAAGACTGACAAGAGGTTGGGGCCCAATAAGAATGCCTGGTGCGAGTTCCACTAAGCATTCGGTCACCCCATCTGCAACTGCTTGTTGCTAGGGCACCAGTTAGATGAACTGGTGAAAAATGGCTTCTTCAGGGACTATTTGCAGGAGCCACAGGGAGTTCAGGCGTTGGCCGCTCTAGGGGGTCATTGTAAGGACCTATAAATTAATTGGAATAGAAGTGATAGATTTTAAATAATTTCTGAGTATGTTATTATTTAAAATAAAAAGGACATAAAAATAGAAAATATCATAGTGGTCAGACCTCGGACGTCGTCCAAGGTCTGGGATCAGCTGGTAGAGGGCGATCGGTTAACCATTGTACCAACCAAGTAGTCAGGTGCGATGACTTTATCGTGAGGTAATCAAGTGGGCGTGCTTCAAGGGAGGGAGGCACGTGAATCAAGAAGGGTAAGAGAAAGGAAGGTGTAGCTTAGAAGTCGATGAGATCGTCGTTTGTTGAAGAAGGCGGCGTCCTCCGACTTCCCCCGTATGAAATCAGAGATCGCCTATTTTGCGCATGATCGCCGTGTGCGAAGATTTCACATAATTGCCTATGGTGTACATGATCGCCGAAAGTGCACTTAGCATGTGGTCAAGATGCTGGATCAACCATAGTGGGTTCCAAAAACCACGCGTATCAAGGTGTGGGTTAAGCCTTAGATACGCTGGGCATGCGAAGCTCTATGCTTGAGCATAAGAAATCGTCCTTAGTGTTGCATGCATGGGCGCACGAGGAGTAGTGCTGATCTATTCTTGGAAATGTGAAGCTACCGACGTCACCAAGCCATGTGGAGGTGATACCTTGGACGTAACATAATGGGAGGATGAACCTTCAGCAAGGTGTGACGATGTGACATCGGTGACCAGAGTAAGGCGATGTGTTCTCGTCACACACAAGGGCGATAAGAGATCGCCAACAGGATGAGAGGAACATCGGTCATCAACCAGGATGGGAGATACATCGGTGGTCTGCCGGGGTGAGACATCGGTGGTCTGCCAGGGTGAGACATCGGTGGTCTACCAGGGTGAGACATCGGTTGTCTGCCAGGGTGAGACATCGGTGGTCCTCCAGGGTGAGACATCGGTTGTCTGCCAGGATGAGGAATCAGTCGTCCGTCAGGAAGAGGAATCGGTCATCGCCGGTATGAGAGACATGGTCATCGCGCGAGCAGTCATCGGTGGATGGTTATCGCGCGATGTCGTGTTTCACACAGATAAGGTAGGACCCAAGCTCCCAGCATGAACGTTCTGCATGCGCGACACGTAGACAAAAAGGGTGTTTCAGAATAGTTAGCATCAGAGAGTTGGTATGCGCAGAAACCCACGTGGTCATACTGTTCAAGGAAGTGTGCACGCAAGGTTGCTCAGAGAGTGGGCAATGGCAGAGAAGGCTAAAGAGCCGTTCAACCTTAAGAGCTGAGGGAATCAGCTCATTTAGTCCCCCTTTCTCCTTTCTCCTCCACTCGAAGACGCGGCTATCCTCACGTACCAGTGCTACGATCGGCGACTGCCTTTGTCCTTCTGGGAAGTCTCTGCAAGTTCTCCCGTCAGGACGCTAGAACAGAGTAAGTCGTTTTACTCTGTTTTTCGAGTCGAATCTGAGCTTGGGAGGGTTGCCTCTGCATAGGCGTTGTCGGCGACTCCCTTAGCTCCAGAAATCATCTCTGTTAGCGTAGAAAATGAGTAGTATAGTCAGTTTTGTGATAAAGGCTCCTTGGTGCAGGTTAGGACATCTTTAAGCATCGGTGGGTTTTGGAGCTCTTAGTGTTTTTGCGCAAGTTCAGGTAAGGGAAGCTAGCATTTTCGTTTATAAAAACTTTAGGCGAGTAGGTTCTGAAGTGAGGGCGACGTGGTTGCCGGTTTCATATTCTATTTCACGATGCTCTGTTTTTATGTGTGGGGCGACGTGATCGCCGGTTTTAATGCAAATTTAGAAATCCCCTATTTTAGTGTCGTTTTGAAATTGTTTGAGATTGAAAGGTGAAATGCATATGATATTCGAAAATCTGAACTTTGGTATGATTGTTTCTGTGATTGGGATTGTTTAAGAAAAGATTCAAAATATTATATGATGGAATTGTGCTTTTACGTGTGGTATGATGTACTGGATGAATGTGAAAGAGTGATCAAAGCATAGTATTTTCAGGAAAGAAAATACCGTGTGGAGATTTTATGAGGGTGTATTGATCTGTGAGTATCCTGTGAATGAGGCGATCCTGACTCTACTGATATGATGGAATCACATAGATGAAGTCATTCAGTTGGTGAGAGTCGAAGGGGGTCCATATGTATGGGTAAGTCGTTTGAAAGATAACTGACTTGACCGGTTATATGGATTAACCCTGTCATACTGAGAGAGTGAGGATATTGAGATTGAGATCGAGATTATGTTTATGCGCATAGCTGTGGGAACTTTACAGCAATGTAGTATGACACGTGCAGGTCTCTGGATTCTAAGTTCAACGCACGAGTCTTCCGGAAGTAGAGTCATGTGTCTATGTGTTATGTCAGTGGAAAGTCTGACATGTGAACCATGAGTATTGAATGTATTGAATAGACACTTGACGAGTTTGTGGAATATGGGGATATTGATGGTTGAAATTGATATAGATTATGAATGGTGTGAAGATTTATGCTTTCTATTGATATAAAGTTTCATATTTAAAGTTTTTAAAAATATCTAGCTTACCCTTTTGTTTTGTATCGTGGTTGTTTTTCTTAAACCTATGATGATCGTGTATATTTGCACGGGAGCAGATGAGGTTGCAGGTAGTAGAGCTCCTCAGTGAGCATTTCTGGAGGAGGAGATCGCCGATTTTTGAATGCTGTTGTTTTGTTTTATTTTGAAAACTCCTGTATGAAGATGTATTAAAACTTCCTCGAAAAGGGATATTATTTTGAGGCACATTTGTATTAATGGATGAATTATATTATGTATATATCTATGTTAAATTTTTGATATTATTGTGTCACCTTTATTTTATTATATAAAAATGAACAATATTTTGAGGGGCGTTACATTAATGGTATCAGAGCAGTTCGTCCTTAGGATGACCTGCGGGCAATGGATCCATTGTGTTTCTCCTGCTCACAAATTTTATTGGGGTTTTAAATAAAAGCTATAGTGAAAGGTTTTGAAGGTTTTCTTATTGAAATTTTGCGTGTGCTGTAGTGAATATATGCTCTAACTGAAAATTTTATTATTTAGAATGAAAGGATCTTGATAAAGTAGTGAGGGTGCACACTCATAACTGGATCAAGATGATTCTCAATCTTAATTATGAAAGTTTGATGTTTAGCATATATTGAATTCTGGTGTGATTTGTTGCATTTTATTGAGTGTTTTTGTAATTGATTGAAATTGGTTGTTTGGGATTGATGGTTCATACCATTAGCTGTTTTGGTGATATGCTTGGGTAGGTATCATGATCGGCTGATAAACTCAAATTCTAGATGGATTTGAGATGCTGACCTTTGTAAGACCTAGTGTGGTCTTCTAAATGAATTGATTCGTTATCAAGTTCATTTTATAGGAGTATGATTAGAGAAAAATAGTTTCCTAATCTTACGCAGAAAATGGCTCCTAGACCGCCTACCCCTCCCCAACCTTCTACAGAAATGGGCCAGATCGCCAGGGCCATTGAGATGATGGCGAGTGCTATCCAGCAGCAGAATGCGGCAATGGCTCAGAATCATCAAGCTGCAATGCAGCATTGGGAGACCGCCAGATCGGCTGCAACAGCTTCCCACATCGGTCAGCCTCAGGAGCAGATGGGACTGACTGAGTTCCTCAGGCACAACCCACCTAAGTTCAGTGGGAATGCTACTCCTGACCAAGCAGATCGATGGGTCAGGGGGTTAGAGAAAATCTTCAAGGCGACCTCCTGCCCTGAAGATAAGAAGTTGGTGTTTGCCACATACCTGCTATCTGGAGAAGCCGAGTTCTGGTAGATGGGAACTCAACAAATGATGGAAGCCCGAGAAGAAGTATCAGACTGGGAGAGCTTCAGGGTGAAGTTTCTGGAGAAATACTTCCCAGATAGTGCAAGGTTTGCCAAGGAAGTTGAATTCCTCAGGTTGGAGCAGGGGGAGATGTTAGTGAATGCTTATGCTGCTCGGTTTGAGTACCTCGCCCGGTTTTATACCCAAGCTACCTCTGAGGCTTGGAGGTGTAGGAAATTTGAGGAAGGACTGAAGCATGAACTAAAGAGGACCATGCAACGTGTCCCATCTTCTGGCAGGCAAAACATCTTCTCTCTGAATCTCTCTTGGGGCACACATTGGCTGTGTGTGGTCCACCACAATGGAAACATTTAAGTTTCCAGGGTTGTTGCTGCTGAGACTGGGGCGGTGCTGCTCTTGCCCTATGCTGTGGAGGTCTTGCATAAGACTTATTTTGTTGTTGCTGCACCCTGGCCTTCCTACTGGAAGAATCCCCTGGGCGTGACCTGATCACCCGAGACTCACCCTTTTCTAGAGTCTCCACCATCTTCGCCTTCTCCACCAAGGCGTGAAATTCTCTTATGCACATAGGTGCTATGGTCCTCTTTAGTTCATGCTTCAGTCCTTCTTCAAATTTCCTGCACCTCCAAGCCTCAGAGGTGTGAGTTAAGCCTTAGATACGCTGTGCATGCGAAATGTAAGGACCTGTAAAATTAAATTGGAATAAAAGGGTATATTTTAAATGAATTCTAAGTATGTTTTTATTTAAAATAAAAAGGAAGGAAAGTGTAGCTTAGAAGACTATAAGATTTCCTGGTTAGTACATAATCGCCGGTCGCCTACCACACATGATCCCCAGGGCGCGAGGCATGTGGACGTCGCCAGGGCGTGAGAGGCATGCAGGCATCGCCAGGGCGCGAGAGGCATGCAGGCATCGCCAGGGCGCGAGAGGCATGCAGGCATCGCCAGGGCGCGAGAGGCATGCAGGCATCGCCAGGGCGCGAGAGGCATGCAGGCATCGCCAAGGCGCGAGAGGCATGCAGGCATCGCCAGGGCGCGAGGCATGTGGACTTCGCAAGGACGCGAGAGGCATGCAGGCATCACCAGGGCGCGAGAGGCATGCGGGCGTCGCCAGGGATAGACATCGGTCGTCTCCCAGAGAGAGACATCGGTCGTCTTCTAGGGAGAGACATCGGTCGTCCGCCATTATGAGACATCAGTGGATAGTCATCGCGCGAGCGGTCATCGGTGGAAGGTTATCGCGCGATGTCGAGTTTCACACAGATGAGGTGGGACCCAGGCTCTCAGCAGGAGACGTACTGCACGCGCGACACGTAGACAAAAAGGGTGGTTCAGAATAGTGACCTCAGAGTGTTAGCCTGCGCAAAAGCACGCGTAGTCGTACTGTTCAGGGAAACGTACACGCAAACTTCCCTGCAGGGTGGGTGGTGGCAGCGGCTTTTGTGGACAAGTTGGTTTAAGACTCAAAAACCCACTTCTGAGAGGAGAGGACGTTGCAGTAGTTCAAGAGTGAAAGAGTGAGTTTACCTTCATTCTTCTCCTTTTCTCTCCTTCGCGCTGCGATTCAGGCATCCTCAAGCACCAGTGCGACGAGCGACGACTGCCCTGGGAGCACCTGGGAGATTCTCTGCAAGTTCTACAAACCAGACGCAAAAACAGAGCTAAGACATCCTCTAAGCTCGGTGGGTTTGGAGCTCTTGGTGTTTTGCACAAGTCCAGGTAAGGGAAGCTAGCCTTATTTCCAACGAAAAACCTTATAGTAGATGTTTGAGATGATGGGGCGATGTGGTCGCCGGTTTTCAACTGTTATTGTATAATCCCCTGTTTTTGAACGAGATCGCCGGTTTTGGCGTTGTTTTTCGAACTCCCCTGTTTTTGGTATTGTTTGAAAACTGTTTGAGATTTAAATGTGATATTCGAAAATCTGAACCAGGGGATGATTGTTGTTGTGATTGGGATTGTTCATTAAATGTTGTATGATGTGTTGAATATTGTGAATGTGGGATCAAAGCATAGTATTTTCAGGAAAGAAAATACCGTGTAAGATCGTGTAGGGTGTGCATTGACCGGTGATTCATTTTTATGAGATATCCTGACTCTCCTGATATAATGGAATCATATAGATGAAGTTATTCAGGCGTTGAGAGTCGAAGGAGGTTCGTATGTATGGGTGAGTTGTTTGAAAGAGAACGAGTTTGACCCGTTGTATGGATTAACCCTGTCATGCGAGGATAGTGATGATATTGAGATTCATTTATACGCTTGTGAATGTGTGCGATTTCATGGCGACCCTGTGAATGTGTGTGATTTCACGGCGACCCTGTGAATGTGTGTGATTTCACAGTGGGGCAGTATGACAGGTGCAGATCTCTGAGTCTAGTCAATGCATGAGTCTTCCGGAAGTGGTGTCAAGTGTCTTGTGTGATGAGTCAGTGGAAGTCTGACATGAGAAATGAGGAACATTGAAATTGATAGACACTTGATGCATTATGTTGAATAGAACGACTCTTGTGAATATTGTGAAATGTGTGATTACTTGATGGTTGTGTGATATGAATGAGGAAGTTGATGGTTTTACGTGGGTGTCTTCAATTTATTTTATCTTGATTTTTAAGTTCATATCTAAACTCTCTTTCAAATATCTAGCTTACCCTGTGATTTTGGTGTTGTGATTGCTTTCTAAAACCTGTGATGATCGTGTATTTTTGCACGGGAGCAGACGAGGTTGCAGGTAATAGAGCTCCACAGTGAGTGGTCGCCGGAAGGAGATCGCCTATTTTTATTTCTGATAGGCGATCACCCCTTTTCTGCTTTCTGTTAGGCGATCACCCTTTGTATGTTGTCTGATATGAGATCGCCCTTTTCTGATGGGAGATCGCCCTGTCCTGATGCGAGATCGACTGTTTGTCTTTTTACTGTAATTTTGTTTACGTTTTTTTTTTTTTGAAGATTTGACCGATTATGTATTAAACTCCCTGTGAGGAGAAACTTCATTACATATATATAATTTTGTTCACTTCAATATATTTGTTTACCTTTATTTTCATTTTATAAATATGAATTGTTTTTTTCGCGGGATGTTACACGAAACTCTATGCTTGAGCATAAGAAATCGTCCTTAGTGTTGCATGCATGGGCGCACGAGGAGTAGTGTTGATCTATTCTTGGAGATGTGAAGCTATCGACGTCACCAAGCCATGTGGAGGTGATACCTTGGACGTAACATAGTGGGATGAAGAACCTTCAGCAAGGCGTGGCGATGTGTCATAAGTCATCGCCAGGCGAGAGTCACGCGGGGACCGCCAGGGCGAGTGACAGACGGTCATCGCGAGGATGAGGGACACATCGGTCGTCCTCCAGGGAGAGACATTGGTCGTCCGCCAGGATGAGACATCAGTGGATAGTCATCGCGCGAGAAGTCATCGGTGGAAGGTTATCGCGCGATGTCGTGTTTCACACAGATAAGGTAGGACCCAGGCTCACAGTGAAAACGCTCTGCATGCGTAACACGTAGACAGTAAGGGTGTTTCAGAATAGTTATCGTCAGAGAGTTGGTGTGCGCAGAAACCCACGTGGTCATACTGTTCAAGGAAGTGTGCACGCAAGCTTTCCTGCAGAGTGGGTAGTGGCAGCGGCAATTATGGACAAGTTGGTTTAGATTCAAAAACTCACTTCTGAGAGGAAAAGAACATTGCTGTGGTTCAAGAGTGACAGAGTGAGTTTACCTTCATCCTCCTCTTTTCTCTCCTTCGCGCTGCGATTCAGGCATCCTCAAGCGCCAGTACGACGAGCGACGACTGCCCTTGGACTCCTGGGAAGTTCTCTGCGAGTTTTCCGATCAGGACGCTAAAACAGAGTTCGGGTATCCTTAAGTTCGGTGGGTTAGATCTCGTAGTGAGATTTTACGCAAGTCCAGGTAAGGGAAGCTCGCCTTATTTCCAACGAAAACCTTAAGTTAGATGATTTTGATGATGGGGCGACGTGGTCGCCGGTTTTCAACTGTTATTGCATAATCCCCTGTTTTTGGATGTGATCGCCGGTTTTAATGTTGTTTTCGAACTCCCCTGTTTTAGTGTCGCTTTGAACTTGTTGAGATTGAAATGAAAAATGTATATGCTATTCGAAAACCTGAACGGTGGTATGCTTGTTTTTGGTGAGTGGGGTTGATTAAGAAAAGATTCAAAGTATTCTATGATGGAATTGTTCTTTATGTGTGGTATGATGTGTGGAATGTGGTGAATGTGGGATCAAGGCATAGTATTTTCAGGAAAGAAAATACCGTGTAAGATTGTGTAGAGTGTGCATTGACCGGTGATTCGTTTATTATGAGATATCCTGACTCTCCTGATATAATGGAATCATATAGATGAAGTTATTCAGGCGTTGAGAGTCGAAGGAGGTTCATATGTATGGGTGAGTTGTTTGAAAGAGAACGAGCTTGACCCGTTGTATGGATTAACCCTGTCATGCTAGGATAGTGATGATATTGAGATTCATTTATACGCTTGTGAATGTGTGTGATTTCACAGCGACCCTGTGAATGTGTGTGATTTCACAGTGGTGCAGTATGACAGGTGCAGATCTCTGAGTCTAGTCAATGCATGTGTCTTCCGGAAGTAGTGTCAAGTGTCTATGTGTGATGAGTCAGTGGAAGTCTGACGTGAGAAATGAGAAACATTGAAATTGATAGACACTTGATAGATTATGTGAATTGAACGACTCTTGAGGAAATTGTGAAATATGTGATTACTTGATGGTCATGTGAAGGGAATGAGAAAGTTGATGGTTTTTACGTGGGTGTCTTAAATTTGTTTTATCTTGATTTTAAAGTTTCATATCTAAATTCTCTTTAAAATATCTAGCTTACCCTGCGTTTTTGTTTTGTGGATGTTTTCTTAAACCTATGATGATCGTGTATAATTTACACGGGAGCAGATGATGTTGCAGGAAGTAGAGCTCCTCAGTGAGTGGTCGCCGGAAGGAGATTGCCTGTTTTCTGTTTCTGTTAGGAGATCGCCTGTTTTCTATTTTGCTGTATTTTGTTTAAGTTTTGGAAACTGACTGGATATGTATTAAACTCCCTGTGAGGAGAAATTTCATTATATATATATATATATGTTCACTTCGATATTATTGTTTTACCTTTATTTCATTATATAAATATGAAAAGGATTTGGCGGGATGTTACAAAGCGCGGGGTTTTGAAAGAGTTAACATAAACAAGGGAGCGCAAGCGGCAATAAGTCCTAGCCGTTGATCAAGCCACGTGTGCACAGATTAAAACGAGTACGAAGAGACGTCATTTCGACGCATTGTTCACGTCCTTTCACCCAATGCCACGTAGGTCCCCAAGGGCGACGACTTAGTCTCTTCGCTGAACAAGTTAACAACTCGAGACTGGGGGGCTTGTGTACCGACCAATCCTCAGACATCGACGACCGTTAGAAATGGTGGGCCATATAAGCTGGGTCCCACAAGCGGCGTGAGGCAGTGTCCTACAAGCGGCATGAGCTAGTGTGCCGATTAGTAGTCGGTTGTCAATCACCAGGATATGCCGACGTGTACTCGACAACAAAGTGAGGCTAATGTGACGTCGGACATCGGTGGTTGAAACAGTTAAATTGGGCCATGAAAGGTGGACCCCAGGAAACACACTAGTTAACAGTGAAACGCCTAGAGGTAGGGGAAGCCTGAGTCACGAAGTGCTCATGCGTGTGGTGTGAATAGTGCATTTGGGCACGGCACAAGCAAAGGGCCCTGGGGGCGCTAAGGCCCGTTAGGATTAGGGTTTCCCGGGTGCAGACCACATGCATGGAGCGTGAACAGTTAAGGCACCCCTAAAACGGATGGCCCAGAGACTAGGTGCACAAGTTGGTACCCAGGTGGTCATTCCGTTAGAGGTTGCACTCCAGCAAGGGGAGTCTACGCGCTAGATTACACTAAGACTGGGTAATAGCGGCGCAAGGGCATTCCTCCCGAAACCCTAAATGCGGGTAACGGAAACAGAGGAAACCCTAGACTATATAAAGGATAGTAAGAAACCCTAAAGAGGTACGTAGTTTCTGAAACTAGAACTATTACTCTCACATACTGATGAGGACCAAGTAAAAGAAGCGCCTGAGGCCCAAGCCCATGAAGCCCAAGCCCAAGTTGGGGCCCAAGCCCAACCAAATAGCTCAACATCCTTCATGCCTCAAAGGATGACTAGGAGCAAGGTTAAAGCTTTGGGAGAAGAGCATCAATGGATGTCTATTTTTGTAATTACTTGTGTATAGTTTTTAGTAGAACTTTAAAGGAAGGTGTAGATATTAAAATAAGGGGTGACAATGTATAAAGATAGGTCACACCTTCCATGTGACATAAAGAGTAGGTGTAGGTGTAGTTTTAGGAGGTGCCAAAGTAGAAAAAAGGTCACACCTCCCATGTGACTCAAGATTGGCTCCAAATTTGAATTAGAAGTAGGAGGGCATTTTGAATTTGTTTCACTTTCATTTCAGCCCTCTAAACGTATAAATAGAGGTGCTTGGTCATTGTAAATTGAACATTGAAATTAGAAGAAAAGTTACTATACTCAAATTGTGAGTGAATTTTGTGAGACTTGTTCTCCTCTTCCTTGTCTCATCTTGTGAAGCTTTGGGAGCTCTCAAGTGGCGGCAAATCTGCACTTATCTTGGTCATCACCTCCAAGTGGCGTGTCCATTCCCAATCCATGGCTACAATCACATAAGTTTCATCTTCTTTCATCTTCCATAGTCATTTCAATCAGTAGTTTTGATTCTATGTCTTGTTCTTGAATTTCAATCGGTTCTTTTGTTTCAATTTGTGTTTCCATTCTGTTTTTTGTGTTTAAATTCTGCACCTATTTTTTTTTTGAGTTTAGCACCTTGTTCTTCATTCATTCATCACCATTAATTGTGTTTTAACCTTAGACCTTTGGAAATGAACCTTCACATCTACTTAACACTTGTTAAGTTAATGTCCAGTGGGGATTTTCCTTAGGTGACTCACTCTAAATTGCTAAGAATCTTGATCCTAATTCTAAGAAAGTGTCACAAATATAATGAACCTAAAATCAACTCACATCACATACTATTTCTTGCCCTAAGATTGACTTGAGCGTTGGAGTGCAAACGGCCTCTAGAGCGCCCCCTTTGTCTTTGCAGGTATAGGTGTTTAGATCCAAGGAAAGCACAAACCTAGGCGGAGATAAGAGGGCTTTTGAACATCATTAGAGTCATCTTGTAAGTGAGTCAACCGGCAAGAACAACTCCCTTTAAGTTTCTCACTAAAATAAGCAATGGGGTGACCCTCTTGAAGGAGAACAACCCCAATGCCTATATTAGAGGCATCACACTCAATTTCAAATGTCTTAGTAAAGTTAGGAAGGGCTAAAATGGGGACTTTAGTCAATTTTTCCTTCAAAGTTTCAAAAGCCTTTTCTTGTTCTTGTCCCCCTTTAAAAACCACATCCTTCTTTACTATGGCATTTAGAGGTGCGGCAATTGTACTAAAGTCTTTCACAAACTGTCTATAAAAACTAGCAAGTCCATGAAAACTTCGTACCGCATTAACATTGGTGGGTGTTGGCCAATGTTGGATTGCTGCAACCTTTGCTTTATCAACATGAACCCCTTTAGAACTTACAACAAACCCTAGGAAGTCTATATCATCTAGTGCAAACATACACTTAGCAAGATTAGCATACAACCTCTCCTTCCTAAGGGTTCCTAAAACCTCCCTAACATGCGTCTCATGATCTTCCAAAGACAAGCTATATATAAGGATATCATCAAAGTAAACCACTACAAACTTGCCTATGAATGGTCTTAAAACATGATGCATGAGTCGCATGAAGGTACTCGAAGCATTAGTCAAGCCCAAGGGCATAACTAACCACTATATAAACCAAACGTGGTCTTAAAAGCTGTTTTCCATTCATACCCCGGTTTAATCCGGATTTGGTTAACCACTCTTAAGATCAATTTTAGTAAACATTTGAGACCCATGTAATTCATCCAACAAGTCATCTAACCTAGGAATGGGATGCCTATATTTGATGGTTATGTTGTTTATAGCGCGACAATCCGTACACATCCTCCATGACCCATCCTTTTTAGGGACAAGTATTACAGGCATAACACATGGACTCATGCTATCTTGTACCCACCCCTTAGCTATTAAGTCCTCAACTTCTTGTTGAATCTCTTTGGCCTCCGTGGGATTCGTCCTATATGCTGGGCAATTTGGTAAAGAAGCCCTTGGAATGAAGTCTATTTGGTGTTCAATTCCTCTTAGAGGTGGTAAGCCTTTAGGAGGATCTTGAAACACATCTTTAAATTCCTTTACCAAATTGTCCAAACATGTGGGACTATCCTTTTCCAACTCACTCTCAAGGGTCCTAGGAATAGCTAAAAAAATAGGCTTTTGAGAAAATAATACCTTTTTGACCTCTTGGGTGGACATGAGAAGGCTTCTCTTGGAACTTTTCCATCGCTTTCTTTCTCTCTCTTTTCCTTCATTTTAATTTGGTCCTCATGGACTTCCTTTGGTGAGAGAGATTTGAGTATTGACCTTGTGCCCATGGAAGTTAAAAGAAATTTTTTTGGTAAAGCCATCATGAAAAGTTTTTCTATCATATTGTCATGGCCTACCTAAAAGAATATGAGTGGCTTTCATTGGGACAAAATCACACAAGACCTCATCTTTATATTTGCCAATGGAAAAAGCAATGAGGACTTGTTTGTTAACTACTATTTCTCCTACCCACTTAACCATTGAAGCTTATAGGGCTTAGCATGAGGGATAGTAGACAATCCAAGTTTATCTACTACTATTGTGCTTGCCACATTAGCACAACTCCCCCCATCCACTACTAGAGAACATAACTTATCATTGATGATGTAACGCCCCTCAAAATATAGGTCATATTTATATAATAAAATAAAGGTGAAACAATAATATCAAAATTGGACATAGATATATACATAATATAATTCATCCATTAGTACAAATGTGCCTCAAAATAATATCCCTTTTTGAGGAAGTTTTAATACATCTCCATACAGGAGTTTTCAAAATAAAATAAAACCACAGCATTCAAAACCGGCGATCTCCTAATAGAAAACAGAAAACGGGCGATCTCCTATCAGAAACAGAAAACAGGCGATCGCCTAACAGAAACAGAAACAGGCGATCTCCTTCCGGCGACCACTCACAGAGGAGCTCTACTACCTGCAACCTCGTCTGCTCCCGTGCAAATATACACGATCATCACAGGTTTAAGAAAAACAACCACGATACAAGATAAAAGGGTAAGCTAGATATTTTTAAAAACTTTAAATATGAAACTTTATATCAATAGAAAGCATAAATCTTCACACCATTCATAATCTATATCAATTTCAACCATCAACATCCCCATATTCCACAAACTCGTCAAGTGTCTATTCAATACATTCAATATTCATGGTTCACACGTCAGACTTTCCACTGACTCATAACATATAGACACATGACTCTACTTCCGGAAGACTCGTGCGTTGACTCAGACTCAGAGATCTGCACCCGTCATACCACACCACTGTGAAATCCACACAGGGTCGCTGTGAAATCCACACAGCCATGCGCATACATAATCTCAATATCATCACTCTCCCGGTATGACAGGGTTAATTCATATAACAGGTCAAGTCAGTTATCTTTCAAACACCTTACCCATACATATGAACCTCCTTCGACTCTCCACAATTGAATAACTTCATCTATGTGATTCCATTATATCAGCAGAGTCAGGATATCTCCTTCTAGACAAGTCCCTAGTCAATGCACATTACACACGATCTTACACGGTATTTTCTTTCCTGAAAATACTATGCCTTGATCCCACATTCACGACATTCAATGCATCATACAACACGTAAAAACACCATTCCATCATATAATATTTTGAATCTTTTCTTAAACAATCCCAATCACATAAACAAATATTCCAAGGTTCAGATTTTCGAATATCACATGCATCTCACATTTCAATCTCAAACAGTTTCAAACGACACTAAAACAGGGGAGTTCGAAATCAACATTAAAACCGGCGATTACGTCGCCCCATGTAACATCCCTCCAAAACCTTTTCCTATTTATATAATAGAATAAAGCGTAGATATTAAATTTATAAAATCAACATATGTATTAGATATTGAAAATACATCATCCCGTACATCGTATTCAAAAAGAGACATCCCTCTTATAGGGTTTTAATACATTCCATCAATTGTTTCGAAATAAAAACCAAATACAGCATGAAAGGGACAAAACAGGCGATCTCCTATCAGAAGACCCAAAACAGCCGATCTGCTATCAGAACAGAAAACAGGCGATCACCACGTAGAGACAGAAACAGGCGATCTCCTCCCGGCGACCACTCACTGAGGAGATCTACTCCCTGGAAGATCATCTGCTCCCGTGTAAAATACACGATCATCACAGTTTTAAGAAAAAGCCAAACACAACACCAAAAACACAGGGTAAGCTAGATATTTTTAAACTTTAAATTATGAACTGGACAACCAACATAGATCAGCCTTTTTAAACATTCACAAAAGTCCATTACTTTCTCATTCATATCACACAGCCATCAAGTAATCACATATTTCACAATTTCCTCAAGAGTCGTTCAATTCACATAATTCCATCAAGTGTCTATCAATTTTCAATGTTTCTCATTTCTCACGTCAGACTTCCACTGACTCATCACACATGACACTTGACACTACTTCCGGAAGACTCGTGCGTTGAACTTAGCATCCAGAGACCTGCACCTGTCATACTACATCACCCACACAGGGTTGCTGTGAAACTCACACAGCCATGCGCATAAATGAATCTCAATATCTTCACTCTCTTAGTATGACAGGGTTAATTCATATAACAGGCCGAGCTCGTTCTTTTTCACACGACTCACCCATTCATATGAACCTCCTTCGACTCTCACCAACTGAATAACTTCCTCTATGTGATTCCATTATCTCAGCAGAGTCAGGATCGCCTCATTCACAGGATACTCACAGATCAATACACCCTCATAAATCTCCACACGGTATTTTCTTTCTTGAAAATACTATGCTTTGATCACTCTTTCACATTCATCCAATGCATCATTCAACACGTAAAAGCACAATACCATCATATAACATTTTGAATCTTTTCTCAAACAATCCCAATCACAGTAACAAGCATACCACCGATCAGGTTTTTGAATAGCATATACATTTTTCATTTCAATCTCGACAAGTTCAAAGCGACACTAAACAGGGGAGTTCGAAAAACAACGCCAAAACCGGTGATCACGTCCAAAACAGGGGATTTCGAAATCTGTATTTAAAACCGGCGACCACGTCGCCCAAACACATAGAACAGAGCATCACGAAAAAGAAATATGAAAACCGGCGACCACGTCGCCCTCACTTCAGAACTTACTTGCCTAACGTTTTCATAAATGTAGAGTACTAGCTTCCCTTACCTGGGCTTGCGTAAAACCTCACTTCGAGCTCTAACCCACCGAACTTAAGGATGCTCGAACTCTGCCTAAGCGTTCTGATCTGGAGAACTTGCAGAGAACCTCTCAGGTGCTCTATGGCAATCGTCGATAGCTAAGCAGGAACATGATAAGGCCTGAATGGCAGAGTGAAGGAGAGAAAAGAGAAGGATGAAGGTAACTCACTCACTCACTCTGTCACTCTTGAACCACAGCACCTTCTTTGCCTCTCAGAAGTGAGTTTTTAAATCTAACTCAACTTGCCCAGAATGCCGCTGCCACCACCCACTCTGCAGGAAAGGTTGCGTGCACACTTCCTTGAACAGTGTGGCCACGTGGGTTTTGGGTCACTTTCCATACCAACTCTCTGGAGCCACTGTTCTGAAGTACGCTCACTGACTACGTGTCGCGCATTCAAGACGCTCATGCTGGGAGCCTAGGTCCCACTTCATCTGCGTGAAACACGACATCCCGCGATAACCTTCCACCGATGACCTCTCGCGCGATGACTACCCACCGATGTCTCATCCTGGAGGACGACCAATGTCTCTCCCTGGAAAACGACCGATGTGTCCCTCATCCTGGCGATGACTGTCTGTCTCTCATACCGGCAATGACTGACGTGCCTCATCCCAGTGATGACTGTAACATCCCGCCAAAATAAAGCCATACATACATGTATAATGAAAATAAAGGTGAACAAATAATATTGAAGAATGATAATATATATATAAGTAATGAAGTTGCTCCTCTTAGGGAGTTTAATACATAACCAGTCAAATGTTTTCAAAATTTAACGAATTCAATCAAATACAACAAGACCGGCGGTCTCCACACATGAACCGGCGATCTGGTAACAGAAGGCCCAAACAGGCGATCTGCTAGCAGGACATAAATCCGGCGATCACCACCAAGAGATAGTAAACCGGCGATCTCTTCCTCGGCGACCACTCACTAAGGAGCTCTACATCCTGGAAGATCATCTACTCCCGTGTAAGTTATACACGATCATCACAGTTTAAAGAGAAAGACAGCCAACGAGCAAAACACGCAGGGTAAGCTAGATATTTTAAAGAGAGTTTAAATAAGAACATTAAAATCAGGGTAAGCAATTTTCAAGATATTCACGTAAAGCTATAGATTTTCTCAATACCCTTCACCTGATCGCCCAGAAATCACACATTTCACAATATTCTCGAGAGTCATTCTATTTCACAAAACTGCATCAAGTGTCTATAAATTTCAAGTTCCTAATTTCACATGTCAGACCACCACTGACCCAGCACACAAGACACTTGACACTACTTCCGGAAGACTCGTGCATTGACTAGACTCAGAGATTCTGCACCTGTCATACTAAACAGCTGTAATGTTTACCAGCTATGCGCATCAACACAAACTCAATCTCAAGTTCATCATTCTCACAGTATGACAGGGTTAATCCATATAACAGGCCGAGCTCGTTCTTTTTCACACGACTCACCCATACATATGGACCTCCTTTGACTCTCAACGCCTGAATAACTTCATCTATGTGAATTCATTATCTCAGGAGAGTCAGGATAATCTCATTATAGACATCACCGATCAATGCACATCCTACACGATCTTACACGGTATTTTCTTTCCTGAAAATACTATGCCTTGATCCCACATTCACATCATGCAACACATCTCATAACACTTAAAGGAAAGATTTCAATCACAGCAAAACTCACTCCAAGGTTCTTATTTTCGAATATCTCATTTAAATCTCATACCGTTTCAAAGCAACATCAAAAACAGGGAGTTCGTAAACAACGCCAAAACCGGCGATCTAGTTCAAAAACAGGGTATTTCGAAGTCTGCATTTAAAACCGGCGACCACGTCGCCCAAACACATAGCACAGAGCATTTTACAAGGATGAAAACGAAGACCGGCGACCACATCGCCCTCACTTCAGAAATAGCTAAACTATGGCTTGTATTGAAAATGAAGTCTAGCTTCCCTTACCTGGACTTGCGCAAAACACCAGGAGCTCCGAAACCCAACGAAGCTTGAACAACGCCTTGGCTCTGTTTTTGCGTCTGGTTGAAGGACTTGCAGAGAACCTCCCAGGTGCTCTAATGGTGCTGCCTCTCGTCGTACTCTTGTGTGAAGATGCTAGAATCGCAGCGCGAAGGAGATATCTGGAGGAGAAGGGAGGTAACTCACTCTTTCTCTCTTTGAATGCTGCAACGTTTTTTTTTTCTCTCAGCAGTGGGTCTCTGCATCTTAAACCAACTTATCCACCAAAAGCAGCTGCCACACCCACTCTGCAGAGAAGTCTGAGTGTACGTTTCCCTGAACAGTACGACTACAGTTGTCTCTTGCGCAGGCCAACCACTCCCTGAACAGTACTACTGAGCGTGCCTCTGTGCAGGCTAACACTCTGAGGTCACTATTCTGAACCACTCTTTTTGTCTACGTAGCGCGCGTGCAGGACGTTCCATGCTGGAAGTCTGGGTCCCACCTTCTCTGTGTGTAACTCGACGTCGCGCGATGACCTTTCACCGATGACCACAGGTGCGAAGTCTATCCACCGATGACCTCTCCCGCGAAGGCTATCCACCGATGACCTCTCGTGCGAAGGCCATCCACCGATGACCTCTCGCGCGAAGGCTATCCACCGATGACCTCTCACGCGAAGACAATCCACCGATGACCCCTCGCGCGAACACAATCCACCGATGACCTCTCGCTGGCGAACGACCGATGTCTCCCCCTGGCAAAGCCCGCATGCCTCTCGCGCCCTGGCAATGCCCGCATGCCTCGCGCCCTGGCACTCATGTGTAGCAGGCGACCGGCGATCATGTACTACTAGGCGATCTCATAGTCTTCCAAACTACACTTTCCTTCCTTTTCATTTTAAATAAAGACATACTTAGAATTCATTTAAAATATATCTCTTTTATTCCAATTTAATTTTACAGGTCCTTACATTCTCCCCATCAAGAAAAATTTTCGTCCCCGAAAATTGAATTACAAGGAAAAGAGGTATGGATAAGCCTCCCTCATGGGTTCTTCTAACTCCCAAGTTGAATCCCCCGATCTCTCATCCCACACCACTTTCACCATGTTGATGGTCTTGCCTATGAGCTGTTTACTTTGTCGATCGTCAATCCTGACTGGTTTTGCTTCAAAGGACAAGTCATCCCTGATCTGCACATCGTCTACATCCAGCACATGACTAGGGTCTGCCATGTATTTCCTCAGTTGTGACACGTGAAAGACATTGTGCAGATTCGCTAAATTGGGAGGTAGGGCGATCTCATAAGCCACTGGACCAACCTTTCTTAAGATCTGATATGGTCCCACGAACCTAGGGGACAACTTCTTTGACCTGATCGCCCGTCCTACACCCTTGGTTGGTGTCACTTTCATGAACACGTGGTCTCCAGCAGCAAACTCCAAAGGCTTTCTCCTCTGATCTGCATAGGACTTCTGCCTACTCTGGGAAGCTTTCATTCTGCTTTGTATCTGTTTCACCTTCTCGGTCGTCCGCTGAATCAACTCTGGCCCAACCAAGACTGCCTCGCCCTCCTGGTACCAACATAAGGGAGTTCTGCATTTCCTCCCATACAGGGCTTCATATGGTGCCATCCCAATACTGGCGTGGTAGCTATTATTATAGGTAAACTCCACCAGTGGCAACACCTCGTCCCAACTTCCCAATTGATCCAAGACGCACGTCCTCAGCAGATCTTCCAAGGATTGGATCGTTCTCTCTGACTGACCATCTGTTTGGGGATGATATGCAGAGCTCATCCTCAACTTAGTTCCCAAGCACTCTTGCAAGGTCTGCCAAAACCGTGAAGTGAACCTGGGATCTCTATCTGAAACGATGCTGGAAGGCACTCCATGCAACCTCACTATTTCTTGGATGTATAACTGTGCCAGCTTGGCCATATGCATCTTCATATTCACTGGAAGGAAGTGGGCACTCTTCGTCAGCCTATCAATGATAACCCAGATTGCATCATGACCCTTTACCGATCTGGGTAAATGGGTGACAAAATCCATGGCGATGCTGTCCCATTTCCACTCAGGGATATCCAGTTGCTGCAACAGCCCGCCAGGTCTTTGATGCTCTACCTTCGTCTTCTGACACGTTAAGCAGGTTGCAACATACTGGGCGATGTCTCTCTTCATGCCCGACCACCAAAATGACTCCTTCAAGTCATGGTACATCTTGTTCATGCCTGGATGAAGGTTAAGGCGACTCTTATGACCTTCTTCTAGGATCATCTTCTTCAACTCTTCATTTGCAGGGATGCAAATTCTGCCATTAAATCTCAAGATCCCATCATCGCCCATCACAAAGTCTCTCGCCTGATTTGTCCCTAGTGACTCCACAGTACGCTTTAGACTAGGGTCCTCCAACTACTTATCCCTTAACATCCCAAGGAAGTCATTAGTTATAGCCAGCTTACTACAACTAATGTGATTCACGTGAAATTCTATTCCAAGGTTTAAGTCTCTGAACTGCTCGATCAGTTTCTGCTCTTCCATCATCATGGTGGCGACTTGTATTGATTTCCTACTCAAAGCATCAGCCACTACATTGGCCTTCCCTGGATGATACATGAGTTGAAAATCGTAGTCCTTTAGAAACTCCATCCACCTTCTTTGTCTCATGTTTAGTTCCTTCTGATCGAACAGGTATTTCAGGCTCTTATGGTCACTGAACACTTGGAACCGAGCTCCATATAAATAGTGCCTCCAGATCTTCAAGGCAAATACCACAGCCGCCAACTCCAAATCATGCGTGGGGTAGTTTCTCTCATGAATCTTGAGTTGCCTTGAAGCATATGCAACCACTCCTTTCTCTTGCATCAAAACACATCCCAAGCCCTGATGTGAAGCGTCACAGAAGACATCAAAAGGTCTTCCTACCTCGGGGATCACCAGCACTGGAGCACTAGTCAACCTCTCCTTTAATTCCATGAAGCTCTGCTCACATCGGTCGGTCCAAGCAAAAGGTTGATCCTTGCGGGTCAGCTGTGTTAAGGGAGCCACTACCTTGGAAAAGTCCTCAATAAACCTCCGATAGTAGCCCTCGCCAACCCCACAAAGCTCCTTATCTCGGTGACTGTCTTTGGACGTTCCCACTGCAGCACCGCCTCTACCTTGGCTGGATCCACCGAGATCCCCTGGGCAGATATCACGTGTCCTAAGAAGTTGACTTCCTTCAGCCAGAACTCGCACTTAGAGAACTTGGCATAGAGTTGCTTCTCCCTCAGTATCTCCAATACTGTCTTCAGGTGTTCCTCATGCTCTTCCTCGGTCCTTGAATAAATGAGGATGTCGTCTATGAAGACCACCACAAACTTATCCAAGAAAGGGCGAAAAATCCTATTCATGTAGTCCATGAACAGGGCTGGAGCATTGGTGACTCCAAACGGCATCACTACATACTCATAGTGCCCATACCGAGACCTAAAAGCTGTCTTTTGAACATCTTCAGCTTTTACCAAAATTTGGTGGTACCCCGATCTCAGATCAATCTTGGAGAACACCGAGGCCCCATGTATTTGATCCATCAAATCATCAATCCTAGGCAGGGGGTACTTGTTCTTGATGGTCAACTTGTTCAACTGCCTATAATCTATACACAGCCGAGACCCTCCATCCTTCTTCTTGACTAGGAGCACTGGAGCTCCCCATGGAGATACACTGGGTCTGATGAATTGCTTCTCCAGCAACTCTTCCACTTGCTTCTTTAACTCCACTAACTCGGCTGGTGCCATCCTGTAAGGTGCCATTGACACTGGTCCAGCTCCAGGTACCAAGTCAATAGAGAATTCCACTTCTCTCTTAGGGGGTAACCCAGGTACTTCTTCTGGGAATACATCCGTGAAATCTTTCACCACGGGTATTCTGCTTACGTCCCCTTTTTTCTCCACCTCCGACCGAGCGAGTATCACGAAGCACCTCGCCCCTTCTTCCAACTCTGACTGCCCTTGCTGAGCAGATATTACATCTGATCCTTGGAGGTCTGGAAACGCAATCCTCTGACTACCGTAGTCAATGAGAACGTGATTGGCAGCTAACCAATCCATTCCCAGGATAACATCTAGGTCCTGAAGAGGTAGGCAGATCAAGTTCACCTTGAATCTGCGTCCCTCTACAATCACTGGACATTCGGGGCACACTGTAGAGGTCATCACCTGTCCTGACGCAGGTGTAGAGACCAACAGTTCGAAAGGTAACCCCTTCACTAGAAGGCCCAACTCGGCTACACACAAGCTTGACACAAAGGAGTGTGTCGCTCCAGAATCAAACAAAGCTTTTACACCTCTACCAGCTATAAAACAAACACCTTGTACGAGGTTACCTGACTGAGATGCTTCTGCTCCAGACATGGCAAACACTCTCCCTGTCGCCTGATGTAAGGACCTGTAAAATTGAATTGGAATAAAAAGGGGTTATATTTTAAAAGAATTCTATGTATGTTTTATTTAAAATAAAAAGGGAGGAAAAGTTAAGTTTAGAAGGCTATGAGATCGCCGGTCGCCTGCTACACATGAGCGCCAGGTGGACGTCGCCAGGGCGCGAGGCATGCAGGCATCGCGCGGCGCGAGGGGCATGCAGGCATCGCGCGGGCGCGAGGGCATGCAGGCATCGCGCGGGCGCGAGGGGCATGCAGGCATCGCGCGGGCGCGAGAGGCATGCGGGCATCGCTCGGCCGCGAGGCATGCGGGCATTGCCAGAGCGCGAGGCATGTGGACGTGGCCAAGGCGCGAGAGGTGTAACATCCCGCCAAAATACTATACAAATGTATATAATGAAAATAAAGGTAACAAATAGATTCTATGAACAAAATATTATATATATGAAATGTAGTTTCTCCTCACAGGGAGTTTAATACAAATTCGGTCAAATTTTTCCAGAAACATAAACAAAATGCAGTAAAAAAAAAACGAAGCAGGCGATCTCCTATCGGAAGAGACCGATCTCCTATCGAACGAGGCCGATCTCCCATCGAAGGGCCCAAAACAGCCGATCTGCTTCCGGCGACCACTCCCTAAGGAGCTCTACTTCCTGGAAGATCATCTGCTCCCGTGTAAGTTATACACGATCATCACAGTTTTAAGAGAACAGCCACAGAACCAAAACACGCAGGGTAAGCTATATAATTTAAAGGAAGTTTAAATCATGAACATGACAATCAAAGTAAAACAAGTTTCAAAATATCCATGTAAAACGTAGAGTTGCTCATATCATTCACCTGATCGCCCAAAATCACACATTTCACAACATTCACCCATAGTCATTCCATTTCACAATACTGCATCAAGTGTCTATAAACTATCAATGTTTCTCATTTCTCACGTCAGACTTTCCACTGACTCACCACACAAGACACTTGACACTACTTCCGGATTGACTCGTGCGTTGATTAGACTCAGAGATCTGCACCTGTCATACCACACCACTGTGAAATCCACACAGGGTCGCTGTGAATCCACATAGCATGCGCATATATCATCTCAATGTCAATAGTTCTCCTGGTATGACAGGGTTAATCCATAGGACAGGCGGAGCTCGTTCTTTTTCACACGAGACGCCCATCATATAGACCTCCTTCGACTCTCAACAACTGAGTAACTTCCTCTACGTGATTCCATTACCTCAGCAGAGTCAGGATATCCCCTTAGGAATCACCGATCAATGCACCTACTACAAGATCTTACACGGTATTTTCTTTCCTGAAAATACTATGCCTCGATCCCACATTCACAGCATTCAAAAACATCATACCACTCGAGTAATTGATTCAAGTCACAGCAACGAATCATTTCAAGGTTCAGATCTTCGAATATTTCATTTAAATCTCAAGTAGTTTCAAAACAACACCCAAAAACAGAGAGTTCACAAACAACGCCAAAACCGGCGATCTAGTTCAAAAACAGGGTGTTTCGAAGACTGTATATAAAACCGGCGACCACGTCGCCCAAGCACACAAACAGAGCATTTTACGCAGATGAAAACAAAAATGGCGACCACGTCGCCCTCACTTCAGAGATAGCTACACTATGGCTTGTATGGAAAAAGAGGTCTAGCTTCCCTTACCTGGACTTGCGCAACCACCAGGAGCTTCGAAATCCAACAGAGCTTGAAGAATGCCTTGGCTCTATTCTTGAGTCTGGTTTTGAAGGAGTTGCAGAGAACTTTCCCAGGTGCTCCAATGGTGTCGCTTCTCGTCGTACTCTTGTGTGGAGATGCTGAAATCGCAACGCGGAGGGGGGTAACTGGAGGAGAAGGGAGGGAACTCACTCTTTCTCTCGTCGAATACAACAATGTTTTCTTTTCTCTCAGCAGTGGATTTTTGTAACTTAAACCAACTTATCCCTCCAAAAGCAGCTGCCACCACCTACTCTGCAGGGAAGTTTGCGTGCACGCTTCCCTGAACAGTACTACTAAGCGTGCCTCTGCGCAGGCTACGCTCTGAGGTCACTATTCTGAACCACTCTTTTGTCTACGTGGCGCGCGTGCAGAACATCTCTTGCTGGGAGTCTGGGGCCCACGTTCTCTGGGTGTAACTCAACGTCGCGCGATGACCTTTCGCCGATGACTACCAGCTCGAAGAGAAACCACTGATGACCTCTCGCGCGAAGACGATCCACCGATGACCTCGCGCGAAGACAACTACCGATGACCTCGCGCGAAGATAACCACCGATGACATCTTCCTGGCGAACGACCGATGTCTTCCTCTGGGAGACAACCGATGTCTTCCCTGGCGACGCCCTCATAACTCTCGCGCCTTGGCCACGTCCACATGCATCGCGCCCTGGCAATGCCCGCGTACCACGCGCCCGCGCGATGCCCGCATGCCCCTCGCGCCCGCGCGATGCCTGCATGCCTCTCGCGCCCGCGCGATGCCTGCATGCCTCTCGCGCCCGCGCGATACCTGCATGCCTCTCACGCCCGCGCGATGCCTGCATGCCTCTCGCGCCCGCGCGATGCCTGCATGCCTCTCACGCCCGCGCGATGTCCACCTGGCGCTCATGTGTAGCAGGCGACCGGCGACCTCGTAGCCTTCTAAACTTAACTTTTTCCTCCCTTTCTATTCTAAATAAAAACATACTTAGAATTCATTTAAAATATAACTCTTTTATTCCAACTTAATTTTTCAGGTCCTTACATTCTCCCCAACAAGAAAAATTTTCGTCCTCGAAAATTGGATTACAAGGAAAAGAGGTATGGATAAGCCTCCCTCATGGGTTCTTCTAACTCCCAAGTTGAATCCCCCGATCTCTCATCCCACACCACTTTCACCATGTCGATGGTCTTGCCTCTGAGCTGTTTACTTTGCCGATCGTCAATCCTGACTGGTTTTGCTTCAAAGGACAAGTCATCTCTGATCTGCACGTCGTCTACATCCAGCACATGACTGGGGTCTGCCATGTACTTCCTCAGCTGTGACACGTGAAAGACATTGTGCAGATTCGCCAGATGGGGAGGTAGGGCGATCTCATACGCCACTGGGCCAATCCTTCTTAAGATCTGATATGGTCCCACGAACTTAGGGGACAACTTCTTTGACCTGATCGCCCGCCCTACACCCTTGGTTGGTGTCACTTTCATGAACACGTGATCTCCAGCAGCAAACTCCAAAGGCTTTCTCCTCTGATCTGCATAGGACTTCTGCCTACTCTGAGAAGCTTTCATTCTGCTTTGTATCTGCTTTACCTTCTCGGTCGTCTGTTGAATCAACTCTGGCCCAACCAAGACTGCCTCGCCCTCTTGGTACCAACATAAGGGGGTTCTGCATTTCCTCCCATACAGGGCTTCATATGGGGCCATCCCAATACTGGCGTGGTAGCTATTGTTATAGGTAAACTCCACTAGTGGCAACACCTCCTCCCAACTTCCCAATTGATCCAAGACGCACGCCCTCAGCAGATCTTCCAGAGATTGGATCGTTCTCTCTGACTGACCATCTGTTTGGGGATGATATGCAGAGCTCATCCTCAACTTAGTTCCCAAGCATTCTTGTAAGGTCTGCCAAAACCGTGAAGTAAACCTGGGATCTCTATCTGAAACGATGCTGGAAGGCACTCCATGCAGCCTTACTATTTCTTGGATGTATAGCTGTGCCAGCTTGACCATAGGCATCTTCATATTCACTGGAAGAAAGTGGGCACTCTTCGTCAGCCTATCAATGATGACCCAGATTGCATCATGACCTTTTGTCGATCTGGGTAAATGAGTGACAAAATCCATGGCGATGCTGTCCCACTTCCACTCAGGGATATCCAGTTGCTGCAACAGCCCGCCAGGTCTTTGATGCTCTACCTTCGCCTTCTGACACGTTAAGCAGGTTGTCACATACTGGGCGATGTCCCTCTTCATGCCCGACCACCAAAATGACTCCTTCAAGTCATGGTACATCTTGTTCATGCCTGGATGAAGGTTAAGGCGACTCTTATGACCTTCCTCTAGGATCATCTTCTTCAACTCATCATTTGCAGGTATGCAAATTCTGCCATCAAACCTCAAGATCCCATCATCGCCCATCTCAAAGCCTCTCGCCTGATCTGTCCCTAGTGACTCTACAGTGCGCTTCAGGCTAGGGTCCTCCAATTGCTTATCCTTCAACATTCCCAGGAAGTCATTAGTTATAGTCAGCTTGCTACAACTAATGTGATTCACGTGAAATTCTACTCCAAGGTTTAAGTCTCTGAACTGCTCGATCAGTTTCTGCTCTTCCATCATCATGGTGGCGACTTGTATAGACTTCCTACTCAAGGCATCTGCCACTACATTGGCCTTCCCTGGGTGATACATGAGTTGAAAGTCGTAATCCTTTAGGAATTCCATCCACCTTCTTTGTCTCATGTTTAGTTCCTTCTGATCGAACAGGTACTTCAAGCTCTTGTGGTCACTGAACACCTGGAACCGAGCTCCATATAGATAGTGCCTCCAGATCTTCAAGGCAAAAACCACTGCCGCCAACTCCAAGTCATGCGTAGGGTAGTTTCTCTCATGAACCTTGAGTTGTCTTGAAGCATATGCAACCACTCTCTTCTCTTGCATTAAAACACATCCCAAGCCTTGATGTGAAGCGTCACAGAAGACATCAAAAGGTCTTCCTACCTCGGGGATCACCAGCACTGGAGCACTGGTCAACCTCTCCTTTAGTTCCATGAAGCTCTGCTCACATCGGTCGGTCCAAGCAAAAGGTTGGTCCTTGCGGGTTAGCTGTGTTAAAGGAGCCACTATCTTGGAAAAATCCTCAATAAACCTCCGATAGTAGCCCGCCAACCCCACAAAGCTCCTTATCTCAGTCACGGTCTTAGGACGTTCCCATTGCAGCACTGCCTCTACCTTGGCTGGATCTACCGAGATCCCTTGGGCAGATATCACGTGTCCTAAGAAGTTGACTTCCCTCAGCCAGAACTCACACTTGGAGAACTTGGCATAGAGCTGCTTCTCTCTCAGTATTTCCAATACTGTCCTCAGGTGTTCCTCATGCTCTTCCTCGGTCCTTGAATAAATGAGGATGTCATCTATGAAGACCACCACAAACTTATCCAAGAAAGGGCGAAAGATCCTATTCATGTAGTCCATGAATAGAGCTGGAGCATTGGTGACTCCAAATGGCATCACTACATACTCGTAGTGCCCATATCGAGACCTAAAAGCTGTCTTCTGAACATCTTCAGCTTTTACCAAGATTTGGTGATACCCCGATCTCAGGTCAATCTTGGAGAACACCGAGGCCCCATGAATTTGGTCCATCAAATCATCAATCCGAGGTAGGGGGTACTTGTTCTTGATGGTCAATTTGTTCAATTGCCTGTAGTCTATACACAACCGAGACCCTCCATCCTTCTTCTTGACTAGGAGCACTGGAGCTCCCCATGGAGATACGCTGGGTCTGATGAATTGCTTCTCCAGCAACTCTTCCACTTGCTTCTTTAACTCCACTAACTCGGCTGGTGCCATCCTGTAAGGTGCCATTGATATTGGTCCAGCTCCAGGTACCAAGTCAATAGAGAATTCCACTTCTCTCTTAGGGGGTAACCCAGGCACCTCTTCTGGGAATACATCTGTGAAATCTTTCACCACTTGTATCCTGTTTACGTCCCCTTTATTCTCCACTTCCAACCGGGCGAGCACCACGAAGCACCTCGCCCCTCCTTCCAGCTCTGATCGCCCTCGTTGAACTGATAACACATCCGATTCTTGGGGGTCTGGAAACGCTACTTTCTGCCTACCACAGTCTATGAGAACGTGATTGGCAGCTAACCAATCCATTCCCAGGATAACATCCAGGTCCTGAAGAGGTAGGCAGATCAAGTTCACCTTGAATCTGCGTCCCTCCACAATTACTGGACATTCGGGGCACACCGTAGAGGTCGACACCTGTCCTGACGCAGGTGTAGAGACCAACAGTTCGAAAGGTAACTCCTTCACTAGGAGGCCCAACTCAGCTACACACAGGCTTGACACAAAGGAGTGTGTCGCTCCAGAATCAAACAAAGCCCTTACACCTCTACCAGCAATAAAACAAACACCTTGGATGAGGTTACCTGACTGAGCTGCCTCTGTTCCAGACATGGCGAACACCCTCCCTGTTGCCTGAGGTCTGTTGCCCTCGTTCCTCAACTGTTGGGAGCCACTGGGTTGGGTCGCCCCATTCCTGCTAGGGCACTCTCTAGCAACGTGCCCTATCTTTTGGCAGACAAAACATCTCCTCTCTGAAATCTTCTTGAAACAAGCATTGGAGGCGTGTGGTCCACCACAGTGAAGACACTTGGGTTTCCAAGGTTGCTGCTGTTGAAACTGGGGAGGTGCTGCTCCTGCCCGATGTGGTGGAGGTCTCGCATAGGGTTTGCTTTGTGGGTGCTGTGCCTTAGCCCTCCCACTGGAGGAACCTCCTTGGTGTGACCTGATCACCCGAGAATCACCCTTTTCCAGGGTCTCCACCATCTTCGCCTTCTCCACTAAGGCGTGGAATTCCCTGATGCACATCGGGGCTAGGGTCCTCTTCAGCCCATGCTTCAGTCCTTCTTCGAATTTTCTACATCTCCAGGCCTCGGAGGTCGCCTGGGTATAAAACCGGGCGAGGTACTCAAAACGAGCAGCATAGGCGTTTACTGACATGTCCCCCTGCTCCAACTTTAAGAACTCAGCTTCCCTTGCAAACTTGGCACTGTCAGGGAAGTATTTCTCCAAGAACTTCACCCTGAAGCTCTCCCAATCCAATACATCCTCTCGTGCCTCCATCATCTGCTGAGCTCCCATCCACCAGAACTCAGCTTCTCCTGATAGCAGATAAGTGGCGAACAGCAGCTTCTTCTCTTCAGGGCAGGAGGTCGCCCTAAAGATTTTCTCCAACTCCCTGACCCACTGATCTGCCTGGTCAGGGGTAGCATTCCCACTGAACTTAGGTGGGTTGTGCCTCATGAACTCGGCCAGTCCCATCTGTTCTTGGGGCTGACCGACGTGGGAGTTTGTCTCAGCAGATCGGGCAGTTTCCCAGTGTTGCATTGTGGCTTGATGGTTCTGAGCCATCGCCGCATTCTGCTGCTGAATGGCAGTCGCCATCATCTCGATGGCCTTGGCGATCTGGCTCATCTCTGAGGAAGGTTGGGGTGGGGTAGAAGGTCTACGTGCCATCTTCTTCGTTCTGGATTCTGAATCTATTGGTTTCTATATTCCCTACAACTACAAGAATGAGATCGATCAGAAATCAATTCATTCAGGAGGTACCATCTAGACCTTACAAAGGTCAGCATCTCAAAGTCATTAAGAATTTGAGTTCATCAACAAAGTTATAACACTTATAATCCCAAACAAAACACCAGAACAGTTACTGGTGTGCAAACATCAATCTAAACTACCACCTCAGTCAAATTCAAGAACACTCAGAAATCACACCAGAATTCAACGTAGGCTAAACATCAAACCTTTGGAATTAAGATTAAGAATTTTCCCGATCCAGTTATGAGTGTGCACCCTCATTACTTTATCAGGATCTCCTCATTCTTAATGCTAAGATTTTCAATTAGAGCATACATTCACTAAGGCATACACAAACTTTCAATACCAAAAACGTTTTGAAAACCTTCCACTATAGTGGTTATTTAAAACTCAAATAAGTTTTATGAGCAGAAGAAACACAATGGATCCACAGCCCTCAGGTCATCCTAAGGCGAACTGCTCTGATACCATTAATGTAACATCCCGCCAAAATACTATACAAATGTATATAATGAAAATAAAGGTAACAAATAGATTCTATGAACAAAATATTATATATATGAAATGTAGTTTCTCCTCACAGGGAGTTTAATACAAATTCGGTCAAATTTTTCCAGAAACATAAACAAAATGCAGTAAAAAAAAACGAAGCAGGCGATCTCCTATCGGAAGAGACCGATCTCCTATCGAACGAGGCCGATCTCCCATCGGAGGGCCCAAAACAGCCGATCTGCTTCCGGCGACCACTCCCTAAGGAGCTCTACTTCCTGGAAGATCATCTGCTCCCGTGTAAGTTATACACGATCATCACAGTTTTAAGAGAACAGCCACAGAACCAAAACACGCAGGGTAAGCTATATAATTTAAAGGAAGTTTAAATCATGAACATGACAATCAAAGTAAAACAAGTTTCAAAATATCCATGTAAAACGTAGAGTTGCTCATATCATTCACCTGATCGCCCAAAATCACACATTTCACAACATTCACCCATAGTCATTCCATTTCACAATACTGCATCAAGTGTCTATAAACTATCAATGTTTCTCATTTCTCACGTCAGACTTTCCACTGACTCACCACACAAGACACTTGACACTACTTCCGGATTGACTCGTGCGTTGATTAGACTCAGAGATCTGCACCTGTCATACCACACCACTGTGAAATCCACACAGGGTCGCTGTGAATCCACACAGCATGCGCATATATCATCTCAATGTCAATAGTTCTCCTGGTATGACAGGGTTAATCCATAGGACAGGCGGAGCTCGTTCTTTTTCACACGAGACGCCCATCATATAGACCTCCTTCGACTCTCAACAACTGAGTAACTTCCTCTACGTGATTCCATTACCTCAGCAGAGTCAGGATATCCCCTTAGGAATCACCGATCAATGCACCTACTACAAGATCTTACACGGTATTTTCTTTCCTGAAAATACTATGCCTCGATCCCACATTCACAGCATTCAAAAACATCATACCACTCGAGTAATTGATTCAAGTCACAGCAACGAATCATTTCAAGGTTCAGATCTTCGAATATTTCATTTAAATCTCAAGTAGTTTCAAAACAACACCCAAAACAGAGAGTTCACAAACAACGCCAAAACCGGCGATCTAGTTCAAAAACAGGGTGTTTCGAAGACTGTATATAAAACCGGCGACCACGTCGCCCAAGCACACAAACAGAGCATTTTACGCAGATGAAAACAAAAATGGCGACCACGTCGCCCTCACTTCAGAGATAGCTACACTATGGCTTGTATGGAAAAAGAGGTCTAGCTTCCCTTACCTGGACTTGCGCAACCACCAGGAGCTTCGAAATCCAACAGAGCTTGAAGAATGCCTTGGCTCTATTCTTGAGTCTGGTTTTGAAGGAGTTGCAGAGAACTTTCCCAGGTGCTCCAATGGTGTCGCTTCTCGTCGTACTCTTGTGTGGAGATGCTGAAATCGCAACGCGGAGGGGGTAACTGGAGGAGAAGGGAGGGAACTCACTCTTTCTCTCGTCGAATACAACAATGTTTTCTTTTCTCTCAGCAGTGGATTTTTGTAACTTAAACCAACTTATCCCTCCAAAAGCAGCTGCCACCACCTACTCTGCAGGGAAGTTTGCGTGCACGCTTCCCTGAACAGTACTACTAAGCGTGCCTCTGCGCAGGCTACGCTCTGAGGTCACTATTCTGAACCACTCTTTTGTCTACGTGGCGCGCGTGCAGAACATCTCTTGCTGGGAGTCTGGGGCCCACGTTCTCTGGGTGTAACTCAACGTCGCGCGATGACCTTCGCCGATGACTACCAGCTCGAAGAGAAACCACTGATGACCTCTCGCGCGAAGACGATCCACCGATGACCTCGCGCGAAGAGAACACACCGATGACCTCGCGCGAAGATAACCACGATGACATCTTCCTGGCGAACGACGATGTCTT